>CM027576.2:15615398-16187895 GCA_015852605.2 Populus deltoides | reverse complement strand
TCTAAGGAATGATCTCAATATCGGGTGACTGCTCATCTTAAGATTCTTAGAAAACTCCACGCTTTTTTAAGAAACGGTCTCAATATCAGGTTACCGGCCCATCTTAAAATTCATAGAAAACTCCACGCTTTTCTAAGAAACCGTTTCAATATCGGTGTAACCCCTCTCAAAATTTTTTAGAAAACTCCACGCTTTTCTAAGGAATGATCTCAATATCGGGTGACCTGCCCATCTTAAGATTCTTAGAAAACTCCACGCTTTTCTAAGAAACGGTCTCAATATCAAGTGACCGGCCCATCTTAAGATTCTTTCGAAAACTCTACGCTTTTCTAAGAAACGGTGTCAATATCAAGTAAGCGGTCCCTCTTAAAATTCTTTAGAAAACTCCATGCTTTTCTAAGAAAGGCTCTCAATATCGGGTGACCTGCCCATCTTAAGATTCTTAGAAAACTCCACGCTTTCTAAGAAACGGTCTCAATATCAGGTGACCGGCCCATCTTAAAATTCTTAGAAAACACCACGCTTTTCTAAGAAAAGGTTTCAATATCAGGTAACCGGCCCCTCTTAAAATTCTTTAGAAAACTCCACGCTTTTGTAAGGAATGATCTCAATATCGGGTGACCTGCCCATCTTAAGATTCTTAGAAAACTCCACGCTTTTTTAAGAAACGGTCTCAATATCAGGTGACCGGTCCATGTTAAAATTATTAGAAAACTCCACGCTTTTCTAAGAAACGGTTTCAATATCAGGTAATCGGCCCCTCTTAAAATTCTTAGAAAACTCCACGCTTTTCTAAGAAACGGTTTCAATATCAGGTAACCGGCCCCTCTTAAAATTCTTTAGAAAACTCCACGCTTTTCTAATGAATGGTCTCAATATCGGGTGACCTGCTCGTCTTAAGATTCTTAGAAAACTCCATGCTTTTTTAAGAAACGGTCTCAATATCAGGTTACCGGCCCCTCTTAAAATTCTTTAGAAAACTCCACGCTTTTCTAAGGAATGCTCTCAATATCGGGTGACCTGCTTATCTTAAGATTCTTAGAAAACTCCACGCTTTCTAAGAAACGGTCTCAATATCGGGTGACCAGCCCATCTTAGAATTCTTAGAAAACACCACGCTTTTCTAAGAAACGGTTTCAATATCAGGTAACCGGCCCCTCTGAAAATTCTTTAAAAAACTCCACGCTTTTGTAAGGAATGATCTCAATATCAGGTGACCTGCCCCTCTTAAGATTCTTAGAAAACTCCACGCTTTTTTAAAAAACGGTCTCAATATCAGGTTACCGGCCCATCTTAAAATTCTTAGAAAACTCCACGCTTTTCTAAGAAACCGTTTCAATATCAGGTAACCGGCCCCTCTTAAAAATTTTTAGAAAACTCCACGCTTTTCTAAGGAAGGATCTCAATATCGGGTGACCTGCCCATCTTAAGATTCTTAGAAAACTCCACGCTTTTCTAAGAAACGGTCTCAATATCACGTGACCGGCTCATCTTAAGATTCTTTCGAAAACTCCACGCTTTTCTAAAAAACGGTGTCAATATCAAGTAACCGGTCCCTCTTAAAATTCTTTAGAAAACTCCATGCTTTTCTAAGGAATGGTCTCAATATCGGGTGACCTGCCCATCTTAAGATTCTTAGCAAACTCCACGCTTTTCTAAGAAAGGGTCTCAATATCAAGTGACCGGCCCAACTTAAGATTCTTTCGAAAACACCACGCTTTTCTAAGAAACGGTGTCAATATCAAGTAAGCGGTCCCTCTTAAAATTCTTTAGAAAACTCCATGCTTTTCTAAGGAATGCTCTCAATATCGGGTGACCTGCCCATCTTAAGATTCTTAGAAAACTCCACGCTTTTTTAAGAAACGGTCTCAATATCAGGTTACCGGCCCATCTTAAAATTCTTAGAAAACTCCACGCTTTTCTAAGAAATCGTTTCCATATCAGGTAACCGGCCCCTCTCAAAATTTTTTAGAAAACTCCACGCTTTTCTAAGGAAGGATCTCAATATCGGGTGACCTGCCCATCTTAAGATTCTTAGAAAACTCCACGCTTTTCTAAGAAACGGTCTCAATATCAGGTGACCGGTCCATGTTAAAATTCTTAGAAAACTCCACGCTTTTCTAAGAAACGGTTTCAATATCAGGTAACCGGCCCCTCTTAAAATTCTTTAGAAAACTCCACGCTTTTCTAATGAATGGTCTCAATATCGGGTGACCTGCTCATCTTAAGATTCTTAGAAAACTCCACGCTTTTTTAAGAAACGGTCTCAATATCAGGTTACCGGCCCATCTTAAAATTCTTAGAAAACACCACGCTTTTCTAAGAAACGGTTTCAATATCAGGTCACCGGCCCCTCTTAAAATTCTTTAGAAAACTCCACGCTTTTGTAAGGAATGATCTCAATATCGCGTGACCTGCTCATCTTAAGATTCTTAGAAAACTCCACGCTTTTTTACAAAACGGTCTCAATATCAGGTTATCGGCCCATCTTAAAATTCTTAGAAAACTCCACGCTTTTCTAAGAAACCGTATCAATATCAGGTAACCGGCCCCTCTTAAAATTCTTTAGAAAACTCCACGCTTTTCTAAGGAATGCTCTCAATATCGGGTGAGCTGCTCATCTTAAGATTCTTAGAAAACTCCACGCTTTCTAAGAAACGGTCTCAATATCAGGTGACCGGCCCATCTTAAAATTCTTAGAAAACACCACGCTTTTCTAAGAAACGGTTTCAATATCAGGTCACCGGCCCCTCTTAAAATTCTTTAGAAAACTCCACGCTTTTGTAAGGAATGATCTCAATATCGGGTGACCTGCCCATCTTAAGATTCTTAGAAAACTCCACGCTTTTCTAAGAAACGGTCTCAATATCAAGTGACCGGCTCATCTTAAGATTCTTTCGAAAACTCCACACTTTTCTAAGAAACGGTGTCAATATCAAGTAACCGGTCCCTCTTAAAATTCTTTAGAAAACTCCATGCTTTTCTAAGGAATGGTCTCAATATCGGGTGACCTGCTCATCTTAAGATTCTTAGAAAACTCCACGCTTTTTTAAGAAACGGTCTCAATATCAGGTTACCGGCCCATCTTAAAATTCTTAGAAAACTTCACGCTTTTCAAAGAAACCGTTTCAATATCAGGTCACCGGCCCCGCTCAAAATTTTTTAGAAAACTCCACGCTTTTCTAAGGAATGCTCTCACTATCAGGTGACCTGCCCATCTTAAGATTCTTAGAAAACTCCACGCTTTTCTAAGAAACGGTCTCAATATCAGGTGACCGGTCCATGTTAAAATTCTTAGAAAACTCCACGCTTTTCTAAGAAACGGTTTCAATATCAGGTAACCGGCCCCACTCAAAATTTTTTAGAAAACTCCACGCTTTTCTAAGGAATGCTCTCACTATCAGGTGACCTGCCCATCTTAAGATTCTTAGAAAACTCCACGCTTTTCTAAGAAACGGTCTCAATATCAGGTTACCGGCCCATCTTAAAATTCTTAGAAAACTCCACGCTTTTTTAAAAAACCGTTTCAATATCAGGTAACCGGCCCCTCTCAAAATTTTTTAGTAAACTCCACGCTTTTCTAAGGAAGGATCTCAATATCGGGTGACCTGCCCATCTTAAGATTCTTAGAAAACTCCACGCTTTTCTAAGAAACGGTCTCAATATCAGGTGACCGGTCCATGTTAAAATTCTTAGAAAACTCCACGCTTTTCTAAGAAACGGTTTCAATATCAGGTAACCGGCCCCTCTTAAAATTCTTTAGAAAACTCCATGCTTTTCTAATGAATGGTCTCAATATCGGGTGACCTGCTCATCTTAAGATTCTTAGAAAACTCCACGCGTTCTAAGAAACGGTCTCAATATCAGGTGAATGGCGCATCTTAAAATTCTTAGAAAACACCACGCTTTTCTAAGAAACGGTTTCAATATCAGGTAACCGGCCCCTTTTAAAATTCTTTAGAAAACTCCATGCTTTTCTAAGGAATGCTCTCAATATCGGGTGACCTGCTCATCTTAAGATTCTTAGAAAACTCCACGCTTTTTTAAGAAACGGTCTCAATATCAGGTTACCGGCCCATCTTAAAATTCTTAGAAAACTCCACGCTTTTCTAAGAAACCGTTTCAATATCAGGTAACCGGCCCCTCTCAAAATTTTTTAGAAAACTCCACGCTTTTCTAAGGAATGATCTCAATATCGGGTGACCTGCCCATCTTAAGATTCTTAGAAAACTCCACGCTTTTCTAAGAAACGGTCTCAATATCAAGTGACCGGCCCATCTTAAGATTCTTTCGAAAACTCCACGCTTTTCTAAGAAACGGTGTCAATATCATGTAACCGGTCCCTCTTAAAATTCTTTAGAAAACTCCATGCTTTTCTAAGGAATGGTCTCAATATCGGGTGACCTGCCCATCTTAAGATTCTTAGAAAACTCCACGCTTTTTTAAGAAACGGTCTCAATATCAGGTTACCGGCCCATCTTAAAATTCTTAGAAAACTCCACGCTTTTCTAAGAAACCGTTTCAATATCAGGTAACCGGCCCCTCTCAAAATTTTTTAGAAAACTCCACGCTTTTCTAAGGAATGGTCTCAATATCGGGTGACCTGCCCATCTTAAGATTCTTAGAAAACTCCATGCTTTTCTAAGAAACGGTCTCAATATCAAGTGACCGGCCCATCTTAAGATTCTTTCGAAAACTCCACGCTTTTCTAAGAAACGGTGTCAATATCACGTGAACCTGGCCCCTCTTAAAATTCTTTAGAAAACTCCATGCTTTTATAAGGAATGGTCTCAATATCGGGTGACCTGCCCATCTTTAGATTCTTAGAAAACTCCATGCTTTTTTAAGAAACGATCTAAATATCAAAGTTGGCCCATCTTAAAATTCTTAGAAAACTCCACGCTTTTCTAAGAAACGGTTTCAATATCAAGTAACCGGCCCATCTCAAAATTTTTTAGAAAACTCCACGCTGTTGTAAGGAATGCTCTCAATATCGGGTGACCTGCCCATCTTAAGATTCTTAGAAAACTCCACGCTTTTCTAAGGAACAGTCTCAATATCGAGTGACCGGTCCATGTTAAAATTCTTAGAAAACTCCACGCTTTTCTAAGAAACGGTTTCAATATCAGGTAACCGGCCCCTCTTAAAATTCTTTAGAAAACTCCATGCTTTTCTAAGGAATGGTCTCAATATCGGGTGACCTGCCCATCTTAAGATTCTTAGCAAACTCCACGCTTTTCTAAGAAACGGTCTCAATATCAAGTGACCTAGCCCATCTTAAGATTCTTTAGAAAACTCCACGCTTTTGTAAGGAATGATCTTAATATCGGGTGACCTGCCCATCTTAAGATTCTTAGAAAACTCCATGCTTTTCTAAGAAACGGTCTCAATATCACGTGACCGGCTCATCTTAAGATTCTTTCGAAAACTCCACGCTTTTCTAAGAAACGGTGTCAATATCACGTAACCTGGCCCATCTTAAAATTCTTTAGAAAACTCCATGCTTTTCTAAGGAATGGTCTCAATATCGGGTGACCTGCCCATCTTAAGATTCTTAGCAAACTCCACGCTTTTCTAAGAAACGGTCTCAATATCAAGTGACCGGCCCATCTTAAGATTCTTTAGAAAACTCCACGCTTTTGTAAGGAATGATCTTAATATCGGGTGACCTGCCCATCTTAAGATTCTTAGAAAACTCCACGCTTTTCTAAGAAACGGTCCCAATATCAGGTGACCGGTCCATGTTAAAATTCTTAGAAAACTCCACGCTTTTCTAAGAAACGGTTTCAATATCGGTGTAACGGCCCCTCTTAAAATTCTTTAGAAAACTCCACGCTTTTCTAAGGAATGGTCTCAATATCGGGTGACCTGCCCATCTTAAGATTCTTAGAAAACTCCACGCTTTTCTAAGAAACGGTCTCAATATCAAGTGACCGGCCCATCTTAAGATTCTTTCGAAAACTCCACGCTTTTCTAAGAAACGGTGTCAATATCAAGTCACCGGACTCTCTTAAAATTCTTTAGAAAACTCCATGCTTTTCTAAGGAATGGTCTCAATATCGGGTGACCTGCCCATCTTAAGATTCTTAGAAAACACCACGCTTTTCTAAGAAAAGGTTTCAATATCAGGTCACCGGCCCCTCTTAAAATTCTTTAGAAAACTCCACGCTTTTGTAAGGAATGATCTCAATATCGGGTGACCTGCCCATTTTAAGATTCTTTGAAAACTCCACGCTTTTCTAAGAAACGGTCTCAATATCAGGTGACCGGTCCATGTTAAAATTCTTAGAAAACTCCACGCTTTTCTAAGAAACGGTTTCAATATCAGGTAACCCGCCCCTCTTAAAATTCTTTAGAAAACTCCACGCTTTTCTAAGGAATGGTCTCAATATCGGGTGACCTGCCCATCTTAAGATTCTTAGAAAACTCCACGCTTTTCTAAGAAACGGTCTCAATATCAAGTGACCGGCCCATCTTAAGATTCTTTCGAAAACTCCACGCTTTTCTAAGAAACGGTGTCAATATCAAGTCACCGGTCTCTCTTAAAATTCTTTAGAAAACTCCATGCTTTTCTAAGGAATGGTCTCAATATCGGGTGACCTGCCCATCTTAAGATTCTTAGAAAACTCCACGCTTTTCTAAGAAACGGTCTCAATATCAAGTGACCGGCCCATTTTAAGATTCTTTCGAAAACTCTACGCTTTTCTAAGAAACGGTGTCAATATCAAGTAAGTGGTCCCTCTTAAAATTCTTTAGAAAACTCCATGCTTTTCTAAGGAATGGTCTCAATATGGGGTGACCTGCCCATCCTAAGATTCTTAGAAAACTCCACGCTTTTCTAAGAAACGGTCTCAATATCAAGTGACCGACCCATCTTAAGATTCTTTCGAAAACTCGACGCTTTTCTAAGAAACGGTATCAATATCAAGTAAGCGGTCCCTCTTAAAATTCTTTAGAAAACTCCATGCTTTTCTAAGGAATGCTCTCAATATCGGGTGACTCGCCCATCTTAAGATTCTTAGAAAACTCCACGCTTTCTAAGAAACGGTCTCAATATCGTGTGACCGCCCATCTTAAAATTGTTAGAAAACACCACGCTTTTCTAAGAAAAGGTTTCAATATCAGGTAACCGGCCCCTCTTAAAATTCTTTAGAAAACTCCACGCTTTTGTAAGGAATGATCTCAATATCAGGTGACCGGCCCATCTTAAAATTCTTAGAAAACACCACGCTTTTCTAAGAAACGGTTTCAATATCAGGTCACCGGCCCCTCTTAAAATTCTTTAGAAAACTCCACGCTTTTGTAAGGAATGATCTCAATATCGGGTGACCTGCCCATCTTAAGATTCTTAGAAAACTCCACGCTTTTCTAAGAAACGGTCTCAATATCAAGTGACCGGCTCATCTTAAGATTCTTTCGAAAACTCCACGCTTTTCTAAGAAACGGTGTCAATATCAAGTAACCGGTCCCTCTTAAAATTCTTTAGAAAACTCCATGCTTTTCTAAGGAATGGTCTCAATATCGGGTGACCTCCTCATCTTAAGATTCTTAGAAAACTCCACGCTTTTTTAAGAAACGGTCTCAATATCAGGTTACCGGCCCATCTTAAAATTCTTAGAAAACTCCACGCTTTTCAAAGAAACCGTTTCAATATCAGGTCACCGGCCCCGCTCAAAATTTTTTAGAAAACTCCACGCTTTTCTAAGGAATGCTCTCACTATCAGGTGACCTGCCCATCTTAAGATTCTTAGAAAACTCCACGCTTTTCTAAGAAACGGTCTCAATATCAGGTTACCGGCCCATCTTAAAATTCTTAGAAAACTCCACGCTTTTCTAAGAAACCGTTTCAATATCAGGTCACCGGCCCCGCTCAAAATTTTTTAGAAAACTCCACGCTTTTCTAAGGAATGCTCTCACTATCAGGTGACCTGCGCATCTTAAGATTCTTAGAAAACTCCACGCTTTTCTAAGAAACGGTCTCAATATCAGGTGACCGGTCCATGTTAAAATTCTTAGAGAACTCCACGCTTTTCTAAGAAACGGTTTCAATATCAGGTAACCGATCCCTCTTAAAATTCTTTAGAAAACTCCATGCTTTTCTAAGGAATGGTCTCAATATCGGGTGACCTGCCCATCATAAGATTTTTAGAAAACTCCACGCTTTCTAAGAAACGGTCTCAATATCAGGTGACCGGCCCATCTTAAAATTCTTAGAAAACACCACGCTTTTCTAAGAAACGGTTTCAATATCAGGTAACCGGCCCCTTTTAAAATTCTTTAGAAAACTCCATGCTTTTCTAAGGAATGCTCTCAATATCGGGTGACCTGCTCATCTTAAGATTCTTAGAAAACTCCACGTTTTTTTAAGAAACGGTCTCAATATCAGGTTACCGGCCCATCTTAAAATTCTTAGAAAACTCCACGCTTTTCTAAGAAACCGTTTCAATATCAGGTAACCGGCCCCTCTCAAAAATTTTAGAAAACTCCACGCTTTTCTACGGAATGATCTCAATATCGGGTGACCTGCCCATCTTAAGATTCTTAGAAAACTCCACGCTTTTCTAAGAAACGGTCTCAATATCAAGTGACCGGCTCATCTTAAGATTCTTTCGAAAACTCCACTCTTTTCTAAGAAACGGTGTCAATATCAAGTAACCGGTCCCTCTTAAAATTCTTTAGAAAACTCCATGCTTTTCTAAGGAATGGTCTCAATATCGGGTGACCTGCCCATCTTAAGATTCTTAGAAAACTCCACGCTTTTCTAAGAATCGGTCTCAATATCAGGTGACCGGCCCATCATAAAATTCTTAGAAAACTCCACGCTTTTCTAAGAAACCGTTTCAATATCAGGTAACCGGCCCCTCTCAAAATTTTTTAGAAAACTCCACGCTTTTCTAAGGAATGGTCTCAATATCGGGTGACCTGCCCATCTTAAGATTCTTAGAAAACTCCATGCTTTTCTAAGAAACGGTCTCAATATCAAGTGACCGGCCCATCTTAAGATTCTTTCGAAAACTCCACGCTTTTCTAAGAAACGGTGTCAATATCACGTAACCGGTCCCTCTTAAAATTCTTTAGAAAACTCCATGCTTTTCTAAGGAATGGTCTCAATATCGGGTGACCTGCCCATCTTTAGATTCTTAGAAAACTCCACGCTTTTTTAAGAAACGATCTAAATATCAGGTTACCGGCCCATCTTAAAATTCTTAGAAAACTCCACGCTTTTCTAAGAAACGGTTTCAATATCAGGTAACCGGCCCCTCTCAAAATTTTTTAGAAAACTCCACGCTGTTGTAAGGAATGCTCTCAATATCGGGTGACCTGCCCATCTTAAGATTCTTAGAAAACTCCACGCTTTTCTAAGAAACGGTCTCAATATCAGGTGACCGGTCCATGTTAAAATTCTTAGAAAACTCCACGCTTTTCTAAGAAACGGTTTCAATATCAGGTAACCGGCCCCTCTTAAAATTCTTTAGAAAACTCCATGCTTTTCTAAGGAATGGTCTCAATATCGGGTGACCTGCCCATCTTAAGATTCTTAGCAAACTCCACGCTTTTCTAAGAAACGGTCTCAATATCAAGTGACCGGCCCATCTTAAGATTCTTTAGAAAACTCCACGCTTTTGTAAGGAATGATCTTAATATCGGGTGACCTGCCCATCTTAAGATTCTTAGAAAACTCCACGCTTTTCTAAGAAACGGTCCCAATATCAGGTGACCGGTCCATGTTAAAATTCTTAGAAAACTCCACGCTTTTCTAAGAAACGGTTTCAATATCAGGTAACCGGCCCCTCTTAAAATTCTTTAGAAAACTCCACGCTTTTCTAAGGAATGGTCTCAATATCGGGTGACCTGCCCATCTTAAGATTCTTAGAAAACTCCACGCTTTTCTAAGAAACGGTCTCAATATCAAGTAGACGGCCCATCTTAAGATTCTTTCGAAAACTCCACGCTTTTCTAAGAAACGGTGTCAATATCAAGTAACCGGTCCCTCTTAAAATTCTTTAGAAAACTCCATGCTTTTCTAAGGAATGGTCTCAATATCGGGTGACCTCCTCATCTTAAGATTCTTAGAAAACTCCACGCTTTTTTAAGAAACGGTCTCAATATCAGGTTACCGGCCCATCTTAAAATTCTTAGAAAACTCCACGCTTTTCTAAGAAACCGTTTCAATATCAGGTCACCGGCCCCGCTCAAAATTTTTTAGAAAACTCCACGCTTTTCTAATGAATGGTCTCAATATCGGGTGACCTGCCCATCTTAAGATTCTTAGAAAACTCCACACTTTTCTAAGAAACGGTCTCAATATCAAGTGACCGGCCCATCTTAAGATTCTTTCGAAAACTCCACGCTTTTCTAAGAAACGGTGTCAATATCAAGTCACCGGTCTCTCTTAAAATTCTTTAGAAAACTCCATGCTTTTCTAAGGAATGGTCTCAATATCGGGTGACCTGCCCATCTTAAGATTCTTAGAAAACTCCACGCTTTTCTAAGAAACGGTCTCAATATCAAGTGACCGGCCCATTTTAAGATTCTTTCGAAAACTCTACGCTTTTCTAAGAAACGGTGTCAATATCAAGTAAGTGGTCCCTCTTAAAATTCTTTAGAAAACTCCATGCTTTTCTAAGGAATGGTCTCAATATGGGGTGACCTGCCCATCCTAAGATTCTTAGAAAACTCCACGCTTTTCTAAGAAACGGTCTCAATATCAAGTGACCGACCCATCTTAAGATTCTTTCGAAAACTCAACGCTTTTCTAAGAAACGGTATCAATATCAAGTAAGCGGTCCCTCTTAAAATTCTTTAGAAAACTCCATGCTTTTCTAAGGAATGCTCTCAATATCGGGTGACCTGCCCATCTTAAGATTCTTAGAAAACTCCACGCTTTCTAAGAAACGGTCTCAATATCAGGTGACCGGCCCATCTTAAAATTCTTAGAAAACACCACGCTTTTCTAAGAAAAGGTTTCAATATCAGGTAACCGGCCCCTCTTAAAATTCTTTAGAAAACTCCACGCTTTTGTAAGGAATGATCTCAATATCAGGTGACCGGCCCATCTTAAAATTCTTAGAAAACACCACGCTTTTCTAAGAAACGGTTTCAATATCAGGTCACCGGCCCCTCTTAAAATTCTTTAGAAAACTCCACGCTTTTGTAAGGAATGATCTCAATATCGGGTGACCTGCCCATCTTAAGATTCTTAGAAAACTCCACGCTTTTCTAAGAAACGGTCTCAATATCAAGTGACCGGCTCATCTTAAGATTCTTTCGAAAACTCCACGCTTTTCTAAGAAACGGTGTCAATATCACGTAACCGGTCCCTCTTAAAATTCTTTAGAAAACTCCATGCTTTTCTAAGGAATGGTCTCAATATCGGGTGACCTCCTCATCTTAAGATTCTTAGAAAACTCCACGCTTTTTTAAGAAACGGTCTCAATATCAGGTGACCGGTCCATGTTAAAATTCTTAGAGAACTCCACGCTTTTCTAAGAAACGGTGTCAATATCAAGTAACCGATCCCTCTTAAAATTCTTTAGAAAACTCCATGCTTTTCTAAGGAATGGTCTCAATATCGGGTGACCTGCCCATCATAAGATTTTTAGAAAACTCCACGCTTTCTAAGAAACGGTCTCAATATCAGGTGACCGGCCCATCTTAAAATTCTTAGAAAACACCACGCTTTTCTAAGAAACGGTTTCAATATCAGGTAACCGGCCCCTTTTAAAATTCTTTAGAAAACTCCACGCTTTTCTAAGGAATGCTCTCAATATCGGGTGACCTGCTCATCTTAAGATTCTTAGAAAACTCCACGCTTTTTTAAGAAACGGTCTCAATATCAGGTTACCGGCCCATCTTAAAATTCTTAGAAAACTCCACGCTTTTCTAAGAAACCGTTTCAATATCAGGTAACCGGCCCCTCTCAAAATTTTTTAGAAAACTCCACGCTTTTCTAAGGAATGATCTCAATATCGGGTGACCTGCCCATCTTAAGATTCTTAGAAAACTCCACGCTTTTCTAAGAAACGGTCTCAATATCAAGTGACCGGCCCATCTTAAGATTCTTTCGAAAACTCCACGCTTTTCTAAGAAACGGTGTCAATATCAAGTAACCGGTCCCTCTTAAAATTCTTTAGAAAACTCCATGCTTTTCTAAGGAATGGTCTCAATATCGGGTGACCTGCCCATCTTAAGATTCTTAGAAAACTCCACGCTTTTCTAAGAATCGGTCTCAATATCAGGTGACCGGCCCATCATAAAATTCTTAGAAAACACCACGCTTTTCTAAGAAAAGGTTTCAATATCAGGTAACCGGCCCCTCTTAAAATTCTTTAGAAAACTCCACGCTTTTGTAAGGAATGATCTCAATATCGGGTGACCTGCCCATCCTAAGATTCTTAGAAAACTCCACGCTTTTCTAAGAAACGGTCTCAATATCAGGTGACCGGTCCATGTTAACATTCTTAGAAAACTCCACGCTTTTCTAAGAAACGGTTTCAATATCAGGTAACCGGCCCCTCTTAAAATTCTTTAGAAAACTCCACGCTTTTCTAAGGAATGGTCTCAATATCGGGTGACCTGCTAATCTTAAGATTCTTAGAAAACTCCACGCTTTTTTAAGAAACGGTCTCAATATCAGGTTACCGGCCCATCTTAAAATTCTTAGAAAACTCCACGCTTTTCTAAGAAACCGTTTCAATATCAGGTAACCGGCCCCTCTCAAAATTTTTTAGAAAACTCCACGCTTTTCTAAGGAATGGTCTCAATATCGGGTGACCTGCCCATCTTAAGATTCTTAGAAAACTCCATGCTTTTCTAAGAAACGGTCTCAATATCAAGTGACCGGCCCATCTTAAGATTCTTTCGAAAACTCCACGCTTTTCTAAGAAACGGTGTCAATATCACGTAACCGGTCCCTCTTAAAATTCTTTAGAAAACTCCATGCTTTTCTAAGGAATGGTCTCAATATCGGGTGACCTGCCCATCTTTAGATTCTTAGAAAACTCCACGCTTTTTTAAGAAACGATCTAAATATCAGGTTACCGGCCCATCTTAAAATTCTTAGAAAACTCCACGCTTTTCTAAGAAACGGTTTCAATATCAGGTAACCGGCCCCTCTCAAAATTTTTTAGAAAACTCCACGCTGTTGTAAGGAATGCTCTCAATATCGGGTGACCTGCCCATCTTAAGATTCTTAGAAAACTCCACGCTTTTCTAAGAAACAGTCTCAATCTCAGGTGACCGGTCCATGTTAAAATTCTTAGAAAACTCCACGCTTTTCTAAGAAACGGTTTCAATATCAGGTAACCGGCCCCTCTTAAAATTCTTTAGAAAACTCCATGCTTTTCTAAGGAATGGTCTCAATATCGGGTGACCTGCCCATCTTAAGATTCTTAGCAAACTCCACGCTTTTCTAAGAAACGGTCTCAATATCAAGTGACCGGCCCATCTTAAGATTCTTTAGAAAACTCCACGCTTTTGTAAGGAATGATCTTAATATCGGGTGACCTGCCCATCTTAAGATTCTTAGAAAACTCCATGCTTTTCTAAGAAACGGTCTCAATATCACGTGACCGGCTCATCTTAAGATTCTTTCGAAAACTCCACGCTTTTCTAAGAAACGGTGTCAATATCACGTAACTGGCCCCTCTTAAAATTCTTTAGAAAACTCCATGCTTTTCTAAGGAATGGTCTCAATATCGGGTGACCTGCCCATCTTAAGATTCTTAGCAAACTCCACGCTTTTCTAAGAAACGGTCTCAATATCAAGTGACCGGCCCATCTTAAGATTCTTTAGAAAACTCCACGCTTTTGTAAGGAATGATCTTAATATCGGGTGACCTGCCCATCTTAAGATTCTTAGAAAACTCCACGCTTTTCTAAGAAACGGTCCCAATATCAGGTGACCGGTCCATGTTAAAATTCTTAGAAAACTCCACGCTTTTCTAAGAAACGGTTTCAATATCAGGTAACCGGCCCCTCTTAAAATTCTTTAGAAAACTCCACGCTTTTCTAAGGAATGGTCTCAATATCGGGTGACCTGCCCATCTTAAGATTCTTAGAAAACTCCACGCTTTTCTAAGAAACGGTCTCAATATCAAGTGACCGGCCCATCTTAAGATTCTTTCGAAAACTCCACGCTTTTCTAAGAAACGGTGTCAATATCAAGTCACCGGTCTCTCTTAAAATTCTTTAGAAAACTCCATGCTTTTCTAAGGAATGGTCTCAATATCGGGTGACCTGCCCATCTTAAGATTCTTAGAAAACACCACGCTTTTCTAAGAAAAGGTTTCAATATCAGGTCACCGGCCCCTCTTAAAATTCTTTAGAAAACTCCACGCTTTTGTAAGGAATGATCTCAATATCGGGTGACCTGCTCATCTTAAGATTCTTAGAAAACTCCACGCTTTTTTAAGAAACGGTCTCAATATCAGGTTACCGGCCCATCTTAAAATTCTTAGAAAACTCCACGCTTTTCTAAGAAACGGTTTCAATATCAGGTAACCGGCCCCTCTTAAAATTCTTTAGAAAACTCCACGCTTTTCTAAGAATGGTCTCAATATCGGGTGACCTGCCCATCTTAAGATTCTTAGAAAACTCCACGCTTTTCTAAGAAACGGTCTCAATATCAAGTGACCGGCCCATCTAAAGATTCTTTCGAAAACTCCACGCTTTTCTAAGAAACGGTGTCAATATCAAGTCACCGGTCTCTCTTAAAATTCTTTAGAAAACTCCATGCTTTTCTAAGGAATGGTCTCAATATCGGGTGACCTGCCCATCTTAAGATTCTTAGAAAACTCCACGCTTTTCTAAGAAACGGTCTCAATATCAAGTGACCGGCCCATCTTAAGATTCTTTCGAAAACTCCACGCTTTTCTAAGAAACGGTGTCAATATCAAGTCACCGGTCTCTCTTAAAATTCTTTAGAAAACTCCATGCTTTTCTAAGGAATGGTCTCAATATCGGGTGACCTGCCCATCTTAAGATTCTTAGAAAACTCCACGCTTTTCTAAGAAACGGTCTCAATATCAAGTGACCGGCCCATTTTAAGATTCTTTCGAAAACTCTACGCTTTTCTAAGAAACGGTGTCAATATCAAGTAAGTGGTCCCTCTTAAAATTCTTTAGAAAACTCCATGCTTTTCTAAGGAATGGTCTCAATATGGGGTGACCTGCCCATCCTAAGATTCTTAGAAAACTCCACGCTTTTCTAAGAAACGGTCTCAATATCAAGTGACCGGCCCTTCTTAAGATTCTTTCGAAAACTCGACGCTTTTCTAAGAAACGGTGTCAATATCAAGTAAGCGGTCCCTCTTAAAATTCTTTAGAGAACTCCATGCTTTTCTAAGGAATGCTCTCAATATCGGGTGACCTGCCCATCTTAAGATTCTTAGCAAACTCCACGCTTTTCTAAGAAACGGTCTCAATATCAAGTGACCGGCCCATCTTAAGATTCTTTAGAAAACTCCACGCTTTTGTAAGGAATGATCTTAATATCGGGTGACCTGCCCATCTTAAGATTCTTAGAAAACTCCACGCTTTTCTAAGAAACGGTCCCAATATCAGGTGACCGGTCCATGTTAAAATTCTTAGAAAACTCCACGCTTTTCTAAGAAACGGTTTCAATATCAGGTAACCGGCCCCTCTTAAAATTCTTTAGAAAACTCCACGCTTTTCTAAGAATGGTCTCAATATCGGGTGACCTGCCCATCTTAAGATTCTTAGAAAACTCCACGCTTTTCTAAGAAACGGTCTCAATATCAAGTGACCGGCCCATCTTAAGATTCTTTCGAAAACTCCACGCTTTTCTAAGAAACGGTGTCAATATCAAGTAAGTGGTCCCTCTTAAAATTCTTTAGAAAACTCCATGCTTTTCTAAGGAATGGTCTCAATATGGGGTGACCTGCCCATCCTAAGATTCTTTGAAAACTCCACGCTTTTCTAAGAAACGGTCTCAATATCAAGTGACCGGCCCATTTTAAGATTCTTTCAAAAACTCTACGCTTTTTTAAGAAACGGTGTCAATATCAAGTAAGTGGTCCCTCTTAAAATTCTTTAGAAAACTCCATGCTTTTCTAAGGAATGGTCTCAATATGGGGTGACCTGCCCATCCTAAGATTCTTAGAAAACTCCACGCTTTTCTAAGAAACGGTCTCAATATCAAGTGACCGACCCATCTTAAGATTCTTTCGAAAACTCGACGCTTTTCTAAGAAACGGTATCAATATCAAGTAAGCGGTCCCTCTTAAAATTCTTTAGAAAACTCCATGCTTTTCTAAGGAATGCTCTCAATATCGGGTGACCTGCCCATCTTAAGATTCTTAGAAAACTCCACGCTTTCTAAGAAACGGTCTCAATATCAGGTGACCGGCCCATCTTAAAATTCTTAGAAAACACCACGCTTTTCTAAGAAAAGGTTTCAATATCAGGTAACCGGCCCCTCTTAAAATTCTTTAGAAAACTCCACGCTTTTGTAAGGAATGATCTCAATATCGGGTGACCTGCCCATCTTAAGATTCTTAGAAAACTCCACGCTTTTCTAAGAAACGGTCTCAATATCAGGTGACCGGTCCATGTTAAAATTCTTAGAAAACTCCACGCTTTTCTAAGAAACGGTTTCAATATCGAGTGTAGCCCCCTCTCAACATTTTTTAGAAAACTCCACGCTTTTGTAAGGAATGCTCTCAATATCGGGTGACCTGCCCATCTTAAGATTCTTAGAAAACTCCACGCTTTTCTAAGAAACGGTCTCAATATCAGGTGACTGGGCCATGTTAAAATTCTTAGAAAACTCCACGCTTTTCTAAGAAACGGTTTCAATATCGGTGTACGGCCCCTCTTAAAATTCTTTAGAAAACTCCATGCTTTTCTAAGGAATGGTCTCAATATCGGGTGACCTGCCCATCTTAAGATTCTTAGCAAACTCCACGCTTTTCTAAGAAACGGTCTCAATATCAAGTGACCGGCCCATCTTAAGATTCTTTAGAAAACTCCACGCTTTTGTAAGGAATGATCTTAATATCGGGTGACCTGCCCATCTTAAGATTCTTAGAAAACTCCATGCTTTTCTAAGAAACGGTCTCAATATCACGTGACCGGCTCATCTTAAGATTCTTTCGAAAACTGCACGCTTTTCTAAGAAACGGTGTCAATATCACGTAACCGGTCCCTCTTAAAATTCTTTAGAAAACTCCATGCTTTTCTAAGGAATGGTCTCAATATCGGGTGACCTGCCCATCTTAAGATTCTTAGCAAACTCCACGCTTTTCTAAGAAACGGTCTCAATATCAAGTGACCGGCCCATCTTAAGATTCTTTAGAAAACTCCACGCTTTTGTAAGGAATGATCTTAATATCGGGTGACCTGCCCATCTTAAGATTCTTAGAAAACTCCACGCTTTTCTAAGAAACGGTCCCAATATCAGGTGACCGGTCCATGTTAAAATTCTTAGAAAACTCCACGCTTTTCTAAGAAACGGTTTCAATATCAGGTAACCCCTCTTAAAATTCTTTAGAAAACTCCACGCTTTTCTAAGGAATGGTCTCAATATCGGGTGACCTGCCCATCTTAAGATTCTTAGAAAACTCCACGCTTTTCTAAGAAACGGTCTCAATATCAAGTGACCGGCCCATCTTAAGATTCTTTCGAAAACTCCACGCTTTTCTAAGAAACGGTGTCAATATCAAGTCAGGCCCCTCTTAAAATTCTTTAGAAAACTCCATGCTTTTCTAAGGAATGGTCTCAATATCGGGTGACCTGCCCATCTTAAGATTCTTAGAAAACTCCACGCTTTTCTAAGAAACGGTCTCAATATCAAGTGACCGGCCCATTTTAAGATTCTTTCGAAAACTCTACGCTTTTCTAAGAAACGGTGTCAATATCAAGTAAGTGGTCCCTCTTAAAATTCTTTAGAAAACTCCATGCTTTTCTAAGGAATGGTCTCAATATGGGGTGACCTGCCCATCCTAAGATTCTTAGAAAACTCCACGCTTTTCTAAGAAACGGTCTCAATATCAAGTGACCGGCCCTTCTTAAGATTCTTTCGAAAACTCGACGCTTTTCTAAGAAACGGTGTCAATATCAAGTAAGCGGTCCCTCTTAAAATTCTTTAGAGAACTCCATGCTTTTCTAAGGAATGCTCTCAATATCGGGTGACCTGCCCATCTTAAGATTCTTAGAAAACTCCATGCTTTCTAAGAAACGGTCTCAATATCAGGTGACCGGCCCATCTTAAAATTCTTAGAAAACACCACGCTTTTCTAAGAAAAGGTTTCAATATCGAGGGTAGGCCCCTCTTAAAATTCTTTAGAAAACTCCACGCTTTTGTAAGGAATGATCTCAATATCGGGTGACCTGCCCATCTTAAGATTCTTAGAGAACTCCACGCTTTTCTAAGAAACGGTCTCAATATCAGGTGACCGGTCCATGTTAAAATTCTTAGAAAACTCCACGCTTTTCTAAGAAACGGTTTCAATATCAGGTAACCAGCCCCTCTTAAAATTCTTTAGAAAACTTCACGCTTTTCTAAGGAAAGGTCTCAATATCGGGTGACCTGCTCATCTTAAGATTCTTAGAAAACTCCACGCTTTTTTAAGAAACGGTCTCAATATCAGGTTACCGGCCCATCTTAAAATTCTTAGAAAACTCCACGCTTTTCTAAGAAACGGTTTCAACATCTGGTAACCGGCCCCTCTCAAAATTTTTTAGAAAACTCCACGCTTTTCTAAGGAATGATCTCAATATCGGGTGACCTGCCCATCTTAAGATTCTTAGAAAACTCCACGCTTTTCTAAGAAACGGTCTCAATATCAAGTGACCGGCCCATCTTAAGATTCTTTCGAAAACTCCACGCTTTTCTAAGAAACGGTGTCAATATCAAGTAACCGGTCCCTCTTAAAATTCTTTAGAAAACTCCATGCTTTTCTAAGGAATGCTCTCAATATCGGGTGACCTGCCCATCTTAAGATTCTTAGAAAACTCCACGCTTTCTAAGAAACGGTCTCAATATCAGGTGACCGGTCCATGTTAAAATTCTTAGAAAACTCCACGCTTTTCTAACAAACGGTTTCAATATCAGGTCACCGGCCCCTCTTAAAATTCTTTAGAAAACTCTACGCTTTTCTAAGGAATGGTCTCAATATCGGGTGACCTGCTCATCTTAAGATTCTTAGAAAACTCCACGCTTTTTTAAGAAACGGTCTCAATATCAGGTTACCGGCCCATCTTAAAATTCTTAGAAAACTCCACGCTTTTCTAAGAAACTGTTTCAATATCAGGTAACCGGCCCCTCTCAAAATTTTTTAGAAAACTCCACGCTTTTCTAAGGAATGGTCTCAATATCGGATGACCTGCCCATCGTAAGATTCTTAGAAAACTCCACGCTTTTCTAAGAAACGGTCTCAATATCAAGTGACCGGCCCATCTTAAGATTCTTTCGAAAACTCCACGCTTTTCTAAGAAACGGTGTCAATATCAACTAACCGGTCCCTCTTAAAATTCTTTAGAAAACTCCATGCTTTTCTAAGGAATGGTCTCAATATCGGGTGACCTGCCCATCTTAAGATTCTTAGAAAACTCCACGCTTTTCTAAGAAACGGTCTCAATATCACGTGACCGGCCCATCTTAAGATTCTTTCAAAAACTCCATGCTTTTCTAAGAAACGGTGTCAATATCAAGTAAGCGGTCCCTCTTAAAATTCTTTAGAAAACTCCATGCTTTTCTAAGGAATGCTCTCAATATCGGGTGACCTGCCCATCTTAAGATTCTTAGAAAACTCCACGCTTTCTAAGAAACGGTCTCAATATCAGGTGACTGGCCCATCGTAAAATTCATAGAAAACACCATGCTTTTCTAAGAAATGGTTTCAATATCAGGTAACCGGCCCCTCTTAAAATTCTTTAGAAAACTCCACGCTTTTGTAAGGAATGATCTCAATATCGGGTGACCTGCCCATCTTAAGATTCTTAGAAAACTCCACGCTTTTCTAAGAAACGGTCTCAATATCACGTGACCGGCCCATCTTAAGATTCTTTCGAAAACTCCACGCTTTTCTAAGAAACGGTGTCAATATCAAGTAAGCGGTCCCTCTTAAAATTCTTTAGAAAACTCCATGCTTTTCTAAGGAATGCTCTCAATATCGGGTGACCTGCCCATCATAAGATTCTTAGAAAACTCCACGCTTTTCTAAGAATCGGTCTCAATATCAGGTGACCGGCCCATCATAAAATTCTTAGAAAACACCACGCTTTTCTAAGAAAAGGTTTCAATATCAGGTAACCGGCCCCTCTTAAAATTCTTTAGAAAACTCCACGCTTTTGTAAGGAATGATCTCAATATCGGGTGACCTGCCCATCTTAAGATTCTTAGAAAACTCCACGCTTTTCTAAGAAACGGTCTCAATATCAGGTGACCGGTCCATGTTAAAATTCTTAGAAAACTCCACGCTTTTCTAAGAAACGGTTTCAATATCAGGTAACCGGCCCCTCTTAAAATTCTTTAGAAAACTCCACGCTTTTCTAAGGAAAGGTCTCAATATCGGGTGACCTGCCCATCTTAAGATTCTTAGAAAACTCCACGCTTTTTTAAGAAACGGTCTCAATATCAGGTTACCGGTCCATGTTAAAATTCTTAGAAAACTCCACGCTTTTCTAAGAAACGGTTTCAATATCAGGTCACCGGCCCCTCTTAAAATTCTTTAGAAAACTCTACGCTTTTCTAAGGAATGGTCTCAATATCGGGTGACCTGCTCATCATAAGATTCTTAGAAAACTCCACGCTTTTTTAAGAAACGGTCTCAATATCTGGTTACCGGCCCATCTTAAAATTCTTAGAAAACTCCACGCTTTTCTAAGAAACGGTTTCAACATCTGGTAACCGGCCCCTCTCAAAATTTTTTAAAAAACTCCACGCTTTTCTAAGGAAT
This sequence comes from Populus deltoides, assembly GCA_015852605.2. Lineage (NCBI taxonomy): Eukaryota > Viridiplantae > Streptophyta > Magnoliopsida > Malpighiales > Salicaceae > Populus > Populus deltoides. The sequence continues at coordinate 16,166,975 of CM027576.2, read as the reverse complement.
GGTCTCAATATCGAATGACCTGCCCATCGTAAGATTCTTAGAAAACTCCACGCTTTTCTAAGAAACGGTCTCAATATCAGGTGACCGGTCCATGTTAAAATTCTTAGAAAACTCCATGCTTTTCTAAGAAACGGTTTCAATATCAGGTAACCAGCCCCTCTTAAAATTCTTTAGAAAACTTCACGCTTTTCTAAGGAATGCTCTCAATATCGGGTGACCTGCCCATCTTAAGATTCTTAGAAAACTCCACGCTTTCTAAGAAGCGGTCTTAATATTAGGTGACCGGTCCATGTTAAAATTCTTAGAAAACTCCACGCTTTTCTAACAAACGGTTTCAATATCAGGTCACCGGCCCCTCTTAAAATTCTTTAGAAAACTCTACGCTTTTCTAAGGAAGGGTCTCAATATCGGGTGACCTGCTCATCTTAAGATTCTTAGAAAACTCCACGCTTTTTTAAGAAACGGTCTCAATATCAGGTTACCGGCCCATCTTAAAATTCTTAGAAAACTCCACGCTTTTCTAAGAAACGGTTTCAATATCAGGTCACCGGCCCCGCTCAAAATTTTTTAGAAAATTCCACGCTTTTCTAAGGAATGTTCTCAATATCAGGTGACCTGCCCATCTTAAGATTTTTAGAAAACTCCACGCTTTTTTAAGAAACGGTCTCAATATCAAGTGACCTGCCCATCTTAAGATTCTTTCGAAAACTCCACGCTTTTCTAAGAAACGGTGTCAATATCAACTAACCGGTCCCTCTTAAAATTCTTTAGAAAACTCCATGCTTTTCTAAGGAATGGTCTCAATATCGGGTGACCTGCCCATCTTAAAATTCTTAGAAAACTCCACGCTTTTCTAAGAAACGGTCTCAATATCACGTGACCGGCCCATCTTAAGATTCTTTCAAAAACTCCATGCTTTTCTAAGAAACGGTGTCAATATCAAGTAAGCGGTCCCTCTTAAAATTCTTTAGAAAACTCCATGCTTTTCTAAGGAATGCTCTCAATATCGGGTGACCTGCCCATCTTAAGATTCTTAGAAAACTCCACGCTTTCTAAGAAACGGTCTCAATATCAGGTGACCGGCCCATCGTAAAATTCATAGAAAACACCATGCTTTTCTAAGAAACGGTTTCAATATCAGGTAACCGGCCCCTCTTAAAATTCTTTAGAAAACTCCACGCTTTTGTAAGGAATGATCTCAATATCGGGTGACCTGCCCATCTTAAGATTCTTAGAAAACTCACGCTTTTCTAAGAAACGGTCTCAATATCAAGTGACCGGCCCATCTTAAGATTCTTTCGAAAACTCCACGCTTTTCTAAGAAACGGTGTCAATATCAAGTAAGCGGTCCCTCTTAAAATTCTTTAGAAAACTCCATGCTTTTCTAAGGAATGCTCTCAATATCGGGTGACCTGCCCATCATAAGATTCTTAGAAAACTCCACGCTTTCTAAGAAACGGTCTCAATATCAGGTGACCGGCCCATCTTAAAATTCTTAGAAAACACCACGCTTTTCTAAGAAACGGTTTCAATATCAGGTAACCGGCCCCTCTTAAAATTCTTTAGAAAACTCCACGCTTTTGTAAGGAATGATCTCAATATCGGGTGACCTGCCCATCTTAAGATTCTTAGAAAACTCCACGCTTTTCTAAGAAACGGTCTCAATATCAGGTGACCGGCCCATCTTAACATTCTTAGAAAACACCACGCTTTTCTAAGAAACGGTGTCAATATCAAGTCACCGGTCCCTCTTAAAGTTCTTTAGAAAACTCCATGCTTTTCTAAGGAATGGTCTCAATATCGGGTGACCTGCCCATCTTAAGATTCTTAGAAAACTCCACGCTTTTCTAAGAAACGGTCTCAATATCAGGTGACCGGCCCATCTTAAAATTCTTAGTAAACACCACTCTTTTGTAAGAAACGGTTTCAATATCAGGTAACCGGCCCCTCTTAAAATTCTTTAGAAAACTCCACGCTTTTCTAAGGAATGGTCTCAATATGGGGTGACCTGCCCATCCTAAGATTCTTAGAAAACTCCACGCTTTTCTAAGAAACGGTCTCAATATCACGTGACCGGCCCATCTTAAGATTCTTTCGAAAACTCCACGCTTTTCTAAGAAACGGTGTCAATATCAACTAACCGGTCCCTCTTAAAATTCTTTAGAAAACTCCATGCTTTTCTAAGGAATGGTCTCAATATCGGGTGACCTGCCCATCTTAAAATTCTTAGAAAACTCCACGCTTTTCTAAGAAACGGTCTCAATATCACGTGACCGGCCCATCTTAAGATTCTTTCAAAAACTCCATGCTTTTCTAAGAAACGGTGTCAATATCAAGTAAGCGGGCCCTCTTAAAATTCTTTAGAAAACTGCATGCTTTTCTAAGGAATGCTCTCAATATCGGGTGACCTGCCCATCTTAAGATTCTTAGAAAACTCCACGCTTTTCTAAGAAACGGTCTCAATATCAGGTGACCGGTCCATGTTAAAATTTTTAGAAAACTCCACGCTTTTCTAAGAAACGGTCTCAATATCAAGTGACCGGCCCATCTTAAGATTCTTTCGAAAACTCCACGCTTTTCTAAGAAACGGTGTCAATATCAAGTAACCGGTCCCTCTTAAAATTCTTTAGAAAACTCCATGCTTTTCTAAGAAACGGTCTCAATATCAGGTGACCGGTCCATGTTAAAATTTTTAGAAAACTCCACGCTTTTCTAAGAAACGGTCTCAATATCAAGTGACCGGCCCATCTTAAGATTCTTTCGAAAACTCCACGCTTTTCTAAGAAACGGTGTCAATATCAAGTAACCGGTCCCTCTTAAAATTCTTTAGAAAACTCCATGCTTTTCTAAGGAATGGTCTCAATATCGGGTGACCTGCCCATCTTAAAATTCTTAAAAACTCCACGCTTTTCTAAGAAACGGTCTCAATATCACGTGACCGGCCCATCTTAAGATTCTTTCAAAAACTCCATGCTTTTCTAAGAAACGGTGTCAATATCAAGTAAGCGGTCCCTCTTAAAATTCTTTAGAAAACTCCACGCTTTTCTAAGAAACGGTCTCAATATCAGGTGACCGGTCCATGTTAAAATTCTTAGAAAACTCCACGCTTTTCTAAGAAACGGTTTCAATATCAGGTCACCGGCCCCTCTTAAAATTCTTTAGAAAACTCGACGCTTTTCTAAGGAATGGTCTCAATATCGGGTGACCTGCTCATCTTAAGATTCTTAGAAAACTCCACGCTTTTTTAAGAAACGGTCTCAATATCAGGTTACCGGCCCATCTTAAAATTCATAGAAAACTCCACGCTTTTCTAAGAAATCGTTTCAATATCAGGTAACCGGCCCCTCTCAAAATTTTTTAGAAAACTCCACGCTTTTCTAAGGAATGGTCTCAATATCGGATGACCTGCCCATCTTAAGATTCTTAGAAAACTCCACGCTTTTCTAAGAAACGGTCTCAATATCAAGTGACCTGCCCATCTTAAGATTCTTTCGAAAACTCCACGCTTTTCTAAGAAACGGTGTCAATATCAACTAACCGGTCCCTCTTAAAATTCTTTAGAAAACTCCATGCTTTTCTAAGGAATGGTCTCAATATCGGGTGACCTGCCCATCTTAAAATTCTTAGAAAACTCCACGCTTTTCTAAGAAACGGTCTCAATATCACGTGACCGGCCCATCTTAAGATTCTTTCAAAAACTCCATGCTTTTCTAAGAAACGGTGTCAATATCAAGTAAGCGGTCCCTCTTAAAATTCTTTAGAAAACTCCATGCTTTTCTAAGGAATGCTCTCAATATCGGGTGACCTGCCCATCTTAAGATTCTTAGAAAACTCCACGCTTTCTAAGAAACGGTCTCAATATCAGGTGACCGGCCCATCTTAAAATTCTTAGAAAACACCATGCTTTTCTAAGAAACGGTTTCAATATCAGGTAACCGGCCCCTCTTAAAATTCTTTAGAAAACTCCACGCTTTTTTAAGGAATGATCTCAATATCGGGTGACCTGCCCATCTTAAGATTCTTAGAAAACTCCACGCTTTTCTAAGAAACGGTCTCAATATCAAGTGACCGCCCATCTTAAGATTCTTTCGAAAACTCTACGCTTTTCTAAGAAACGGTGTCAATATCACGTAAGCGGTCCCTCTTAAAATTCTTTAGAAAACTCCATGCTTTTCTAAGGAATGCTCTCAATATCGGGTGACCTGCCCATCTTAAGATTCTTAGAAAACTCCACGCTTTCTAAGAAACGGTCTCAATATCAGGTGACCGGCCCATCTTAAAATTCTTAGAAAACACCACGCTTTTCTAAGAAAAGGTTTCAATATCAGGTAACCGGCCCCTCTTAAAATTCTTTAGAAAACTCCACGCTTTTGTAAGGAATGATCTCAATATCGGGTGACCTGCCCATCTTAAGATTCTTAGAAAACTCCACGCTTTTCTAAGAAACGGTCTCAATATCAAGTGACCGGCCCATCTTAAGATTCTTTCGAAAACTCTACGCTTTTCTAAGAAACGGTGTCAATATCAAGTCACCGGTCCCTCTTAAAATTCTTTAGAAAACTCCACGCTTTTGTAAGGAATGATCTCAATATCGGGTGACCTGCCCATCTTAAGATTCTTAGAAAACTCCACGCTTTTCTAAGAAACGGTCTCAATATCAAGTGACCGGCCCATCTTAAGATTCTTAGAAAACTCCACGCTTTTCTAAGAAACGGTCTCAATATCAGGTGACCGGTCCATGTTAAAATTCTTAGAAAACTCCACGCTTTTCTAAGAAACGGTCTCAATATCTGGTGACCGGCCCATCTTAAAATTCTTAGTAAACACCACGCTTTTCTAAGAAACGGTTTCAATATAGATAACCGGCCCCTCTTAAAATTCTTTAGAAAACTCCACGCTTTTGTAAGGAATGATCTCAATATCGGGTGACCTGCCCATCTTAAGATTCTTAGTAAACACCACGCTTTTCTAAGAAACGGTTTCAATATCACGTGACCGGCCCATCTTAAAATTCTTAGTAAACACCACGCTTTTCTAAGAAACGGTTTCAATATCAGGTAACCGGCCCCTCTTAAAATTCTTTAGAAAACTCCACGCTTTTCTAAGGAAGGGTCTCAATATGGGGTGACCTGCCCATCCTAAGATTCTTAGAAAACTCCACGCTTTTCTAAGAAACGGTCTCAATATGGGGTCACCGGCCCATCTTAAGATTCTTTCGAAAACTCCACGCTTTTCTAAGAAACGGTGTCAATATCACGTAACCGGTCCCTCTTAAAATTCTTTAGAAAACTCCATGCTTTTCTAAGGAATGGTCTCAATATCGGGTGACCTGCCCATCTTAAAATTCTTAGAAAACTCCACGCTTTTCTAAGAAACGGTCTCAATATCACGTGACCGGCCCATCTTAAGATTCTTTCAAAAACTCCATGCTTTTCTAAGAAACGGTGTCAATATCAAGTAAGCGGTCCCTCTTAAAATTCTTTAGAAAACTCCACGCTTTTGTAAGGAATGATCTCAATATCGGGTGACCTGCCCATCTTAAGATTCTTAGAAAACTCCACGCTTTTCTAAGAAACAGTCTCAATATCAGGTGACCGGCCCATCGTAAAATTCATAGAAAACACCATGCTTTTCTAAGAAACGGTTTCAATATCAGGTAACCGGCCCCTCTTAAAATTCTTTAGAAAACTCCACGCTTTTGTAAGGAATGATCTCAATATCGGGTGACCTGCCCATCTTAAGATTCTTAGAAAACTCCACGCTTTTCTAAGAAACGGTCTCAATATCAAGTGACCGGCCCATCTTAAAATTCTTAGAATACTCCACGCTTTTCTAAGAAACGGTCTCAATATCACGTGACCGGCCCATCTTAAGATTCTTTCAAAAACTCCATGCTTTTCTAAGAAACGGTGTCAATATCAGGTAACCGGCCCCTCTTAAAATTCTTCAGAAAACTCCATTCTTTTCTAAGGAATGCTCTCAATATCGGGTGACCTGCCCATCTTAAGATTCTTAGAAAACTCCACGCTTTCTAAGAAACGGTCTCAATCTCAGGTGACCGGCCCATCTTAAAATTCTTAGAAAACACCACGCTTTTCTAAGAAAAGGTTTCAATATCAGGTAACCGGCCCCTATTAAAATTCTTTAGAAAACTCCACGTTTTTGTAAGGAATGATATCAATATCGGGTGACCTGCCCATCTTAAGATTCTTAGAAAACTCCACGCTTTTCTAAGAAACGGTCTCAATATCAAGTGACCGGCCCATCTTAAGATTCTTTCGAAAACTCTACGCTTTTCTAAGAAACGGTGTCACTATCAAGTAAGCGGTCCCTCTTAAAATTCTTTAGAAAACTCCATGCTTTTCTAAGGAATGCTCTCAATATCAGGTGACCTGCCCATCTTAAGATTCTTAGAAAACTCCACGCTTTCTAAGAAACGGTCTCAATATCAGGTGACCGGCCCATCTTAAAATTCTTAGAAAACACCACGCTTTTCTAAGAAAAGGTTTCAAAATCATGTAACCGGCCCCTCTTAAAATTCTTTAGAAAACTCCACGCTTTTGTAAGGAATGATCTCAATATCGGGTGACCTGCCCATCTTAAGATTCTTAGAAAACTCCACGCTTTTCTAAGAAACGGTCTCAATATCAGGTGACCGGTGCATGTTAAAATTCTTAGAAAACTCCACGCTTTTCTAAGAAACGGTTTCAATATCAGGTAACCGGCCCCTCTTAAAATTCTTTAGAAAACTCCACGCTTTTGTAAGGAATGATCTCAATATCGGGTGACCTGCCCATCTTAAGATTCTTAGAAAACTCCACGCTTTTCTAAGAAACGGTCTCAATATCAGGTGACCGGTGCATGTTAAAATTCTTAGAAAACACCACGCTTTTCTAAGAAACGGTCTCAATATCAGGTAACCGGCCCCTCTTAAAATTCTTTAGAAAACTCCATGCTTTTCTAAGGAATGGTCTCAATAGCGCGTGACCTGCCCATCTTAAGATTCTTAGAAAACTCCACGCTTTCTAAGAAACGGTCTCAATATCAGGTGACCGGCCCATCTTAAGATTCTTTCGAAAACTCCACGCTTTTCTAAGAAACGGTGTCAATATCAAGTAACCGGTCCCTCTTAAAATTCTTTAGAAAACTCCATGCTTTTCTAAGGAATGGTCTCAATATCGGGTGACCTGCCCATCTTAAGATTCTTAGAAAACTCCACGCTTTCTAAGAAACGGTCTCAATATCAGGTGACCGGCCCATCTTAAAATTCTTAGAAAACACCACGCTTTTCTAAGAAACGGTTTCAATATCAGGTAACCGGCCCCTCTTAAAATTCTTTAGAAAACTCCACGCTTTTGTAAGGAATGATCTCAATATCGGGTGACCTGCCCATCTTAAGATTCTTAGAAAACTCCACGCTTTTCTAAGAAACGGTCTCAATATCAGGTGACCGGTCCATGTTAAAATTCTTAGAAAACTCCACGCTTTTCTAAGAAACGGTTTCAATATCAGGTGACCGGTCCATGTTAAAATTCTTAGAAAACTCCACGCTTTTCTAAGAAACGGTTTCAATATCAGGTAACCGGCCCCTCTTAAAATTCTTTAGAAAACTGCACGCTTTTCTAAGGAATGCTCTCAATATTGGGTGACCTGCTTATCTTAAGATTCTTAGAAAACTCCACGCTTTCTAAGAAACGGTCTCAATATCAGGTGACCCGCCCATCTTAAAATTCTTAGAAAACACCACGCTTTTCTAAGAAACGGTTTCAATATCAGGTAACCGGCCCCTCTTAAAATTCTTTAGAAAACTCCATGCTTTTCTAAGGAATGCTCTCAATATCGGGTGATCTGCTCATCTGAAGATTCTTAGAAAACTCCACGCTTTTCTAAGAAACGGTCTCAATATCAGGTGACTGGCCAATCTTAAAATTCTTAGAAAACTCCGTGCTTTTCTAAGAAACGGTTTCAATATCAGGTAATCGGTCCCTCTTAAAATTCTTTAGAAAACTCCATGCTTTTCTAAGGAATGTTCTCAATATCGGGTGACCTGCCCATCTTAAAATTCTTAGAAATCTCCACGCTTTCTAAGAAACGGTCTCAATATCAGGTGACCGGCCCATCTTAAAATTCTTAGAAAACTCCACGCTTTTCTAAGAAACGGTCTCAATATCAGGTGACCGGCCCATGTTAAGATTCTTAGAAAACTCCACGCTTTTCTAAAAAACGGTTTCAATATCAGGTAACCGGCCCCTCTTAAAATTCTTTAGAAAACTCCATGCTTTTCTAAGGAATGGTCTCAATATCGGGTGACCTGCTCATCTTAAGATTCTTAGAAAACTCCACGCTTTTTTAAGAAACGGTCTCAATATCAGGTTACTGGCCCATCTTAAAATTCTTAGAAAACTCCACGCTTTTCTAAGAAACCGTTTCAATATCAAGTAACCGGCCCCTCTCAAAATTTTTTAGAAAACTCCACGCTTTTGTAAGGAATGATCTCAATATCGGGTGACCTGCCCATCTTAAGATTCTTAGAAAACTCCACGCTTTTCTAAGAAACGGTCTCAATATCAGGTGACTGGTGCATGTTAAAATTCTTAGAAAACTCCACGCTTTTCTAAGAAACGGTTTCAATATCAGGTAACCGGCCCCTCTTAAAATTCTTTAGAAAACTCCACGCTTTTGTAAGGAATGATCTCAATATCGGGTGACCTGCCCATCTTAAGATTCTTAGAAAACTCCACGCTTTTCTAAGAAACGGTCTCAATATCAGGTGACCGGTGCATGTTAAAATTCTTAGAAAACACCACGCTTTTCTAAGAAACGGTCTCAATATCAGGTAACCGGCCCCTCTTAAAATTCTTTAGAAAACTCCATGCTTTTCTAAGGAATGGTCTCAATAGCGCGTGACCTGCCCATCTTAAGATTCTTAGAAAACTCCACGCTTTCTAAGAAACGGTCTCAATATCAGGTGACCGGCCCATCTTAAGATTCTTTCGAAAACTCCACGCTTTTCTAAGAAACGGTGTCAATATCAATGTAACCGGCCCCTCTTAAAATTCTTTAGAAAACTCCATGCTTTTCTAAGGAATGGTCTCAATATCGGGTGACCTGCCCATCTTAAGATTCTTAGAAAACTCCACGCTTTTCTAAGAAACGGTCTCAATATCAGGTGACCGGCCCATCTTAAAATTCTTAGAAAACACCACGCTTTTCTAAGAAAAGGTTTCAATATCAGGTAACCGGCCCCTCTTAAAATTCTTTAGAAAACTCCACGCTTTTGTAAGGAATGATCTCAATATCGGGTGACCTGCCCATCTTAAGATTCTTAGAAAACTCCACTCTTTTCTAAGAAACGGTCTCAATATCAAGTGACCGGCCCATCTTAAGATTCTTTCGAAAACTCCACGCTTTTCTAAGAAACGGTGTCAATATCAAGTAACCGGGCCCTCTTAAAATTCTTTAGAAAACTCCATGCTTTTCTAAGGAATGGTCTCAATATCGGGTGACCTGCCCATCTTAAGATTCTTAGAAAACTCCACGCTTTTCTAAGAAACGGTCTTAATATCAGGTGACCAGCCCATCTTAAAATTCTTAGAAAACACCACGCTTTTCTATGAAACGGTCTCAATATCAGGTGACCGGCCCATCGTAAAATTCATAGAAAACACCATGCTTTTCTAAGAAACGGTTTCAATATCAGGTAACCGGCCCCTCTTAAAATTCTTTAGAAAACTCCACGCTTTTGTAAGGAATGATCTCAATATCGGGTGACCTGCCCATCTTAAGATTCTTAGAAAACTCCACGCTTTTCTAAGAAACGGTCTCAATATCAGGTGACCGGTCCATGTTAAAATTCTTAGAAAACTCCACGCTTTTCTAAGAAACGGTTTCAATATCAGGTAACCGGCCCCTCTTAAAATTCTTTAGAAAACTCCACGCTTTTCTAAGGAATGCTCTCAATATCGGGTGACCTGCTCATCTTAAGATTCTTAGAAAACTCCACGCTTTTTTAAGAAACGGTCTCAATATCAGGTTACCGGCCCATCTTAAAATTGTTAGAAAATTCCACGCTTTTCTAAGAAACTGTTTCAATATCAAGTAACCGGCCCCTCTTAAATTCTTTAGAAAACTCCACGCTTTTCTAAGGAATGCTCTCAATATCGGGTGACCTGCCCATCTTAAGATTCTTAGAAAACTCCACGCTTTTCTAATAAACGGTCTCAATATCAGGTGACCAGCCCATCTTAAAATTCTTAGAAAACACCACGCTTTTCTAAGAAACGGTCTCAATATCAGGTAACCGGCCCCTCTTAAAATTCTTTAGAAAACTCCATGCTTTTCTAAGGAATGGTCTCAATAGCGCGTGACCTGCCCATCTTAAGATTCTTAGAAAACTCCACGCTTTCTAAGAAACGGTCTCAATATCGGGTGACCTGCCCATCTTAAGATTCTTTCGAAAACTCCACGCTTTTCTAAGAAACGGTGTCAATATCAAGTAACCGGTCCCTCTTAAAATTCTTTAGAAAACTCCATGCTTTTCTAAGGAATGCTCTCAATATCGGGTGACCTGCCCATCTTAAGATTCTTAGAAAACTCCACGCTTTCTAAGAAACGGTCTCAATATCAGGTGACCGGCCCATCTTAAAATTCTTAGAAAACACCACGCTTTTCTAAGAAACGGTTTCAATATCAGGTCACCGGCCCCTCTTAAAATTCTTTAGAAAACTCCACGCTTTTATAAGGAATGATCTCAATATCGGGTGACCTGCCCATCTTAAGATTCTTAGAAAACTCCACGCTTTTCTAAGAAACGGTCTCAATATCAGGTGACCGGTCCATGTTAAAATTCTTAGAAAACTCCACGCTTTTCTAAGAAACGGTTTCAATATCAGGTGACCGGTCCATGTTAAAATTCTTAGAAAACTCCACGCTTTTCTAAGAAACAGTTTCAATATCAGGTAACCGGCCCCTCTCAAAATTCTTTAGAAAACTCCACGCTTTTCTAAGGAATGCTCTCAATATTGGGTGACCTGCCCATCTTAAAATTCTTAGAAAACTCCACGCTTTCTAAGAAACGGTCTCAATATCAGGTGACCCGTCCATCTTAAAATTCTTAGAAAACACCACGCTTTTCTAAGAAACGGTTTCAATATCAGGTAACCGGCCCCTCTTAAAATTCTTTAGAAAACTCCACGCTTTTCTAAGGAATGCTCTCAATATCGGGTGACCTGCTCATCTTAAGATTCTTAGAAAACTCCACGCTTTTCTAAGAAACGGTCTCAATATCAGGTGACTGGCCAATCTTAAAATTCTTAGAAAACTCCATGCTTTTCTAAGAAACGGTTTCAATATCAGGTAATCGGTCCCTCTTAAAATTCTTTAGAAAACTCCATGCTTTTCTAAGGAATGCTCTCAATATCGGGTGACCTGCCCATCTTAAAATTCTTAGAAATCTCCACGCTTTCTAAGAAACGGTCTCAATATCAGGTGACCAGCCCATCTTAAAATTCTTAGAAAACTCCACGCTTTTCTAAGAAACGGTCTCAATATCAGGTGACCGGCCCATGTTAAGATTCTTAGAAAACTCCACGCTTTTCTAAAAAACGGTTTCAATATCAGGTAACCGGCCCCTCTTAAGATTCTTAGAAAACTCCACGCTTTTCTACGAAACGGTCTCAATATCAGGTTACTGGCCCATCTTAAAATTCTTAGAAAACTCCACGCTTTTCTAAGAAACCGTTTCAATATCAAGTAACCGGCCCCTCTCAAAATTTTTTAGAAAACTCCACGCTTTTGTAAGGAATGATCTCAATATCGGGTGACCTGCCCATCTTAAGATTCTTAGAAAACTCCAAGCTTTTCTAAGAAACGGTCTCAATATCAGGTGACCAGCCCATCTTAAATTTCTTAGAAAACACCACGCTTTTCTAAGAAACGGTCTCAATATCAGGTAACCGGCCCCTCTTAAAATTCTTTAGAAAACTCCATGCTTTTCTAAGGAATGGTCTCAATATCGGGTGACCTGCCCATCTTAAGATTCTTAGAAAACTCCACGCTTTTCTAAGAAACGGTCTCAATATCAGGTGACTGGCCAATCTTAAAATTCTTAGAAAACTCCACGCTTTTCTAAGAAATGGTTTCAATATCAGGTAACCGGCCCCTCTTAAAATTCTTTAGAAAACTCCATGCTTTTCTAAGGAATGGTCTCAATATCGGGTGACCTGCTCATCTTAAGATTCTTAGAAAACTCCACGCTTTTTTAAGAAACGGTCTCAATATCAGGTGACTGGCCAATCTTAAAATTCTTAGAAAACTCCATGCTTTTCTAAGAAACGGTTTCAATATCAGGTAACCGGTCCCTCTTAAAATTCTTTAGAAAACTCCATGCTTTTCTAAGGAATGCACTCAATATCGGGTGACCTGCCCATCTTAAAATTCTTAGAAATCTCCACGCTTTATAAGAAACGGTCTCAATATCAGGTGACCGGCCCATCTTAAAATTCTTAGAAAACTCCACGCTTTTCTAAGAAACGGTCTCAATATCAGGTGACCGGCCCATCTTAAAATTCTTAGAAAACACCACGCTTTTCTAAGAAACGGTTTCAATATCAGGTCACCGGCCCCTCTTAAAATTCTTTAGAAAACTCCATGCTTTTCTAAGGAATGGTCTCAATATCAGGTGACCTGCCCATCTTAAGATTCTTAGAAAACTCCACGCTTTCTAAGAAACAGTCTCAATATCAGGTGAGCGGCCCATCTTAAAATTCTTAGAAAACTCCAGGCTTTTCTAAGAAACGGTGTCAATATCAGGTAGCCGGCCCCTCTTAAAATTCTTTAGAAAACTCCACGCTTTTCTAAGGAATGATCTTAATATTGGGTGAGCTGCCCATTTTAAGATTCTAAGCAAACTCCACGCTTTTCTAAGAATCGGACCAATATCAAGTGACCGGTCCATCTTAAAATTCTTAGAAAACTCCACGCTTTTCTAAGAATATCAGGTGACCGGCCCATCTTAAGATTCTTAGAAAACTCCACGCTTTTCTACGAAACGGTCCAATATCAGGTGACCGGCCCACATTAAGATTCTTAGAAAACTCCACGCTTTTCTAAGAAACGGTTTCAATATCAGGTAACCGGCCCCTCTTAAAATTCTTTAGAAAACTCCACGCTTTTCTAAGGAATGGTCGCAATATCGGGAGACCTCCTCATCTTAAGATTCTTAGAAAACTCCAAGCTTTTCTAAGAAACGGTTCAATATCAGGTTACCGACCCATCTTAATATTCTTAGAAAACTCCACGCTTTTCTAAGAAACGGTTTCAATATCAGGTAACCGGCCCCTCTTAAAATTCTTTAGAAAACTCCACGCTTTTCTAAGGAATGCTCTCAATATCGGGTGATCTGCTCATCTGAAGATTCTTAGAAAACTCCACGCTTTTCTAAGAAACGGTCTCAATATCAGGTGACTGGCCAATCTTAAAATTCTTAGAAAACTCCATGCTTTTCTAAGAAACGGTTTCAATATCGGTGTAAGGTCCCTCTTAAAATTCTTTAGAAAACTCCATGCTTTTCTAAGGAATGCTCTCAATATCGGGTGACCTGCCCATCTTAAAATTCTTAGAAATCTCCACGCTTTCTAAGAAACGGTCTCAATATCAGGTGACCGGCCCATCTTAAAATTCTTAGAAAACTCCACGCTTTTCTAAGAAACGGTCTCAATATCAGGTGCTGGCCCATGTTAAAATTCTTAGAAAACACCACGCTTTTCTAAGAAACGGTTTCAATATCAGGTAACTGGCCCCTCTTAAAATTCTTTATAAAACTCCATGCTTTTCTAAGGACTGGTCTCAATATCAGGTGACCTGCACATCTTAAGATTCTTAGAAAACTCCACGCTTTCTAATAAACAGTCTCAATATCAGGTGAGCGGCCCATCTTAAAATTGTTAGAAAACTCCAGGCTTTTCTAAGAAACGGTCTCAATATCGTGTAAAAGGCCCTGTTAAAATTCTTTAGAAAACTCCACGCTTTTCTAAGGAATGATCTCAATATTGGGTGAGCTGCCCATCTTAAGATTCTTAGCAAACTCCACGCTTTTCTAAGAAACTGACCAATATCAAGTGACCGGTCCATCTTAAAATTCTTAGAAAACTCCACGCTTTTCTAAGAATATCAAGTGACCGGCCCATCTTAAGATTCTTAGAAAACTCCACGCTTTTCTAAGAAACGGTCCAATATCAGGTGACCGGCCCATATTAAGATTCTTAGAAAACTCCACGCTTTTCTAAGAAACGGTTTCAATATCAGGTAACCGGCCCCTCTTAAAATTCTTTAGAAAACTCCATGCTTTTCTAAGGAATGGTCTCAATATCAGGTGACCTGCCCATCTTAAGATTCTTAGAAAACTCCACGCTTTCTAAGAAACAGTCTCAATATCAGGTGAGCGGCCCATCTTAAAATTCTTAGAAAACTCCAGGCTTTTCTAAGAAACGGTGTCAATATCGGTGCTTAGGCCCCTCTTAAAATTCTTTAGAAAACTCCACGCTTTTCTAAGGAATGATCTCAATATTGGGTGAGCTGCCCATCTTAAGATTCTAAGCAAACTCCACGCTTTTCTAAGAATCGGACCAATATCAAGTGACCGGTCCATCTTAAAATTCTTAGAAAACTCCACGCTTTTCTAAGCCAATATCGGGTGACCCGCCCATCTTAAGATTCTTAGAAAACTCCACGCTTTTCTACGAAACGGTCCAATATCAGGTGACCGTCCCACATTAAGATTCTTAGAAAACTCCACGCTTTTCTAAGAAACGGTTTCAATATCAGGTAACCGGCCCCTCTTAAAATTCTTTAGAAAACTCCACGCTTTTCTAAGGAATGCTCTCAATATCGTGAGACCTCCTCATCTTAATATTCTTAGAAAACTCCAAGCTTTTCTAAGAAACGGTTCCATATCAGGTTACCGACCCATCTTAATATTCTTAGAAAACTCCACGCTTTTCTAAGAAACGGTTTCAATATCAGGTAACCGGCCCCTCTTAAAATTCTTTAGAAAACTCCACGCTTTTCTAAGGAATGCTCTCAATATCGGGTGACCTGCCCATCTTAAGATTCTTAGAAAACTCCACGCTTTTCTAAGAAACGGTCTCAATATCAGGTGACTGGCCAATCTTAAAATTCTTAGAAAACTCCATGCTTTTCTAAGAAACGGTTTCAATATCAGGTAACCGGTCCCTCTTAAAATTCTTTAGAAAACTCCATGCTTTTCTAAGGAATGCTCTCAATATCGGGTGACCTGCCCATCTTAAAATTCCTAGAAATCTCCACGCATTTCTAAGAAACGGTCTCAATATCAGGTGACCGGCCCATCTTAAAATTCTTAGAAAACTCCACGCTTTTCTAAGAAACGGTCTCAATATCAGGTGACCGGCCCATGTTAAAATTCTTAGAAAACACCACGCTTTTCTAAGAAACGGTTTCAATATCAGGTAACTGGCCCCTCTTAAAATTCTTTATAAAACTCCATGCTTTTCTAAGGACTGGTCTCAATATCAGGTGACCTGCACATCTTAAGATTCTTAGAAAACTCCACGCTTTCTAAGAAACAGTCTCAATATCAGGTGAGCGGCCCATCTTAAAATTGTTAGAAAACTCCAGGCTTTTCTAAGAAACGCTGTGTATATCAGGTAACCGGCCCCTATTAAAATTCTTTAGAAAACTCCACGCTTTTCTAAGAAACGGTCTCAATATCAGGTAACCGGCCCCTCTTAAAATTCTTTAGAAAACTCCATGCTTTTCTAAAAAATGGTCTCAATAGCGGGTGACCTGCCCATCTTAAGATTCTTAGAAAACTCCACGCTTTCTAAGAAACGGTCTCAATATCAGGTGACCGACCCATCTTAAGATTCTTTCGAAAACTCCACGCTTTTTTAAGAAACCGTATCAATATCAGGTAACCGGCCCCTCTTAAAATTCTTTAGAAAACTCCACGCTTTTCTAAGGAATGCTCTCAATATCGGGTGACCTGCCCATCTTAAGATTCTTAGAAAACTCCACGCTTTCTAAGAAACGGTCTCAATATCAGGTGACCGGCCCATCTTAAAATTCTTAGAAAACACCACGCTTTTCTAAGAAACAGTTTCAATATCAGGTAACAGGTCCCTCTTAAAATTCTTTAGAAAACTCCACGCTTTTGTAAGGAATGATCTCAATATCGGGTGACCTGCCCATCTTAAGATTCTTAGAAAACTCCACGCTTTTCTAAGAAATGGTCTCAATATCAGTGTGCGGCCCATCTTAAGATTCTTTCGAAAACTCCACGCTTTTCTAAGAAAGCGGTGTCAATATCAAGTAAGCCCCTCTTAAAATTCTTTAGAAAACTCCATGCTTTTCTAAGGAATGGTCTCAATATCGGGTGACTCGCCCATCTTAAGATTCTTAGAAAACTCCACGCTTTTCTAAGAAACGGTCTCAATATCAGGTGACCGGCCCATCTTAAAATTCTTAGAAAACACCACGTTTTTCTAAGAAACGGTTTCAATATCAGGTAACCCCTCTCAAAATTCTTTAGAAAACTCCATGCTTTTCTAAGGAATGCTCTCAATATCGGGTGACCTGCCCATCTTAAGATTCTTAGAAAACTCCACGCTTTTCTAAGAAACAGTCTCAATATCAGGTGAGCGGCCCATCTTAAAATTCTTTGTAAACACCACGCTTTTCTAAGAAACGGTTTCAATATTAGGTAACCGGCCCCTCTAAAAATTCTTTAGAAAACTCCACGCTTTTCTAAGGAATGCTCTCAATATTGGGTGACCTGCCCATCTTAAAATTCTTAGAAAACTCCACGCTTTTCTAAGAAACGGTCTCAATATCAGGTGACCGGCCCATCTTAAAATTCTTAGAAAACACCACGTTTTTCTAAGAAACGGTTTCAATATCAAGTAACCGGCCCCTCTTAAAATTCTTTAGAAAACTCCATGCTTTTCTAAGGAATGGTCTCAATATCGGGTGACCTGCCCATCTTAAGATTCTTAGAAAACTCCACGCTTTTCTAAGAAACGGTCTCAATATCAGGTGACCGGCCCATCTTAAAATTCTTAGAAAACACCACGTTTTTCTAAGAAACGGTTTCAATATCAGGTAACCGGCCCCTCTTAAAATTCTTTAGAAAACTCCATGCTTTTCTAAGGAATGATCTCAATATCGGGTGACCTGCCCATCTTAAGATTCTTAGAAAACTCCACGCTTTTCTAAGAAACAGTCTCAATATCAGGTGAGCGGCCCATCTTAAAATTCTTTGTAAACACCACGCTTTTCTAAGAAACGGTTTCAATATTAGGTAACCGGCCCCTCTTAAAATTCTTTAGAAAACTCCACGCTTTTCTAAGGAATGATCTCAATATTGGGTGACCTGCCCATCTTAAGATTCTTAGAAAACTCCACGCTTTTCTAAGAAACGGTCTCAATATCAGGTGACCGGCCCATCTTAAAATTCTTAGAAAACACCACGTTTTTCTAAGAAACGGTTTCAATATCAAGTAACCGGCCCCTCTTAAAATTCTTTAGAAAACTCCATGCTTTTCTAAGGAATGGTCTCAATATCGGGTGACCTGCCCATCTTAAGATTCTTAGAAAACTCCACGCTTTTCTAAGAAACGGTCTCAATATCATGTTACCGGCCCATCTTAAAATTCTTAGAAAACACCACGTTTTTCTAAGAAACGGTTTCAATATCAGGTAACCGGCCCCTCTTAAAATTCTTTAGAAAACTCCATGCTTTTCTAAGGAATGATCTCAATATCGGGTGACCTGCCCATCTTAAGATTCTTAGAAAACTCCACGCTTTTCTAAGAAACAGTCTCAATATCAGGTGAGCGGCCCATCTTAAAATTCTTTGTAAACACCACGCTTTTCTAAGAAACGGTTTCAATATTAGGTAACCGGCCCCTCTTAAAATTCTTTAGAAAACTCCACGCTTTTCTAAGGAATGATCTCAATATTGGGTGAGCTGCCCATCTTAAAATTCTTAGCAAACTCCACGCTTTTCTAAGAAACGGACCAATATCAAGTGACCGGTCCATCTTAAAATTCTTAGAAAACTCCACGCTTTTCTAAGAATATCAGGTGACCGGCCCATCTTAAGATTCTTAGAAAACTCCACGCTTTTCTAAGAAATGGTCCAATATCAGGTGACCGGCCCATATTAAGATTCTTAGAAAACTCCGCGCTTTTCTAAGAAACGGTTTCAATATCAGGTAACCGGCCCCTCTTAAAATTCTTTAGAAAACTCCACGCTTTTCTAAGAAACGGTCCAATATCAGGTGACCGGTCTATTTTAAAATTCTTAGAAAACTCCACGCTTTTCTAAGAAACAGTTTCAATATCAGGTAACCGGCCCCTCTCAAAATTCTTTAGAAAACTCCACGCTTTTCTAAGGAATGGTCCCAATATCGGGTGACCTGCCCATCTTAAAATTCTTAGAAATCTCCACGCTTTCTAAGAAACGGTCTCAATATCAGGTGACCGGCCCATCTTAAAATTCTTAGAAAACTCCACGCTTTTCTAAGAAACGGTCTCAATATCAGGTGACCGGCCCATCTTAAAATTCTTAGAAACCTCCACGCTTTTCTAAGAAACGGTTTCAATATCAGGTAACCGGCCCCTCTTAAAATTCTTTAGAAAACTCCACGCTTTTCTAAGGAATGCTCTCAATATCGGGTGACCTGCTCATCTTAAGATTCTTAGAAAACTCAACTCTTTTTTTAAGAAAAGGTCCAATACCAGGTGACCGGCCCATCTTAAAATTCTTAGAAAACTCCACGCTTTTCTAAGAAACAGTTTCAATATCAGGTAACGGGTCCCTCTTAAAATTCTTTAGAAAACTCCACGCTTTTCTAAGAAACGGTCCAATATCAGGTGACCGGTCTATTTTAAAATTCTTAGAAAACTCCACGCTTTTCTAAGAAACAGTTTCAATATCAGGTAACCGGCCCCATCTCAAACTTCAAAAGAAAACATTTTACCTCGAGGAAATGAAGCAGTGCTGGTTCACAATTCTTATCCTTTTCCGTAGTTCCGTTGACCTGAGATTTTGGACCTCAGTGGTTTTTCCAAAAACTTGGAACTATTTTGGCATTCGTCACACCTTCTCCTTCCAGGTTAGTGTTATGACAATATAGCATGCATTTTTTTTGTTACCTATTTTGGAAACATAGGTCCCCCTTTCTATTGTAGACTTATTGAGCTCTTGTTTCCATTTGTTTGTTCGACTTGTCCTCTTGAAACAGAATATGCTCCACGGGCTATACTTCCTATCCTCTTGGTGAAGAGATCTTTGGTTCCTTATGGGGCCCTTTCTTGCTCCATTGAGTATTGTCTTTTATTATTATTTTAAAAGGAAGACTCAATAGATTTGGTTTTGTTCATGAAAACTAAAACTTTCAATGCAATTAGCAAATCTATAAAAGATGCTTTTTAGAAGTTTTTACAATGATACCCCTTTGGGCTTTAGTTCACTATGGACCCCTATGTGCACTTCGTACACTTCTTGCCCCTAGTGTGGTGTGCAAAAATATGTCAAGTTTAGATTTGATTTGGTTCTCTCCAATTGATGGAGTCATCTCCTTAGTCAAGCGTAAAAAACAGTTCTTTTAAGTAAAAGATTTCAAATGCTATGAGATCATACGTTTTATGAAAAAAAAAAGGTTTTTTACAAGAGAATTCATTGCCGAACTTTATTTTATTGACTGGGAAGCATAGTATTTCTTTATAGAGTCAACATTCATAGGTTTAACTAGATCTTCTCCATCCATTCTAGATAACAATAAAGCTTCTCTCGAGAACGCTTTCTTTACCACCAAAGGGCCCTCATTGTTTGACGCCCATTTACTCTGATCTTCTCCTGGTAAAAGGCAACATTTTCTTCATTACAAGATCTCCTTCGTGGAATCCTTAAGGTCAAATCTTCTTGTCGTATGATTTGGCCATCCTTCTTTGATAGAGTTGATGATGAAAGATTGCGGATATCCTCTTTTCACTGATCAGATTCAGCTGTTCATATCTAACCTTTGCCCATTCTACCTCTTCTAGCTCAAATTCTATCAATACTCTCAATAAGTGAATTTCCACTTCTAAAGGCATCACCGCCTCCATTCCATATACCAAGGTATACGGGATGGCTCCTATTGAGGTTCAGACTGCGGTGCAGTACATGTGAAGGGCAAATGGCAACATCTCATGTCAATCCTTGTAGGTGACTACCATCTTCTAAATAATCTTCTTGACATTTTCGTTAGCAGTTTCTACCACACCATTCATCTTTGGCCTATATAGCGAGGAATTGGAATGCTTGATTTTTCATTTAGCGAAGAGTTCTATTATCATCTTGCCATTGAAGTTCTGGGCATTATTAGTCATAATCTTTTCTAGTGGACCATATCGACAGATCAAATCTCTTTCCATAAATTTCTTCACCACTTTTTACCTCCATGTTATCCAAACATCTCAACAAAGTTCCGTCAGATGATTTCTTATACAAAGTTTCCCCATCAAGATAGATATCCATTGCCAACCTCCTCAAAGTCTTCTTGTCGATTTTGGATGCCCCCATGGGATATGTCTAGTTTTTTAGATGAAGTTCTTGATATCATAGTACCAAGGGTTTCCATCTATTTCTCTCTTAACTGAGCAACAATGAGCTGGGTTATTTCTGATATCAATGTGTACCGACTGTACCTTGTGCCCAAAGTCTATTCTAGCCATAGAAGCTAACGTGACCAAAGCGTCAGCAAAATGGTTTCCTTCCCTTCCTAGATGGGTGAACTTTATTTCCTCAATTCTCTAGCCAATTTATTCTTGGTAAGGTCTCAACTTCTCATCCTTGATTTGCCATTTTCCTTTCACTTGGTAAATAATCAAAATCGAGTCTCCATACATATCTATCTTTCTAATATTCAAACTCCAATGCCACCTCTAAAACGAGAATGCAAGCTACACACTCCTATGTTGTTATTGCACCCAAACTTCAACTTAACTAAAATCGAATACTACTTTTTATTAGGAGAGATTATCATTGCATCAGCTCTGTTACCACATACGTTTACAATACCATCAAAGTACATAGTCCACCAATCTAATTTCCCTTCCTCAACTGAAAACACATCTTCATCAGGAGGTACTGCTTGATTTTCTCGAAAGCTTCTTCACACTTTTATTCCAAATTCCGAGATTCTTCTTTCATAACAATCAAAGATTGGGTCACAAGTCATGGTTAATTGGGATATAAACCGAACAATATAATTCAACCTTCCCAAGAACTTTCTTTCATCCTCCTCAACCTTGGGAGTTGGCATAGATTGAATAGCCTTTACTTAATCAGGGTCCACTTCTATCCCTTTGTCACTCATCATAAATCCCAACAACTTCCTAGATTTCACCCCGAATGAACATCTTGCATGGTTAAGCCTCAACTTGTACTTCCTTGGTCTTTCAAACAATTCCTTCAATATTTAGACATGATTCTCTCCCTCTCTAGATTTAGCAATCATGTCATCCATGTATACTTCACTATTTGTGCATCATGTCATGAAATAGAGTTACCATGGCCGTTTGGTAGGTGGCCCCAACATTCTTCGACCCAAATGGCATGACCTTGTAACAAAAGGTTCCCCATGGTGTTACAAATGTTGTCTTCTTCTTATCCTCTTACGCTATTTTTATCTGATTGTAGCTCGAAAATCCGTCCATAAAAGAATATGTGGAGATACGTGTTGCTTTTGTCAAACATATTTATGTGTGGTAGACAAACTCTAATTTTATCTTCCTTTTTTGGTACAACCACTATGTTGGACACCCATTGTGGATATTTGACTACTTCTAGAAAATCGGTGTTCCACTGCTTTTCAATTTCTACCTTTACTTTGATCAAAACATCCGAATGGATTCTTCTCAACTTTTTCTTAACCAATTTGCATCCTTCTACCAGCAGTACCCTTTGTACTACAATATCCGTATCTAAGCCAGACATATCCTCATAGGACCAAGCAAAAACATCTATATAATCTCGAAGTAACCAACTCTTCTCTTTCTTTAAGAGTGATCTAAATCCTTATCTTTAGTTCTCTCTTGATTTCTTCATTACCCACATTTATGGTTTCAAGTTCCTCTTTAGCGGGTCTCCAAGCTTGTTCATATTGTCCTATTTTTATCCCATTCTTCCTCTTCTACAGCTATTATGTATTCTTTAAAGTTTGGCCATTCATTCTCAGTATAAAGTTCAGGTGTTTGTTTTGGAAGATCCACTTTGAAAATGGAAAGTCATGTGTAAAAACATCAAGATGAACTTTTGAAAATGCATGATCTCATTAAAGGGAAAAAGTTGTCTCAAAACATTTGTTCAAGCAAACCGATTAGGTGTGCATCATCATTCCAAATTCCTTCAAGCTCTCTTTGGTAATAAGCTTCTGGTTGTGACCTTTCTTTGTTTTCCATCCTTTTCCTTTGTCGAATGTTGTGGATTCTAGAAAGGGAACCTATGTTTCTTAATCTGGAGATGCGTGCATAGATGTATGAGAAAATACATGATTGTGATAAGAATGCTTTGTATATTGGGTATGGGTGCAGCCTTCTTGTGAACGAATAATAGCCACCACCTTATAAACATAGGTTCTCTTGTCACATTGCTTTGCTAGGAGTACTGCCTTTCGAGTCGTTTGCTTGAATCATATTCACCAAGAGACAGATTTTGCATAAGAAGATGGGTCAACGCCCTTTTCATTAATGCTTGATAAGCTTATTACATTTAGAACATAAAAAGGAAATACAACATATTAATCCCTTTCCTCCACAAACTCTCTAGCCAAAGGTAAAAAGGCAAAGCCGCAGTTCTCAATCTTTCATAGAAAGGCATCGGTTTCATTTGACCTTGGTTTTTGCACCAAAAGATTGATGTCTTCTCCCAAGGCGATAGTGAATGATGTCCCTTCCCGGAGGTTTATGAAACAACACGGGAAAAAAGGAAGTTGTGAGCACTTTGATTCTAATAATCCTAGCATGTGTTAGCCACTATGGTCGTCCATATGCTCATCTGCTCAGGTTCCGGTTATCTTTTCTATGAGCAACATATTGGTTCCTTGTTGGGCAAAGCAAGTGTTGTTGGCGTCGATTTGATCCTTGTGTTTTTCCATTGTTGCTAGCTTCTCTTCCAAATACTTCACCTTTTCACGTTCCTTGTCAAGTTTTATCCTCATTCTTCTTAACACGACTATTGATTTGTTGACTAATTGTGGTTCACACTGCTGCAACCTTACTCTTGCGCCAAAAACGTCATTCATGACCTCAAATTTGAAAACCTTTCCTTTTATTTTTCTTCTTTTGCAATCTCCCGGATTAAAAGCGGGCGCGGCCTTTATTTTCCAACTCCATATATTTCTTGTTCAAATCCTCATACTTCCCAATCCTATCCATCAATTCTAACTGGACTTGTGCAAATTTTTCTTGGAAATATTTTGCACTTCCTTGGAAATTGTTAAAGTCAATCTCTATTTCTTCAAGTTCAAAGCAACTTTGCATCCAATCCAAACTCATCCCTCTTAGCTCCTTCTCACTCCTTTCCCTAGCAATCTTCTCCTCACCCAGCTTTAACTCAAGCTTTGTTATTCACGCATCTCTAGATTGTATTTGCTCATCTAGAAATGCTCTCCTTTTATCTTCTTTTAGCATCATTTCTTCCAACATTACCTTGTCTTTTCTGCTTTTACTCAACTCTGTCTGAAGTTTTTCCACTTGTCTTCTCAACTCCTCTTCATTATTGACCCTTTTCCTCTTAACAAACTCTTCTATAGTTTGGGGAGATTTGGCCTCTACACAAGGCATGGCTAAAGCAGCTAAGTCTCTCCATCTTACATATCCTTCGCTTGCACTTGGATCCTTTAAACCTTCTATCTCAACCAAAACCAGATGCTTCCAATCTTGTTTGATGATCTTCAAAACTTCTTGTGCAATGGGATCTTTGAACAAACCAAAGAATTGAGCAATTCCCATAGTCCTTGGAACAAACTGCATGCCCCCAAGTTGCCTTACCATCAGGGCAAGAGCATAACTCACATAACCTGTAATCCCTACCAATGGTACCCAACGTCTTTGTCCACAACTCATTAGGACTTTCACTGTCATTACCCATGGGGCTCTTCACTTAAAATCACTATTAGGCAAACCTTCTAATTTGTCAACCCAACCTTGGTTGTCTAGATCTCCTCATTCTTCTTCTTCTACTAACTTTAGGGGTCTTTGGGTGAACCACCAAAAATTATTGAAGACAGGTTTTTTTGTTTCGATATGGCTAACCATCCAGAAATACAACAACTACGTGCAGCATCTCATTGCCTCTTTTCCGGTCCTCCTACAATGATTAAGCGTCAAGATGGTTTCAGCTAAAATAGCAGCCATTGGATTGATTTGTGTATTCTCATACTCTACATAAGCAGCAATGGCCTCCAAACTTATTAAACCCGTCTGACTTGGGAACAACACAAGGCTAAATATGCCCAAGGCAATCAATCTCTCTTTTTCTAATCCTGACTTCTTTTCCGGTTCAATTTCTAGCATCCTTCATTTCAGACCGGTAGCATTCTTTTCCAAAAACTTTTCCAAGTTGGAGATTCTGAGCAGTTTTGACAGTTCGGGGATGATCTTGTCAGATCTCAAAGGCAAATAAATCCAATACAGATTGTTTGGAAACTCAATCAACATCCCATATTCCTCCATAGTGAGACATAGGTCTATGCTTCCAAAAGAAAAACACCGATAGTCTGGATCCCAAAAATGAACTATGGCTCGTACATCTGGGCTTAAAACTTCTACCCTTGCAATTTCCATCAAACGTCTGTATTTATTAAAAAAATGCATCCTTATCCACATTCTGAAAGTGAGTCGTTAACTTGTTCACCTCATTCATAATGCAATTCAGGTTCTTGATTGGTGACAGTTTCTTAGCATCGCTTCTAAAGCAGTCTCCTTCAGTCAATTGTGACAGTTCAGAATTTTTTCCATATTCTATGATGGAAAATTTAGCAATGGTGGCCATTTTGTTCACAAGTCCTGCAATTCAAAATGCCTTGGGGGTTAGACTAGTTTTGATGCAAAAGATATTATGGATCATACACCCTAAGGATAGGTTCTAGTTCCTTTACTTGAGACATAGGGTAAGTTTACTACTTGGTCTCTAAAAAAGGGTCTCTTGCTGTCCCAGTGATCGTCTTCGTAAAGGCAATATAGGGGTTCAGCAGATAGTGGGAAGGCACATGTACCAATCACTATCAGTCTAAACACTCAGCAAAGAGTTAGGGTTTACACAAACTTAAACATTGACTCAAGTCATAAGGCAAGCTGCTAGTTCCCCACTTCACTTAAAGTTTAATGTGTGTGCCCTCAAAAAGATAATAATCATAAAGTGATGAATGACTATATCATGTATGACAGAATGTAAAGATGTATGCTAAAGCTTTTGAACAAAGTATTATTCATATAAAAAAAACAAAAACCAACATAGCATAAACAAACAAATTACCAAGCCTAGTCCTAGGGTCCCCAGTGGAGTCGCCATCCTGTCACACCCTCGCGAGCGGAGCGCGGCGTCGCGGCGATCCTCGATTGATTTCCGGGGTCTTTTTGTTTTGTTTGTAAAAGGGGAGTCGCCACCTAGTATTATGGTCACTAGGAAACCTAACTGGTCTTTCAGAGATTCTAAGGCAAGGGACTGGTTGCGTAAAGGGAAGGTATTAGCATCCCTAGTACGCCCTACCTAAGGTAAGCTGCTTGGTGTTTGGTTTGCTTTATAATTGCTATGGTGTTGGTGTTTTCTAATCCCATAAGTTTTCATAGGTTTGATTCAAACTAAATTTATTAAGATAGAAATCCAAGGAGATTCCATGTGCTTTAAAAGCTCATTTTTCCCTTAGTATTTCAAGCCTATTTTTGCCTTGGTGTTTTATACTCTCACAGCTCGTAAACCGTAGAGTAAAAAAAAATGAAATGTCCTCGATTATAATCAGGGCTTCTTTCAAGGATGTGTGATGACTTATTATCCCTAGAAAATTATTTTGGATATTTACCACTTAGGGTTCCTTATCCAAATATTAACAGTGAATAATAACAAGTTATTCCCATTAAATATTTTGGATATTCATCTCTTTGGGATTTCTTTATCCAAACATTAACGGTGAATAATAGATGAATTCCCCCCAAAATAAGATTTTTTATTTTTTTGGAATATTGGCCAATACCCTTTGGAGTTTTACAAAATGTTGTAAAATCCAGAAATGCAAGAAAATAATTTTTGTTGTGTTTAAGAAATCCATGCGAAAACACATTTTCAAAACTTCCAATATTTTTTTGTATAAAAAAAAGAGTTCAAAACATGTTAGGGTATTGGCCGTATGCAACACACAAGAAAACAAATTTTGATATATATGTATATTTGATGCAGTTGCGTCGAAAACCGGGTATTCTAAATACGAGATCTGTATATATTTTTTTACAACATAAAAAAAATTCAGACTTTAAAATAAATATTCCAGAAAATAAATCTCTTTCTATTTCTTTTATTTTTTTTAAAGAAAAAAAACAGCATGTCCGGCCGAGTCACTTGCCCAAGCAAGTGACCCCTTTGACACAAAAAAAAAGGGCTGATCTTCTCAATGAAACAAGGCAAAATACATGCAAAGAGACCACTTTACTGTTCAAGTGAATTAAAATTCACTTGAACAGTACAAACACAAAGCAAAAGGAATGCATGGTGCGGGGGGTGAAGAGAACAGACATGGGAACGAAAGGACAACGGCGATGTTTGAAGGCTTGCTGGCTAGTCGATCAGTGCTGCCGTCTGCTTCAGTTCTTTCCCCCTATTCTTTATTGGCGTTCTTCTTCTGAGTTTCACCTCTGCAATCTTCGTGCCTCTTTCTCTCTACTGGTTTTCTGCACTTTCTTCTTCCCTGTTCTGCAGATTTTATATGAAAAAAAAAGAAAGCAAAGACGGAAAGACAGTCCCTGCTGGTTTATGGTTTTTCATTTTTCCTGCGCTTTCTCCTTTTTTTTTCTCCTCCCCTGTCTCGTTTTCTGTGTTTTCTTTCCCTCCCTCTCTGGTAACTGAGATGGATGAAGACAACGGTACTCCAGCTTCTGCACACAGCCGGTGGTCACTCCTTCTGGGGACACTAAAAATGATGGCCACGCCGGTTCACTGTTCCTTTTCTTTCCTTCTGCTGATGCTCTCTGTGGAGATGATGAGGGAGACGGCGATGAAAACGTGCTATGCTGGTTGAGTTCATGCCCCTGCCTCTGTGTTTTTATGCTTTTGACAGTGGCGTTCTGCTTTCTTTTTTTCTTTCGTTCCTCTCCTTTCTTTTTCTGCCTGGCTTCACATCTCTCTTTTTTTCTGTAACTTTGTTCCTGTGAAGACTTTCACAGTCGAAAAGATGAACCCCTGCTCTCTCCCTCTTTTCTCTTTTTTTTCTCTGTCCTTTTCTGCTCTTTCCTTGCCGCCTCTTGCTAGGTCATTAGAGGGGTTTATATATAGTCTAGAATATCTCTATTTAGGAAAGATTTAATGCATTAATTCTAGTATGTAAATCCCTACTGATTTGCAGTAAAAAAAACGCAAAAGGAAGGTGCAATATTCTGATTTTGTGCTGGTGCTTTACGTCTGATTTCTTTCCAGTTTTAGAGGAGGGTGTGGCTATTTTCTTTCCTTCCATAGGGCCAGCTGCTCCCTTTCAAATGAGGCAAGAAAAAATGTGGCTGCAGCTCTAAAATTCAGGCATGATGATAAAGGAAAAACAGCAAGAATTTGCAGCGAAAAAAGGAAAGAAATCAGATGGAGGGTGCAGCTGCAAAGTCTCATTTTCCTTATTCAGTGTGGAAAAAATCTTGTCATTTATGATGATCCAGCCCCCTCTCCAGCTTTCAATATCCTTCTTCAATTCAATCCCTCATTTTAACAATTTTCGATTCAGTCCTTGGTCCAAAAAAATCCTTCAAATCAGCCCTGCGAACTTGGGCTATATCCTTCCCGCGGCAGAATTTTCTGCCCTCACGTTAGATATTCAAATGGGAATATCTTGAGCTTCTGATATCGAAATCAAGTTATTCAAAAGCCCAAATTCATCTACGCGTCTAGGACTAAAACTTTGATGAAGAAGTCGAAGTGAGATAAAATCTTTTTACGTGAACGTAAACCGGCAAGAATCTAGTTGGTCAAAAGAAATCTCCGGGTCTAACTCAAAAACTGACGAATGCCGAGAATCCTGATATGACTGAGAGTATGAACTAAGAACAAAAATCACAAAAACTAGGCCAAAAATAGAGTTTTTTTAGTGCAGACTCGGGTCAATATCCTTCTCGCGGCAGAATTCTCTGCCTTCACGTTAGATATTCAAACGGGAACATCTTAGGCCTCTGATATCGAAATCAAGTGATTCAAAAGCCCAAATTCATCTACACGTCTAGGACTACAACTTTTATGAAGGAGTCGAAGTGAGATAAAATCTTTTTACATAACAGAAACTGGTAGTAATCTAGTTGGTCAAAAAGGTTCTTGATCTGACAATACTGAGCATCCAAATCTGACTGAGAATCTGCTCTAAGAACAATGATCCCTAGGACCTAATAAAGGTGTACGTCAATTTTTCAACATGTAATGAGTTATAGAATATACCTAGGATGGTCAGATATCGTACGAAACTGAGTTAGAATCAGAGCCTAAGTTGGAACAAAAAATTACGACAGCAGCAGAACCATTTTTTAGTGCAAATTCTGAGGGATTTATTCAACCTTAAAGACCAGATAAAAAAAACAAATTTAACATTATGAAGACTCCTGATCAACCTAAGAGAACCTGATGATTTTGGTAGTAAAGGGGAAGGATAAAAAGAACAGAAAACAGCTCAAACAAGATTTCAAAAAAACAAAATATTTCTTTTTGTGCTTTTATCAATCTTCTGGCGAATATGAGCTAAACTCCTACACTCTGTTCAAAAGAGGTATACACCGTCTCCAGCATGTGGGGTCCAAAATTGAATAACAACAAACATAATCAAATATCTAAAATTAACTTTTTCATTATCCTCAATGTAAAAAAGAAAGAGAAGAAAAGTATAAAGATTAGAAAACTGTTACTCCCCTTTTGTTCTCAAGGATGAATGTCTGATTGAATTGGACATGAGCTGACTTCTTGCTTGATTTTTTTTTACCTGCATATCATAACTAAAAGAAAACATTGATGTTTTTTTTTTTGAAAATAAAGAACCTCACACCCCCCAACTTAAAATAATGCATTGTCCCTAATGTATGAACAAGAAAATATAAGAGATGGAAGAATGAAAAATAAATAAATAAATAAAAATGAAATAAAAATAAAAATAAAAATAAAAACATATTACTTCTGATACTACAATGGTATTGGATCTTCAAGATCCAATGTCTCAAGTTCGGCCACAACGTTTTCAAGATAAGGTTTCAATCGATGACCATTTACTTTGAAAACATTTCCATTCTTAGGATTTTCTACCTCAAATGCACCATGCTCAGAGATAGATTTAATCACAAATGGACCAATCCATTTTGTCCTCAACTTCTCAGGAAAGAGATGTAATCGTGAATTATACAAGAGAACCTTTTGACCAACATGAAAGGATTTTCTAAAAATATGTTTATCATGCAAAGCTTTCATCTTATGTTTTGAAATTTTTGCATTTTCAAATGCATCATTTCTCAGCTCCTCTAATTCATCCAATTGAAGCTTTCTATTTTTGCTAACCTCATTTTCATTGTCATTGAATTGCCGGATGACCCAATATGCACGGTGCTCAATCTCAACAGGGAGATGATAAGGCTTTCCATAAACTAGCCTATAAGGAGACATTCCTAAAGAGGTCTTGTAAGCAGTGTGATATGCCCACAAAGCATCAACTAGTCGTAGGGACCAATCTTTACGGTTTGGATTGACTGTTTTCTCTAAAATGTTTTTGATCTCCCTATTTGCCAACTCAGCTTCGCCACTAGTCTGTGGGTGATAGGGGGTACTGACCTTGTGAATTACATTATATTTTCTCATCAAAATCCCAACGGGCTTGTTACAAAAATGTTTTCCCCCATCACTAATCATAGCCCGGGGCATGCCAAAACGAGAGAAAATACTTTCTTTCAAGAATTTGACCACAACTCGATGGTCATTGGTTCGAGATGCAATGGCCTCCACCTATTTAGACACATAATCAACAGCTACAAGGATGAATTGGTAACCAAATGAACTTAGAAAAGGTCTTATGAAATCAATCCCCCAACAATCAAATATTTCCAAAACAAAAATGGGGTTTAGGGGCATCATGTTACGCCTAGTGACGTTACCTAGTCGTTGGCATTGGTCACATGCAACACAGAAGGCATGGACATCTTTGAACATGGTGGGCCAATAAAAACCACACTGCAAGATCTTGGCAGTGGTTTTCTTGGAAGAGAAATGCCCTTCACAGGCTAATGCATGACAAAAATTAATTACACTTGGAATTTCATGATCAGGGATGCACCGCCTAACAATTTGGTCAGGGCAGTATTTAAATAGGTAGGGGTCATCCCAAAAAAGGCACGACGCTTGCAAGAATTTTTGTTTGTCAAGTTTAGACCAATGAGAAGGAATTTGACTTGTGGCTAGGTAATTTGCTATGTCAGCATACCATGAAGAGCCAAGGTAGGAAACAGTACCTACATAAAATAAATTTTCATCAACAAAGAATTCATTTATTGGAGATTCATCAATTGTGGTTTCATAGCTTGAAAGACGGGATAAATAATCAGCCATTATATTCTCTACTCCCTTTTTATCTCGAATTTCAAGGTTAAACTCTTGGAGTAGGAGGATCCATCGAATCAAACGTGGCTTGGCATCTTATTTTGTGAGCAAGTATTTCAATACTGCATGGTCAGTGAAAACAATAACAAGAGATCCAACCAAATAAGACCGAAACTTGTCCAATGCAAAGACCACAGCTAAAAGTTCTTTTTCAGTTGTAGTGTAATTCAATTGAGCATCATTCAAAGTCTTGCTAGCATAATAAATGACATAAGGCTTCTTATCTTTTCTTTTCCCTAAAACAGCCCCTACTGCAAAATCACTAGCATCACACATCAGTTCAAATGGTAAAGACCAATCAGGAGCTTGCATGATTGGTGCAGTGGTCAACAACCCTTTAAGCTTTTCAAAAGCTTCTTGACATTTTGATGTCCAATCAAATTGAACATCTTGTGACAACAAGTTACACAATGGTTTGGCAATGGTACTAAAAGAATGAATGAATCTTCGGTAAAAACCAGCGTGTCCTAAAAAGGATCTCACATCTTTCACAATCCGAGGGGTAGGTAATTTTTTAATGACTTCAACCTTTGACTTATCTACCTCTATCCCTTTTGAAGAGACAATGTGACCTAAGACACTGCCATGTGTCACCATAAAATGACACTTCTCCCAATTGAGTACAAGATTGCTATCTTCACACCTTTCAAGAACTTTTTCTAAATGCATTAGACACAACTCATAAGAATCTCCATAAACTGAAAAATCATCCATGAAAACTTCCAAAAAAATTTCCACCATGTCACTAAAGATACTCATCATACATCTTTGAAAAGTGGCTAGTGCATTACACAAGCCAAAAGGCATTCTTCTATAAGCATAGGTACCAAAAGGACAAGTGAAAGTGGTTTTTTCTTGGTCTTCTAAAGAAATTTCAATTTGATTGTAACCTGAGTATCCATCAAGAAAATAATAGAAAGCTCTTCCGGCTACTCTTTCAAGCACTTGGTCTAAAAATGGAAGTGAAAATGGTCCTTCCTAGTCACCATGTTCAACTTACGACAATCAATGCACATACGCCATCTAGTTTGGATTCTAGTTGGTACTAGCTCATTATTTTCATTCTTCACTACCGTGACTCCAGATTTTTTAGGGACAACTTAGGTTGGACTAACCCATTTTGAGTTTACAATGGGGTAAATAATACCTGCATCAAGTAGCTTAAGCACTTTACCTCTCACTACTTCCTTCATGTTTGGGTTCAATCGTCTTTGCATTTGCCTTACAGATTTAGCCTCTTCTTCAAGATAAATTCTATGTGTACATAAAAGAGGGCTAATTCCTTTCAAGTCAGTAATAGTCCACCCAATTGCTTTCTTGTGTTTTCTCACCACTCTCAAAAGTTCTTGTTCCTGCTCTATGCTAAGTTTTGATGAAATCACAATAGGATATGATTCATCTTCCCCTAGAAATGCATACTTAAGATCACTTGGTAAAGGCTTCCTTTCTGGTTTATAAGATTGGACAAGAGATGCCTCAGCTTTCACTTGGGGTGAAATCAAAGGCTCAAACGATGGGGTCCATAGACCTATTGACATAATAGGCATTGGATCTAGATAAGTCTCAAGTTCTCTTACTTCCTCATCAACACATTTCAAAGAACAAAATCTTTCATCATGAATTAAAGTTCTCTCCAATGGATCCTTGATCCACTCTCTCTCAAAGTGTTCTTGACAAACTGTTTGGATCAAATCCACCTCTCTAATGTCCTCATGTTCACCAATTTGTTTGGAGACATTGAATATGTTCATCTCCACAGTCATATTCCCAAAAGATAATTTCATCACCCCATTCTTACAGTTAATTAAAGTATTGGATGTAGCTAGGAAAGGTCTACCTAAGATGACTGGGATGGGAGCATTAGAACCTTGAATAGGTGTGGTGTCTAATACTACAAAATCAACAGGAAAGTAGAATTTATCTACTTGGACCAACACATCCTCAACAATACCCCTGGGAATCTTGATTGACCTATCAGCTAATTGAAGGGTGATTCGAGTAGGCTTGATTTCTCCTAAACCTAACTGTTCGTAAACAGTGTAGGGTATTAAATTCACACTTGCTCCTAAATCCAACAAAGCTTGATCTATCTTATGACTTCTAATAATGCATGAAACCGTAGGACAACCAGGATCTTTGTATTTGGGAGGGGTCTTAAACTGCATGATGGCACTAGCATGTTCAGTTAGAAAGGCTCTTTCTTTCACATTCAATCTCCTTTTGACTGTGCATAAGTCCTTAAGGAACTTTGCATAAGATGGGACTTGTTTAATTGCATCAAGGAGTGGAATGTTGACTTTCACTTGTTTGAACAATTCATAGATTTCTGAGTTCATAAGATCAGGTTTAGGTTTCCCTAACCTTTGTGGAAATGGTGCTCTAGGAACAAATTCTAAATCACTCACTTTGACTCCAATTTTTCTTGAATCATCTCCTTTCTCACTCATCTCTTTCTCATTTATCTCACCTTCTTTATCACTCAAGCTCTCATTTGTCACTTGTGTTTTGATTTCCTCTTCACTTTCCTTAGATTTCTCCTCCACAATACCTCTAGGAATCTCAAAACCTATAGCTTTATCAACAATCTTTCCACTTCTAAGGGTAGTGATGGCTTGGACTTGTTCATGGTTTGAAGGTTCACTAGATGAGGATTCACTCATGTGTACCTGACCTTTAGGATTTGGCATTGGTTGAGCTGGAATCTTTCCCTTCTCTTGAATGCTTAGTGATTGAGTTAACTTGGTTAGTTGACTTTGAATGTCATCTAAGGTCCTATTGGTCTAGTCTTGAAATTTGTAAGCTTGGTTGTTGATTCCTCCTTGTGTTTGCATGAATTGTTGAAGAGTATCCTCTAGGGATCTCTTATGAGGTGGTTGGTATGGGTTATGTGTGGGAGCATGAAATGGTTGGGGTGGAGGTTGAAATGTTTGAGGTACTGAAGAGCCCTCATTTCTCCATCCAAAATTTAGGTGGTTCCTCCATCCAAGATTGTAGGTCTCAGAGTAGGGATTGCCTACTTGGTTTGAAAATGGCTTTCTAACATTACTTGAATCAGAAGTTTGGCCATATAGCACTTCCTTGAAGGCTGGAATAGTAGGACACTCAGTTGTCCTATGCCCTTTGCTCTCACAAACAACACAACTTTCCTCTTGTTGTTCACTCATGACATGCACTTTTTTAATCTCAAGAGACTCTACTTTCCTAGCCAATGAGGCTAATCTAGCATTGAGGTCATCAGTCTTTTTCAATTGGAACTTCCCACTTGAATGAGAAATGGTGTTTCTAGACTCAACATGAAGTGGGAGAGAAGTCTCCCATTGCTTTGTGTTTTCAGCCAATTGATCAAAGAAATCAAAGGCTTCACTTGGTTCTTTGTCATAAAACTCACCATTACACATAGTTGACACTAGCTTTTTAAAATCTGCGGTAAGAGAATCGTAAAAGAAACTCACTAACCTCCACATCTCAAAACTATGGTGGGGGCATGCATTTAACAAGTCTTTGAACCTTTCCCAAGCTTGGTGAAATGACTCATTTGGACTACAAGAAAAATTCATCATTTGACGTTGTAAGGCTGCCGTCCTATGAGTGGGAAAGTATTTTTTTCAAAAATTCAGCTTGCATTTCTCTCCATGTACCTATAGACCTAGGACGCAAGGAGTTTAGCCAAAGCTTGGCTTTATCCTTTAGAGAGAATAGGAACAAGTTAAGCCGAATGGTTTCCTCGGTGCATGTTTTATCAATAAAAGTATTACATACCTCTTCAAAGTCCTTAATATGTATGTATGGATTTTCAGAATCCATACCGTGAAATGTGGGAAGAAGTTGAATCATGCCCGGTTTCAAATTAAAAGCTTGTTGGTTAAGAGGCAAGATAATACACGAAGGTGTACTTTGTGTAGCCGGGTGAAGATACTCTCAAAGAGTTCGAAAATTAGGTTGATCATTGAATTGTGGAGGTCCATTACCTTGAACACTCCCTTCACCCTCTACATCTTCAACATTAGCCATGCTAAAAAAATAATAATATAACAATTATATGAATATGAAAGGAAAGGGAAAAAGAAAGAAAAAGAAAAAGAAGATTGCAAATAAAAGTAAATGAAACGTAAAAGATAAAGTAATAGCACAAAAATAAAAAATACAACAAATTAAGAAATTCACTCTCCAACTAATAAGCAATATTAACAACAATAAACATTAAAAGATAATTATAACAAGCATGAATAAAAAGGCGGTAATACCGGCCACGCACTTCAAATAATAAATATAAGAAAAATAATAACAACAAAATAAAATAGAATAAACAAGAGGCGGTAAAACTAGCCTTATAATATAAACAATAAATATTAGAAACTAATTAGAATAGACAATAAAAGAAAAATGGTTGAACCAACCAAAATTCAATAATTAATAGTCCAGTCCACAGTCCAATATCCGAAAAGTTGAGGTCAAATTTTTTTTTAGGCGGTAAAACCAACCATTTGATTTTTTATTTATATGTATTTTTTTTTGTTTTCCAATAATCAAATATAAATTTGTTACCTTTGCTTGCTAGCTCCCCGGCAACGACGCCAAAATTGCTTGACCGCTTTTTATGATCGGCTTGTTTTAACTCACAAGTGCACGAGTGTACGATGTAGCAATTAACTCGGTAAGATCGAGGTCATATCCACAGAGAGCTAGATTTGAAAATTAAGCTAGGTAACAAAAAAAACTCAAGAGAAATTAAATTAACAATAACTTGGTTGAAAATGAATGATGGATTTGTTTTCAAAGATGAAAAAATGTAAATAGATTTTAAATGACAAGAAAAAGTAACTCTTGATCCAAATCAATTTTAATGGTGATTCCTTCAACATATATAAGATAACTCAACCTAATATCAACAATGGTGATATTAGATTGGAAGATATTACAATAAAGTTTAAAAAGATGAAGATTGATTATTGCTTAAGAATGAACAAGTATTTTCACATTAAGTAAGACATTGAATCAAGCAATCTCTATACCAAAACTAAGGTTTGTGCATAAAAATTCAAGATTGTAACATTACCTAAATGATTTCTAAAATTTCTTTGCAATAATAAAACATTCATGAAGAAAATGAAAAGATAAACATTAAGATTCATTCATATCTTAAAGAACTCACCTCAACCACCATCATCCTTAATTTGGATCCAAGAAGAAGATTAGCCAACCATGATTATATATAATAACACTTTAATAAACATGAAATAACTTGAATCAAACTGAAATAATGAGTTTTACAAGCTAAAGAACCGAAATCTATAAAGAAGAACACAACACAATTTCAGTAAAAATTCGGACACAAATCTGACTCTAACTTTGGACAACAATTCGACCCTCTTAGAAGCCTCCTTTGAAGATGGATATATTTATAGGCCATTCTGTTAGCTTTCCAGATCATTAAAGAATAGCTCATTTGGATATCTGAGTCAAAAGTTATGGGCAAAACACCGAAAGGTGTTCTGGAAAATCAAATCAGGCCAGCTTGGAGAACACTTTGGTGCATGTTTTTCTTCCTCCTTTGTGAGCTGCCTCTTTCTTCTTTTTGACCCAAAATAATGTGACAATGTCCTCTCCAGCTTTCCATCCATGTGCTTTCCCTCTTGGATCAATGAATTATCCAAAATAAATCAAATGTTATTTGTTGTGTGGACATGTAAGATCATGGATTGTGCTTGGGCTGATTTGGAGGCTGATTTGGGGCTGAATTTAAGCATCAAATAAGGATACAAATGTACTTATTATTTGGGCTAAGATTGACATTAAAACCTTAAGTGTTTGATGGTTGAAGTTTGCACACAACATAAGGCAAGTTTGGGCTTGAAATAGATCATATGATATTCTTTTCTAGAATTGGAATAGAATTGATTTTTGGAGAAAATTTGGAGCACTTATTTGAACCAAGATTTTCTTCAATCTTCAACTAAATTTCTCTTCAATTCTTTGTTCCGAATTCCGACGTTGAATTTTCTAAAATAATTCATTTAAGCTCCAAAAACCTATCGAAACATTAAAAGAAACTTCATTACTAAAAAGCATATCAATTATTATAAAAAACCCAAATAAAAACAATAAATACATATGTAAAATAAGAGACTTAATGATACTTTTGATGCACAATCAGTAATGTTTGATTTAAATTTTTTTTAGCCCTTAAAATTATACCGTATGTATCATAGTTTTGAAACTCGACCAGGTAGTCGACTTGGTTAAATGATCGGGTTCCCCTCTCTTATCCCTCTCTCGTCAATCCACTTTCCAACTTTCAAACCGCTTTCCAGCTTTAAATCCACTTTCCAGCTTTCCAATCACAAATAGACATTATCTTTTTTTTTGACAAATGAAGAATATATTAAGACAAGGGAAACAGGGACGAAAAGGGGGAGGGGGGGGGAAGAAGAGGGGGGGGGGGGGGGGTAACAACAAATAGACATTATCTTTAAATCAACACCAAATAGACATTCTCTTTAATAGACATTCTCTTTAAATTGAGAATAGAAGGTAAAGAGAGAAAGAAAATCTTAGAGAGAGAGAGAGAGAGAGAGAACACATGGGCATCAAAACAGAAAACATCAGCAATCATGCATCAACGACAATGCTAATATTCATGCACAAAACTTTGAAGAGGGGCTTTTCCAATCATGTCTTGATGCAGGATCTAATCAAAATCGGGGATATTGTCTTCAATGGAATCTATAGGAACGAGCAGGGATCACTACAAAGAGGATGTCGTGTTTGGGGTGGAGGTGTATTACGGGTAGTCGGGCAGAGGAGCTATACGATTGAAATTGCTTTTTCTTGTTATCTCTGTTTACAATTTTGCATTCTTCATCTGCATCGTTTTGACTTTAAAAGGCCAAAACGAACGACATTGTTTCCTGGCTATGTATATATAAAAAAACAAAGAGGCCGGGTCTCAGCCGGGTTTATCCGGGTCATCGGGTTCCTGATCGACCCGCGGGGTCGACCGGGTTTCGCCGGATCAACTCCTCGGCGGGTTTTTACTTGGACCCGGACCGGTCCCAGTCGGTAGGATCGGTCCGCCGATCCGGTCCAGATTTCAAAACTATAGTATATATAGACTCATTACATTTTTTTTTATATTTTTTTTAAATTTTATTGTAGGGTGTCGGGTCAAAGCATGAGCCGCCTGACCCAAGAATCTTTGGTCCGGCATGGCCGTCGGACTCAATTTTTTTAAAATAATAATTTATAAAAAAATAATTAGGATTTGTATTTAGGATACTTGAAGAGTAGTTTATATTTATATATATATATAAAATTAATTATCATTTATGTTTAGAATACTTTAAGGGTAGTTTAAATGTTTTTTTTATAGAAAAAATTATATATATATATATAATTAATTAATTAATATTTCTACTTATGATACTTTAAAGGTTGTTTATTTTTTTATATATATAAAATAGAAAACATTTATAAAAAAATAATTTTAATGTTTTTTTTATAGAAAATAAAATTATAACAAAATTAATTAGAATTTCTGTATATATACTTTAAGAGTAGTTTAAATATTTGTTTTATAAAAAAATATAGCAAATTTATAAAAAATTTATTTAGGATACTTCAAGGCAATTTTAATATTTTTTTATAAAAAATATGACAAATTCATAAAAAACATACTTAGCATTTCTGTTTGGGTCAATATATGGCCGCCAAACGCAAGGCTCTTGAGTTTGACTTGCCCGTCAGATCTAAAGCTCTTGGGTCTGGCATGTTCACCAAATATATTTTTTAAAAAATAAAAATTATTTTTTAAAAAAATTAATTAGAATTTATGTTTAGGATAAAAAAATAAAAAAATAGATATAAAAATTATTTATGATACTTTAAGGGTAATTTTAATTTTTTTTATAGAAAAAATAAAACAATTATAAAAAATTAATTAAAATTTATATTTATGATATTTTAAGGAGTAATTAAAATTTTTTTTTATAAAAAATAATAAAATTTTTTAATAGGTTTGGGTCTACCGACAAACCCAAGATTTATACAATTAAAATATTCTCACTTCTCTTTATATTTTTTATACGTATATATTGGCAATATTATTTTAAAGTTTATATAAAAATAAAAAATTAAGTTCAAAAGGCCTCTCAATTTAACAAGGCCTCTTCTATCAAAATAAGCAAAGCCCACATTTTTATTAAACACCATTTTCTAGACCCAGACTCCTGACCCGCATCCTTCTCGGGTCATCCATAAAACGCCACCGTTGGTCCTCTCTCCCTCTCTCTGTCTCTCACACACTCTCACTTGCGGCAAGAATGTACTCAAGTTCAGGTGACAGTAACGGATACCACCAAGACAACAAGCAGCAACTCGGGATGAGTCAAAGAGACCGAGTTAGAAGAGTACGCGCCAAGTCACGTGATGGATATGGTGAGGAACAGAAGGTCACTCCTTGTACCGAGTTTGACAAGGCTTACTTTAACTCTTATGCTCATGTTGGTATCCATGAAGAGATGATTAAGGTAAGTGAAAATGATGTCATCCTTATTAAAATGTACTTACTTTCATAATCTGGGTTTTCGTTTTTCTTGTAGGTTGTTATGGTTTTTTTTAACAAGGCTTTAGGGTTTTAGGTTCTGTGGTGGCTGTTTTGTTTGATGTGTAAGTGAAGGATTTTGGAGTTTAAGGTTGTTTGAAATGTTTCTTTGTCTTGTTAGTGTTGTGGCTGTTTTGTTTGATGCGTAAGTGAAGGTTTTTGGAGTTTAAGGTTGTTTGAAATGTTTCTTTGTCTTGTTAGTGTTGAAATTCTGTTTCTTGAATGTGAAATGGGGTTTATGCTTTGTTTTCTTGAAAGATTTTGATAGGCTTTTTTGGGTTTTCACTTGGTAGTTTTTTGTGTGTTTGATCATTTTTGGAATGCTTGAGTTGAAATTGTTAATTGCAAAATCTTTTGTCCTTGGAAGTTAGGAGTTTGGTTCATTTGTGGTTTTTCATTTTGTAATCAGATTGTTTTTTATTGAATGATATAAAAATATCTAAATCTTTATTCTATCTATGTAGGATCATGTGCGGACAAACACTTATAGGGATGCAATCTTTCACCATCAGAGTTTGATTGAAGGCAAGGTAATGCCATTGTGATCAGTATTCTGTTGTTAATCTATAATATTGTTCTCTTCTTGATGTAAAACTATGTTGGAGGAAGCTTTGTGTCTGCTTGGCACTTTGGCATAGAGCTTATACAACACGTATGATTTCACATGTAGTAAGACCATGAAATATATCATGTCATAGAATTGTATAAAAAAAACTTAGAATAAATATGTCGAGTATCAATATTCTGCATAGTGGTAAGGAAATTTTAGGAATATTTTAAGCAGTACGTGTCCTGATTTCTTGATTTGAATGCATGTTCAGGTTGTCGTGGATGTTGGTTGTGGCACTGGAATTCTTTCTATTTTTTGTGCTCAGGCTGGTGCAAAACGGGTAAGATACATCGGATTGATTCTTTTACATGAAGTTTCTAGTAATTTTGGAACTGAATTAATGAATTGCACATATAATCATCACTTGCCCTCATTGTTGCATAGTATTGTCTCATAAGCATTGTTTGTGATATAGACGAATCGAACTATTGAACTCTCATACTAAATGGTCATTTCAAGTGGTGCACGGGAAATGCTAATATTTCAATGTTGATATAATGTTTATTACGTTGCTCCATCTTAGAACTTTTATATTTCTGTTCTGAATTCATGAAGTGATCATTATCAATTGATTCCTTCTGACATTCTGCACCATGTTAAATTGTCTCCAGAAAAGTGGTTTTGTGCATTTTATCGTGTTTTTAGAGAAAATACTTTGATTCTTTCCTTATGTTCAATATTCAATTAAGATGGTTTACGCCTAGGCACAATTTTACCACTGTGCTTGCATGAGTTTCAATCTACATGTGTCTTACATTTGAAAGATATTGTTTCACCAGGTATATGCAGTTGATGCAAGTGATATTGCTGTGCAGGTACTGTGTTTGTGCTCATCTTTTTGTATTACATTTTCAGTCTGTTATTTAGCTATTTGGTTGCTACTTTCCATGTGGCTTGTGTTGAGTTTGAACATTATTTTTCAATAAAAGAAGGACGTAATAGATGTTCATTCTTATTAGGAGAGAAAAGGATGTTGATGTGTCTAATGGTGTTCAATTGTCAAAATGGAAAATTCATAATATCACATTACATGATCAGTGGTGTGCATAATATACAAGTTAGTATTGTAAAATCAGCATTACTTCTCAACAACCTTTAAATTATACTGCCAAGCATAATTGATGCACAGAAAAATGTAATGACTGCAAAATATCTTGTCCCCAGCTTGCATCTGAAATTGCTAGCTGTTGATAATTATAAGATAAAATTTGCAAATTATTATTCAGGATTTGCTTATCTTAGAGAATGTGGAATCATAGTTTATGTCTTATATTTCTTACAATCATTTCTCATGTGACCTTTTTCCTGAGTGGGATATGGTTAGGTGTTCCACATTT
Source organism: Populus deltoides (assembly GCA_015852605.2). Taxonomy (NCBI): domain Eukaryota; kingdom Viridiplantae; phylum Streptophyta; class Magnoliopsida; order Malpighiales; family Salicaceae; genus Populus; species Populus deltoides. Next base: position 16,125,531 of record CM027576.2, on the reverse strand, counting down.
TAGTCTTTGGTAAATATTTGTGATGGCTATTAATCATATGAAATCTTGTAGGGTTTGCATGGTATGCATTTTGTATTGATTTTATTAATTCTTATAAGATTTTTAAATGTATAAGAACTAAGTTAAGATGCAGTTTTGAATTGATTTTCCTTTTCTTTAAACAGGCAAATGAAGTTGTGAAGGCGAACAATTTATCAGACAAGGTCATTGTATTACATGGACGAGTTGAGGTAGGCTTCTGTATAAATAGCTAACATGATGTCTGTGCTCTGAAATGGGTTCCCAAAGGATCTGTAGTCTTAAATTATCATGCAAAAGAGTTGTGTTTATTTATTTGATTAGTTTGATTGTTTATAAAATAGCAAGCATTTATACAGAATATATCAGTTGCTGTTTTTTCTGTACAGAAAATGCAAACATTGATTATTGACAATTGGAATCAAACTTATCTCCCAGCGCAAAACATACCTTTTTACCAGACTATCACCACTTGCTTTCAACCCTATTTCAGCAATCATCATTCATGTCAATTCTGTAGATAGGCAGTCATGATATTGATTGGAAAATGTTGGAGTGTTACTGTCATTTTTTCTGTTTTGGGAATGCCTGTTCCAGTGAATGATGTAGCATAGTTGCTGGTGATGAGATAGAGAAAATTTGTTGGCTATCGCTGTCTGGGGCACGTACAGGTCATTTGCACAACTTGTGAATTGGCAGATAGAGTGCACTAAGGTTGTCGTGGTTTGGGGAATATAACGTTCACAGCCTGATTTCTGCTGTGCTGTGAAAGGCAAAGGTAGTGTTTAACATTATGGTAGTGGTTGCTTTTCAAGTGTTATTTTGCTTGGAAATGCATCAAAGTAATTTTTTAAAAAAATTTATTTTTGACATCAGCACATCAAAATGATCCAAAAACATTAAAAAAAAATTAATTTGAAGAAAAAAATCAAAATTTTTGAGAAGCGCGGCTGGGCCGCAAATACAAATGGCACCAAAGGAAATGGGCCAACCTTTGTCCGTCTTCTTGCATGACTTTTGCAGTGGAGGTCTGGCTGCACCTCTATGTCACATAGTTTGCATGAGGGTTGAACTTTCATGTCCTCTTCTTTGTTTATTGGCTTGAAAAACTGGGCCACTGCTTGAGTGCACAAGTTTGTTAATTAACAAAAGGTAGCCTCATGCAGATATGTCTATACATGTCAATTGAACCCTTCAAAGTCTGATAGGGTAAGTTTCATGTAAATTTGAGGGAGAGAACCAGAGTGCTGGCTGAATTGTGTTATTTCCTCAAGCATTAACTTATCTGCTTCCTATCTGCTGGTCACTTCACTGTAACAATGATTTCTGCAGGATGTTGAAATTGATGAGGAGGTTGATGTAATAATTTCAGAATGGATGGGCTACATGCTTTTGTATGAGGTGACTGTTAAAATTTTGCATTTTATATGTTTGTAATCAGCAAATCCAGATCCAATGCATTCAGTATGGACATGACATTATGGCATCTAACCTTTTGTAGGCAGATGTACTGTCCCTCATTGCCTAATTACATACAATGTTTACCATCTTGAGGACTTCTTTTTCTCTTAATTTGTAGAGCATGCTGGGAAGTGTCATCACTGCCAGAGATCGCTGGCTAAAGCATGGAGGCCTTATTCTTCCTTCAAATGCAACTGTAAATTTTCTTCCTGCTTGGCAAGTTGTCTTATACCACAGTATTATGTGGATTTATTAGTCTTTTCTGGTTCCATTTACATTATGTAACTAGGTTAAATGTTCAGCAGAATCGCACTTGGTAAGTCTACGGTTTCTTACTTGTCAATCAAGTACTCGTGTGTTTTGTAATGCTGATTTCTTCTGAATACTGCCTGCAGTTGTACATGGCACCTGTCACACATCCAGACAGATACCGTGAAAGCATTGAGTTTTGGCGAAATGTTTATGGAATCGATAGTGAGTATTATGTTCATATGAAAGTCTTTAAGAAGCTACATGTCTGGATGAGCACTTGGGATGGTATTTGGAAACTTAGTGTCTGTTTTTGGTTGCAGTGTCTGCCATGTTGCCCTTAGCAAAACAGTGTGCATTTGAAGAGCCGTCTGTGGAAACAATATCAGGTGAAAATGTATTGACATGGCCACATGTGGTGAGTCTCCTCACTTTCTTTATTGTACAGTTAACTTCTTTGTAAGCCTTTTAATGACTTATTGTACATCATTAAAAAAAAGAAGAAGAAAACTTCCTCTCGATATGTGGCTTGTTAACCGCATTTGTGACACGTAAATGCTCAAGCTGCCTACTTCTTCATGATGCACTCCAATTGAACACGTGTGTCCATTTGGTAGCATGTTCAGAAGTGGGTGAGTGACTGAGCATGTCTGCACGCTGCGCTCATGTGAGAGATAGAATCTGCAAAACCTACAGTGGCTCAAATTTTGTTGAAAGTTTTAGATTTGATGTCCCTTTAAATCTAATGCTTGGATGAAAGCAATTTTAAGAGGTGATGACTGATGAACATATGGTCCTAATGATATTTCTTTTCATATGGACTTATTTTTATTTCCACAGAGAGCATGCTTGCATAAACATTGCCCTTCTGTTGAACATGCTTTGCAAGGGCTGTAAAATTCATGAGGTGCTCCTCTGAGAAAATTTGAGGCCTATATTCATACTTTCACACATTTGATATGTTGTGTATTTGGAAGGAGGATAAAGAGACTAAAATATCATGATAAATAGGTTTTGTTGCTCTATATGAATAATGTGATGAGCAATCTCAATGGATTTGTTTTATTTCATTGGTTATGAAGTTTATTGGTCCACCACATGCCTTATTTTATTCAATGAATAATGCTTGTATTAATATATGGACCTTGTTATCTGATACAAATCCTCGTGTGCCCATATTGGTCTGAGATGTCTGTGTGAATGGATTTTGAGATTCTTTTGCTATAGCTGCTCTGATTGTATATTGAGCAACATTCTTATATCTTGTTTGGATGCATGCACACTCTTGTGAAAGCTACTCCATTCAGAGATTTGAGATTTAGTGTCTGTTACAGGTTAAGCATGTGGATTGCTATACGATTACAATTGATGAACTAGAATCTGTCACAACGACATACAAATTCAGGTCAATGATGAGAGGTATGCTCCCTTTCTTTTATTAATTTTAAAATCCTGTTCTTTGAACATGGAACTTTCCTGCTCTGGTTTAGTGTTAATCAATCATCCACTTCAAAGTTTAAGCTATTGAAATCTGGCATGCTGAATAAAAACCATTCATATACCTTCTCAAATGCCTATATATCATCTTGTTTTCCATTCTTTTCTGTTTTGCTGATTACTAAAAGTGTGGTTTGAATGTTATTCTAGCTCCATTTCATGGGTTTGCGTTTTGGTTCGATGTTGAATTTGGTGGGCCTGCAGCTTCTCCGATCAATCCTCGAGCACCAGTCTTACCAACTGCACCATCAAACAATTCTCCAATTGATGGTAGTCAGAGGAAGAAAAGGACAAATCCAAATGAGGCACTTGTGCTATCCACTGCACCCGAGGACCCTCCAACACATTGGCAACAGGTATTGTGTATTCATGTCTTTGTCATTAATGTGCATTATCTGCTTTTGTTTGGTTGGCCCCATAAGCAGAAGCAAACATTTCCAACTGCTACACCAGCATAATAAAACCTGTGTAGATTATTATGACCTTAATAATTAATTCCAGCAATTACCTTGGTCGGTGTTGTTTACCAGAAATTTGTTTTGGAATCACTGTTTATGGCTGAATTCATGTGCAAATGTACACAGAAACTGATTGGTATAGAATCTGCCGAATCTTTCTTTTTGACATGGAGAATTTGCATGGGAGGCATATGTTGGGCAGTTAAGAACTTTCCAGTGATCAATGAACATAACCCTTGTTCAGTCCAAAAACAGTATCCTGTATGTATACTTGGTGAAAAAAGTAGAAGAAATGTGCACTAATATGATATTATCCTTGTGATTACTAAAAGTAGCTATCTTCAGTGGAATTAAGTGTTATTGAAGTTTTATTAACAGAAGTGGTGTTTTCATATTCATTAAGTTACAAAATTTAAATGAGGTAAATATGATCACAATTTCAGGAGGATTGTTGAAAAAATCATGGGAGGTCGATTTTTTTTTCAAAAAGTTTTCTTTCATGTTGCGACTGTACGTGTCCTGGTGAGCTTTTTGGCTGATTTTTTGTTTTTTTGTTTTTTCTCCTTTTCCAGACTTTGATATACTTCTACGACCCAATAGATGTGGAGCAAGATCAACTCATTGAAGGCTCAGCAACACTAACACAAAGCAAAGAAAACCGTCGATTCATGAATATTAACCTACGATACTCGTGAGTCAGCAGTCATTTAAGCTAATAGACATCTCCTCTTCCGTCATCAAAGTAGAATCAGATCACATCTATTTATATATTTCTGCCTATTGATCATTTGCTTTGATCATTGTTCATACAGTTCTGGCGGGCGGTCCTTTGTAAAGGAGTCTGTGATGAGGTGATTTTCTTGAGTGTTTACAGGTTTGATGAGTCCCAATAGTTCATTCCTGGGTAAGATAATTCCAAGCCTTCCGAGTTAGAGCGTGGCACAACTTAAAGCTCTCGTCTGCAAAGCCTAGCAGACTTTCTTCTTCAAAGGGAGCTCCTCAATTGACTATGCAGATTCATGAATTTTTAAGAATTTCTACCTTCAGGACATGGAGATGAAACTTACTGTAAACACAAATATAGGTGAGCTGATTTACAAAAATTCATTTGAGACTGCTCTTGGGATGCGGGCTGTGTAAGAAGAGCAGGCAATGTTATTGTTGTATTTTTACCCATTTTACGTTCGCACATGCAATTTTTCCGAGCTAAATGTCTCACAGATCTTCCGCAAGTACCACACCACGTACAAATACAAACAACATGCAATACAACTACCTTCACAGCATTAATCCGAGCTGAAAACATGAAAAACAAATAGACTAGGGTTTGGAGGTGCAATTAGGAAAACATACAGGCTGAGCCGGCAACACCTTAAGCTGTTAAATAATGTTTTATTTTCTTAACAGTAATGTCATATTGGCTTCACTTTTAACATGACATGCATAGAGGATTCAAAGTTAACAGATAGCATGACCATCCCTTGTTCATTTCGCACTATTACACCAAACCCCACTCCTTCCTACTTGATAGCAGCATCTGTGTTGATTTTGACTTTCCCTGCTGTAGGAGCTGTCTTGAGAATATGAATACCATGAGTCACCATAATCGAACTAGATGGCTGTTTATAGTTTTCCATCTGATAATCAAGAAGGAAATTTAGGGATGGGGAGATGGGAGTCTCCTACCACATTGTTGAAAAATAGTTCATTTCTAGACCTCCACAAAGCCCATACGATTAACACAGAATTGCTCTAATATATCCTTATCAACTGACTTCTGTGGACCTATTACCCATGACCTAAAAGGAGGAAACTTGCATATCATCACAACGTGGAGATACAGGGGACAAAAACAAAATGCTTCTTGTCCAACCACAATCCTTGAGCACATGTATATTATCCTCGCAGCCACATCTGACACAGGATACATCATCAATCTGCACTTGTTTAGCAAGGTTTGATCTTGCAGGTAGGGCTTCTTTATAAGCACGCCACACAAATTTTATAGCCTTTGGAGGAATACTGAGTTTCTAAAAGGTCTTCCACCGGTCCTTTTCTGCGTTCTCCATCTCATCACTGGAAGTACACGCCTGGTATCCACTCCTGACACCGTTTTCCATCCCTAGAATAATGCCATATCAACTTATCCTCAGGAAGCTTCCAACTAATAGGAATGTATGTGATCTGTTCCACTTCAAAGGGGTAGAGAGTGGAATTGAGGAGTCCAACATTCCATGAGCGACTATCAGTATCCTTTAGCTGATGTGCAGTCGCATTTGCATCAGGATTCATTATTGGAGACCACACTCGAACACCATGATGTTGCAGTAGCCACTTGTCTTTCCAGATTTTTATCCTCGTTCCACCCCCCACCATCCACCTGGTTCCATGTTCCAAAAGCTCACGGCTCTCCACTACACTACGCCATGTATAACTAGGATTATAGCCCTAACCAACATGCCAAAAATTTGACAGAGGAAAATACCTTGCTTTAAGAATTCTAGCCAACAAAGAATCAGGAAACTCATGCAGCCTCCAACCATGTTTAGATAAAAGAGCTTTATTGAAACAACATCAACTTTCTAAAACCCAAACCTCCTCCTAACTTGTTTCTGCATATTATGTCCCAAGCCGTCGAGCAGATCTTTCTCTCATGATCCTCATATTCTGCACATAGTAGGAAGAGGTATGTAGAAAGCGGGGCCCCCTTCTTCAGTCCTCTCTCAGGATTAAGATTCTCCCCTGGAATTCCATTAATCAGAATAGAGTATGAAGCCGTGGTCACACATCGCATTACTAGATCGACCCAATTGTGATTGAATCCCATCTTCAATATAATACCCCGCAGAAAAGACCATTCAACCTTGTCATATGCTTTACACATATCCAGTTTCAGACTCATAAATCCTTGACGGCCTCTCCTCCTTCTCATTCTGTGAAAAGACTCAAAATCTATCATAGCATTATCAGTAATCAACCGACTAGGAACAAAAGCGCTTTGAGTTTCATGAATTATCTTCGGCAAAATTAATTTCAATCTATTAGCTATCATCTTAGCAACCAGTTTAAAAACTAGGTTACTTGAGCTACTTGGTCGAAATTGAGTACGAGATTTGAAGCCTTAGAATGACGGTGTTGTATTGGTGAATTTAATGAAGTTCTTTACTCCCATGCGAAGCAGGGTGGTTTGCCAAGAGATTTTGCACTCATGTAAACATTCAATCAAGCTTTGAATGATTGTAGTCTTCAAGATATTGGTTTCTTTGGGGACCACTATACATGGATAAATAATCAGATGTGTTGTGAATTTCCAATGGAGGAATTTGTTTCCTGGTGCCTCTCTTACACACCTTCCTCGTTTTGTTTCAGAACATTGTCTTATTCATTTGAACCTAAAAATTATTGGCTCTAATGAAAATGGCAGGAAGCGCCCTTTTCTTTTTGAGGCGACGTGGCTGCGTGACCCAGCTTGTTCATAAACAATTCAGAGAGTATGGTTGAATCTGTCTTTGGATTCGCAGAATTTTTCCTTTGCTAATAGAATAGAAGCATGTGGGAATGAACTGCAATAGTGGAGTTGGAAATACATCAGTATCAATGTAGTGTACAGATATGTTAGGTCCTAGTCAAAGCCTTTAAGAAAATAAAAAAATACTCTGCTTAAGGTGAGAATAACCCTGTAATACTTTTCTTCTTTTTTTCAACTTGCTGGAAACAATGATTTAAATACAAATGAAAACTTAACTACTTCGCTAATTAGAAGGACGTGGAACGGCTAGTTGACAGAGAAATAGCCCCCACTAATTGACTTATTCCTTCTAACTTTATTGACCAATTCAAAAAAGCAAATTAAACAAAATCAGCAATTGCCCACAACTGAATCCTCATAATACATGTCCCAGCTCAACCCTCATATCTTGGATTCTTGATAGGCACCCTATTAGACCTTCGTGGTTTATCATTGCCCCTGTCTTGAATTAGAACCTTGTCCTCAAGGTTGAAGGACAGAAACTTGTCACGCAGCTCCTGTGCATTTTCCCACGTAGCATCCTCCTTTGACAAGTGTTCCCATTGGACAAGGAGTTCCTCAACAAAAGTAGACCCTTTCCGCACCCATCGGGTTTCCAACACAAAGAATAGGTTTTAAAACAAACTCACCATCACGGAATGGGAGGCGGTTCAGCGGTGACCGTGGACTCTCCAACTTGCTTCTTGAGAAGTGAAACATGAAAAAGCAGGGGTGTATTCGAGCATCGTAGGAGGAAGTCAAGCTGTAAGCAACCTTTCCCACCTTTTCCTCAACCTTATAAGGACCATAAAACGGTTGGCCAACCGAAGGTCTCCAAACAGAGATTGTTGGCGATAAGGATGTAGTTTGAGGAAGACTAAACCCCACTAGAAGTTCCGCCCGCCTTTTGGAATCCCCCCGCTTCATTCGATTAATACCGCAGATTAATTTTAAGCCGACGAAAAGAGAAGTACGAAATCATAGTCCGATCCACCCGCAACAAGAGGCCCCAACTCGAAATCGGGATGCTCGGTGGTGGTCGGCCATAGAGAGCTTGAAAAGGGACATCCCGATAGAGGAATGGAATGTGGTGTTGTACCAAAATTCAGCCCATCAAGAAAAGAACACCACTTTCGAGGTTGTTGAGAAACAAAACATCGAAGATCCGCTCAACACACACGTTAACCACCTCGGATTGACCGTCGGTTTGGGGATGATAAGCGGAACTCATGTGCGGCTTTGTCCCCGACATCTTGAAGAATTCACGCCAAAAATGCCGATGAAGATAGGATCCCGGCCACTAATAATGGACTTCGGCATGCCATGAAGCGACAATCCCTCCACAAATTTCTCAACCATTTTGGGTGTAAGGATGTGTAAAGCCAAAAATGAGCGATTTGCTTAAACGGTCCACAACCACAAAAATGGTGCTTTTACCATTAGAAGGTGGTAACCCTTCAATGAAATCCATGGTAATATCGCCCCGATTTGACAAGGAGCGGCGATTGTAGAAGCCCTCCGGAGATAAAGTATCGCCTTATTCTTTTGGCAACCGGCAAGAAGCAACATACCGAACCACTCTATGCATGGATGGCCAATAAACGTTGCGCCATTCTTTTGTATGTGCGTAACACCCCGAATGACCTCAAGGTGAATCATGGAATTCCGTAATAGAAGCGGACAAGAGTTGAATTAGGGGAATGACTACTCGGTTATTGTAACACACCAAACCATTCAACCATTTATAGGGAGCTCCGGATTGGCGTAGCAAGTTTGCCAATACGGATCATGTAAGGATCTGGTTGGCTTCCTCCTTGAGAGTCCGCCACAAAGATGCTTGAGGAACAAATAGTGCATTAAGGCTAGGGCGCCAATTACTCTTGATAAGGCATCGGGCAGAATTCTCCTTTCCGCTTATAAGTGATTTTGTAGTCATACCCTACTAATTTGGACACCCATTTCGCTGTTCGGGGTGACAATGCGCCGCTCCATTTGCAATGATCGGGGTAGAAAAATTTCGCCCGGCAAAATCACGGACGCCACAACCGAATAGCTGAACAATGGCAAGCATTTCTTTGGCATATGTGGACCATGACGGTTTAGTGACCCCAATGCTCGGCTCATGAATGCAATGGGTCTCCGTCCTGAGTTAACAGCTCCAATACCGAGACAAGCATCAGTTTCAATGACAAAAGGTTCATTAAAATTAGGCATAGCAAGCGTAGGAGTTGAAGTCATCGCTTGCTTCAAGGCAAGGAATGCGGCATCTGCCTCCTCTGTCCACCGAAATAGCCCCTTCTTCAAAAGGTTTGTGAGTGGTCGGGCAATGATTCCATAATTGCGAACAAACTTCAGGGTAACTGTAAGGCCTAAGACCCCTCGCAATTCAGAAATATTAGTTGGGCAGGGCCAATTAAGCATAGATTGAATTTTGCCCTTGTCGGCATTCACACCTTGGGACGTCACAATGTGACCCAAATACTCCACCTCTTGTTGCCCAAACACACACTTATTCAATTTGATGAAACGATGATGCCTTAATATTTCAAAAGTCGTTTTAACATGTTCAATATGCATGGTCCAATTGGGGCATAGATAAGAATATCATCAAAGAAAACTAATACAAATTTGAAGGTAAGGACGAAATATGGAATTCATGACTGAAATATGGAAGGAGCATTACATAACCCAAACGGCAAACCAAATACTCATAATGACCATTGTGTGTGCGAAAAGCGCGTTTGTGGATATCGAAAGGATTGACCGGACTTGGTGATACCGAGCGTAAATCAAGTTTAGTAAAGAACGACCCCATATAATTCATCAAGCATGTCATCAGCCAGTTGGAATAGGAAATCTATCTTTTATTGTTGCAGCATTTAGGGCTCTATAATCGGTACAAAATCGCCAAGTGCCATCTTTTTTTTTAACTAACAACACAGGAGAAGAAAATGGACTTGTGCTAGATCTAATTAGCCCCAATTTTAACATGTCATGAACTTGCTTTTCAATCTCAGCTTTTTGAAAATAGGCATACCTGTATGGGGACATTGATGGGCTCAGTTCCTTCTTTGAGGTTGATGTGGTGGTCTATTTCTCTTTGGGAAGGGAGCTGTTGTGGTTCTTGATGAATGTCCGCAAATTCTTGTAACAATTGTTGCATATCAGGTCGGTTCATCGAAATTTTCAGACACACAAAAAAATAGAATTGCCCCGTCAGACTTGGTGCTTGAACCACCGGTGAATTGGTTGATTGCCAATTCCTTCCAATTGATGATCTTGATTCATCCATGAAAACTTCATCGCCATCCTCTTCCAATCACAACTCACCGCTCCCAACGTTTCTAGCCACGGACTCCCAACACCAATCCAGCCCAATTAGTGGTAACGAAAAAGAGTAAGGTAAATGGAATACCTTGCAATAAGAGCGGCACATTGTCAAATCTCCCCGACACCTTAGCGGAACTCGTTAGCCACTTTCACAAAAAGGGTTGATGGGCACCACCGGTAAATGCAATATTTCAACTACCCGTTCATTGATGAAATTATGGGTTGACCCCGACGCCAATAAGCACAATCAATTCATGATGTCCCACTTTGGCCGAGACTCTCATGGTTCTAGCTATTACCACCCGGAGAGCATGGAGTGAAATTCCGGTTCCTCATTATCAATCTCATCATCTTCATAATCGCTTTCAAGCAATAATCCTTACATTTGTGCCCCAATACAAACCTTTCATCACAATTGAAGCAAAGGCCTTGAGCACGCCTTTGTTGCATCTCGGACCATGTTAATCGCTCATAGGTGATGCGGCTGGGTTTTAAAAGGTGAAGAGACGGACACTGGTGAATGGGCGATTAGAGATGTCGGTGTTCCGAATGGTCGATCGAATTATCGAGGTTTCAGAGAGTGGCCGATGTGGTTTTCTCTTACGAATCATCCGCTCATCTCTCATCCGAACCGATGGCTTCTTTCAAGGACTTTGGCTTAAACATCCGAATTCCATCAGCAATTTCGGGCTTGGACCACCCATAAAAGTACCCACCAAAGCCTGAGTCCACCCTTGCACTCTGTTTCCCAGCCTCTCAAATTCTTTCTGATATTCCCGTAAGGATCCCGTTTGCCTTATTTTTGATAAAGACTCATCAAAATCTTCGCAACTGGGACCAAAACGAGCCCATAATTCTTCCACAAAAATCTCCCCATGATACCTCCTTTTTGTCCTCATGATAAGCCTTGCGTAACCACGCCACCATTGATTTGCTTCGCCTTCCAAATGAAAAGAAGCCAAAGACACTTTTTGTGCTTCCAAAGTGCCTTGGTATTCAAAAAATTGATCAACACGCGTGAGCCATTGGGTTGGCGAACCAAAATACTTGGGAAATTGAGCTTAGCCAATTTGGAGGAGAACATTGGGCGCCACCGTCGTGGTGTCACGAGATCGCGCAAAGGCTTGTCCACTGCGTTCTTGGACATTGCTAGAGTTCGGCTCTTGCCTTGGAAGGCAAGTTAATGCCTCTAGCGTTGTAATTTGTCGGGAACACGCGGTTCCATCTTGTTGAAATTGTCTTGAAGTCCCCAAGAGTGCTTCTAAATTCTCGATCCTCTCTTTATTGGTAGTCATAGTGTGAAAGCTCATGCAAGCCTTTAAGAAAATGAAATACTCGCTTAAGGTGAGAATAACCTGTTAAACTTTTTCCCCCTTTTCTCGCAATGATTTAAATACAAATGAAAACTTAACTACTTCGCTAATTAGAAGGACGTGGGAGCAGTTGTGGAGAAATAGCCCCACTAATTGACTTATTCCTTCTAACTTTATTGACCAATTCAAAAAGCAAATTACAAAAAGCATTGCACACAGCTGATCCTCATAATCGTGTCCCACCAACCCTCATATCTTGGATTCTTGATACGCACCCTATTAGACCTTCGTGGTTTATCATAGTAAAGCCAACCCCCCATTTCTCCTATTGCCTTCCCTCTCACAATCTACAACTAAGCAACTTTTGAACCCCATACGTTCATCAACCTTCTGAAATTCATGATTTTTTTTTGAGTCCAGTTTCCATCAGGAAAACTAGACTGGGAGCTTCAAGCTGGATAAACTCGTGTAATCTGTTAACTGCTTGAAGCTTGAAGGTTACCAGGCCCTCGCAGTTCGGAACCATAGCTCTAGGCGGGGCTGTGCCACAGCCTTCGCCTCTCTTCCACTAGAATGAATCAACTTCAGTTATAATTATATCATCTCTTATTAGTTTCTCTATCGGAAAGGCTCCATCCCCATCGCTGCTATCTCTACCAACTCACCCTTACGCTTCTCCATATTAAAACTCGCCCCACCAATACCACCCCCATGTTAAAACTCCCTCACCATCTGTCTATTTTCCTTCAGTTCTCTGTTGACGCTTACAAGTTTTATAAGAGTAAACAAGACTCTTTTTTTCTCAGGGTTTTTACTTTTTAGCATGCGGTAGTTTGAGCAGGGTGTGTTTAGGTTGCAGGCTGGGTTTGATAAAGAGATCCTTCTCCAACTGATATGCTTCTCCAGGGCGGGCGCCACACATGCATTCTTGATATATTGTGTTCGTACGTAAATGCTTGAGCATTAAAAGGACGGTCCCTAACCAGCCTTGCAACTAAACACCATGTTGGAGGTATCCATTGGTTCGCATCAATGTCATCTACCATCACAATCTCTTCCTCCTCCATTATTTACTCCCTCTTGTCTACGCCATCTGAACTAGTAGCCATTTATAGTGAAAAGAAGACGAATAGCCTTTATTTATTGAAAGGGAAATTCTCACACTGTAAATAATTTATTTATGCTCGGTCTAAATTACACGTTCACCAAGGTTAAACCTCTTTTTCACACCTTTTTAAAAGCACCCCTTTATACTTCGAACTTATATTTATTAAATAAAAAAATTGAATATATATTTATCAAATAAACATGCTTTGATTCTTGACAATAAAATTAATTAGTTTAATTTTTAAACCATATAAAATATTTTTAAGTAGACTTAAAGTAAACATTATGGGCAGTTGAATTATCTTTCAAATTATTTAGGATAAATATATAACTCTTAAGAATAATTATTACCGACAAATCTTGACTCGCACATTATATTATTATTACGAACCCTTGTTATTTTAATATTTCTTTTCAATTATATTATATGTGACATAAATATAAATCATAAATACATTCATAAACAAATAAAAATTGTATAGATTATTTTTTAATATCATCACTATTTCTCCGGTTCGGTGGAGTAAAAAGCAACGCAAGAACTATTTTTTATGAATTCATAATGTTAATAATTAATAAAGTAAGGTTTTACAACAATAGCAGAAAATAATAATTTAAAAAATATTAATTAGAATCCATAAATTTTGATGTAATTTAATTATTTTTTTAATTTTAATACTTTATATTTCTTATTAATTTATATCTAAACATTTTTAGAATTCTAATATTTAATAATAAAGTAAGGTCTTACAAGTTCGTTTTAATTACTGAAATCTATTTTTAATTGGCAAGAACACGATCCATCTTCTAAATTACTAATAAAAGGATCTCGTGATTAACCATGAACAAAGTGAATATTAATTACACCATCTCGAAAGTATTCAATCATCAAGTATTTCTATAATTTTTTTGTTAAGATTTTTTTTCTTAATTAGGCTCTTCTTTATAGGAATCAAATACAACCACCAAATCATTCAAAATTAAAAGTTTTATACAATATGGGTTTTCATAGCAAATAACAAAAATATAGCTCCAACAAAGAAAAAAAACCTAAAATATAGGAAACTAAGAATGATTTTTTGAAGGAAAAAAAAAGGTGGGAATTAGTTTTTAAAAAACGAGAATATTTTTGCCAAATTAAATATTTTCACCTTATAACAAAAAATATCAATTAATATTATCCACTTACGGAGAAAAAAATTCCAAGTCGTGGCTTCTCTCCACCGTGCTCAAACTCAAAGCCAGCCATGGAGAATTGTTGCAGCTTCATGAAATTGAACTTATCATCTTCCATAACCAAACCCGCTCTATTCAAAACCACCAACATCTTCTTCTCCTCTTTAAATGATGAAAAACTACCCTCCACAACTCTCAAAACCCCCCTTTCAGTGTCACCCCACAGACATAAAACAGCAGCCACTCAAATCTTTAAAACCAGTAAGCACCCATGTCTTTAGTTGTCACTTCGAGAAGAAATGCCCATTCAAAATCTTAACTTGGCTTTAGATTTTTAATATTTCTTATTTATCTTTTGTGTCAGGTTTTAAAGCAAATAGTAGCATAGCAAATGCTGAAGTGCCTGTGGAAGTGGAAGTGGAAGTTGCAGAAGGGTACAGTATGACCCAATTTTGTGATAAGGTAATTGATGTGTTTTTGAATGAGAAGCCTAGAGTTAAGGAATGGAGAAAGTATTTGGTGTTTAGGGAAGAGTGGAATAAGTACAAGGAAAGTTTCTACACTAGGTGCAAAACAAGAGCAGATAGGGAGACTGATCCAACTATGAAGCAAAGGTTAATTTCACTTGCCTCTAAAGTTATCAAGGTAAAATAATGATGCATCTATCATTTTTCACCTCTTCTTCCTGTTTCTTGGAAAAATTTAGTAAAACAAAGGAAATTGATATGTGTTATTATTTATGTTGTTCTTGATTTGTTTCCCAGGATTGTTGTTTCCTACTTGGTGTGTTTTGATAATAAAATATTCTGAATTTTAGGGGAAAAAGAAGATTTTTATGTTTTTGTGTCTTAAAAAGAGAAATATGCAATTGGGAAATCTGGTTTTGCTTCTGTTTCTATCTGATTTCTTTTAAATGAGTGTATAAAAGGTCAAGAGTTGGATAAATGTATATATTATATACTCCTTTGGGTTTAGAGACTCTTTGGATTGTGGTGTACTAAGGAATAAACATTGCAGATTGATGAAGATATGGAAAAACATGATAAACTTCTCAAGGAGATTCAAGATAACCCAACTGACCTCAATGCAATTGTTGCAAAACGGCGCAAGGATTTTACTGGGGACTTCTTTCGTTACCTTGCTCTTCTTTCAGAAACTTGTGACAGCTTGGAGGACCGTGATGGTAATTACGAGAGCACTTGGGATGTGTATTATTTTGATGGATTGTGCACATTGTTTTACACTAAATTGCATGGTTCGTGAGAATCCCTTTTTTGCTAGGATAGTTTGATCATATGCTTAACAGAACTCTTATATATGCACATAAATACTGAAATGTTGGTCATTTTGAGGATGCTATTGTTAGCCTACATGTTTTTAGAGGAAATAGAGACCGTAGTTATTTACCGGAGAATGAGGCCTAGCTTGAATTTGTTTTGAATGTAATCTCAAATTAATGCAACGAGTTAGAATAGTAACCAAAATAATCTGAACTATATCCGCCTTGTCATTTCTTTTCCTTTCCAATCTATATCACTCTATTATATACTCAAGTCATTCAGAATAATTCCAATCTGACCAACTAACTTGTCCTGTTGCTGTGAGAATGATTAAAAAATAAAGTGATTGCATCATGCTTTTATTTTTTGTTTTATGTTTTCTAATATATATATTTTTTTTCATGAATTGAGAGAATGGATTAATTAATGAAATGACATATCCTGGAGTTGTTCAGAGATACAAAACCAAATAACTAAGAATTACGGATGTTCCGAAGTAAAGAGTACATAGAATGATAGAACATTTTGTACAAAAGGTAAAGGTTATAGCACCTTGACAAGCATAATAATGGGCTAATATGTGAACCAGAGTGGAAATCATGAGTAAATGCCTACCAAAATTCGTTTGAGGGCTTATGATTAGTTTAGCGGAAGAATAATGAGCTCGTGTTTCTTGCTTGAAGTCAACCATCTAACGTGATTGTCTGGTGGTTTGAACAGGAGTAGCTAGGCTAGTGGCTAAATGCATGTCTGCTGTCAGTGCTTTTGATAATACATTGGAGAGTTTGGAGACATTAGATGCTGCCCAAGCCAAATTTGATGATATCCTTAACTCTTCTTCAGTGGATGCAGCATGTGAAAAGATCAAAAGCCTAGCCAAGGCAAAGGAACTTGACTCTTCCTTGATCCTATTAATAAATAGTGCTTGGGCGGCAGCAAAAGAATCCACTAGTGTGAAAAATGAGGTAAAATCTGTGTGAACCTTGTATTGAGGATCTTTTGCGTAACTACTTAGAATTGTATATTTCCAGAAGAAGATGGATAAGAAACTGAACTAATTAAATCATGTTTGTATTTTTTATTTGATGATGAAGGTATCTGGGCAATTTGGCTTGACTAATACTCTGGATACATGCAAACTGGTCTATCCATATGTACCTGGTAAATCATGGACCAAAGTCCACTGACATGATATAAAAAAGGAATTGTTTGCACCTGGCAGTGGTGGGAAGCAAACCTAAGATGTGTGCCTAATCCACACAACCCAAGCAAGCCCTAACCAATAGCCAACCCTACAGGGTTAATCCTGTTTGCAATTTCAGTATCTTCAAACAATATTTCCTCCTTTTGTGGCCTCCACTGAGTGTTATGCATGCATGCTAACTATCATGGATTATTATGTGCAGTCTAGAACTATTGAAGCATTAAATGACACAGAATAAGAGTGCTGCATTTCCATGACTTCTTGAATCTTTACAGCATTCTTTCCTTTACATTCATGAGTTTCCTGTGCTACACTAGCCACTGTCGGCTTAATGCCTTAGACTCTGATTTCAGGTCAAAGATATAATGTATAGTTTATACAAAGCCATGAAGAGCAGTCTTAGGAGCATTGCCCCAAAAGAAATAAAGCTCCTCAAGCACTTGCTGAACATCGCAGATCCTGAAGAGCGGTTCTCAGCATTGGCAATAGCATTCTCTCCAGGTGATGACCATGAAGCCAAGGATCCTTATGCTTTATACACGTAAGAGCTTCATATTCTCTTGTGATTCCAGAGATTCAGGTATTGGTTTAATGTATAACATCCTTTAACACCTCTTTGTTGCTGTGTAGGACTCCCAAGGAGCTGCACAAATGGATTAAGATAATGCTCGATGCATACCATCTCAATAAGGAGGACACTGACATTAAGGAAGCCAAGCAGATGTCTCAGCCCGTAATTATACAAAGGCTGTTCATTCTAAAAGAAACCATTGAAGAAGAATACTTGGAAAAGACAACATTTCAGACGCAACCAGAAGGGGACACTAAATCAGAGGACTAGTGAGGTACAGTCCAGTTTTATCAACCCCTCTAGCATAGTCTTTCTACATTGTGACAGATTTATAGCTTCCAAGATGAAGCCTCGAGCTGCAAATTGTGAGGCTACTTTTCTGCTTCTGTTCTGTACTGGAGCTGCTGGGAGAACTGAGAAGAGACTTTTTGTGTAGCTCCCTGCAGTGTGAGACGATTATATGACTTGACCGTATTATTCTTCTCTTTTGGGGGACTGACGACCTGTTTCCTTTTGATAAATTTGTTTAATTAAAATGTTAAGTACATTTATTTTGGCAAAAAAAAAAAAGGATTTTCAAATCTTTTGTCGATGGTTAAATATGACCAACATTGTTCCAATAAATGTTTGTCATGTGTCCACCACAAGAATTAGAGGAATATCACTACACACACAAGCTTCTGATATGTTTTGAGTGACAATAATTGGACAGAAACCTATGTTTAGTTATGAAAGGATACGATCAAGATTCCCACTTTTATTTCAGGGACTATTGGCCTCGAATTATTTATTTTAAGAACTATCTATGGTAGGACCAGTAGTTAAAGGGGGTGTCACATTTTACAAATAACTAGTATCCTATACAAGAAATTGACTTGGATACTTTCTAGAGTGAAGATTACTCTGCAATATAAATGCAGATTTCACTCTAGCTTCATCACAAAATTGCTTCTCGAATATAAATGCAGGGCAAGATCACAAGAATTGTGGAAATGACAATTCTCGTCGCTGTGTAAAGATTGAGAAGCGTGATTGAGACTATGTAGTTTGGATTCCTTACAGGGACAATCGGAAACGAACAAGAAATAGAGCTTCGAGGTGCTTGTCCAAGGTGGTCATACCTATGGAGATGAAAAGAATGGCGGGAAGAAAGAAAGAAAGAAAACTTGTATCATTTTTTTTAACATGGTATTAACGGTGTATTTCTGTCTCCAAAGTTTTATTGCTATGTTGATTGAAATTTTTGTCGTTTGCTTTTAGATTTCGTAGAAGTTAGCTGACATTTTCAGCTAAAGATCTGTTGTGATTTTAGGGATGCTGAGGATGGTTGTTTTTTTCTTTTTATGTAAATGATACAAATTGGCTTCTAAACAAGTTATTTAAGGGGGGTTTTTCCCTTGAAAAATATCTAGTTTAAAGGGATAATCATCAAAATGCCCTCATAAAAAATTTTCTGTGCAAAAAATCTTATCAAAATGTTTTTATATCTATAAAAGAATTATTTGAGATTGTGATAGTGATGACGGTTTAAAATGTTTTTTATTTAAAAATACATTAAAATAAATTTTTAAAAAAATTATTTTTGATATCAGTATATTAAAACGATTTAAAAACATAAAAAAAATCAATCTAAAAATATAAAAAAAATTTAAAATTTTTTAAAACGCATAACATGCTCAAAACCTTAGAAGCATATTTTCATATCATAGAAACCCAAAATTTAACATCAATTTATTTTGATATAAAAGTTTATGTTTAGTCTTATAGATTCACAAAAGTTTCATTGATTTGGATTGAAGTTGTTTTACAGGGTTTTATATTTAATATTATTTTTTTAATCATATTTATCTTTATAATATTTACATTATATTATATGTATGTTTTTTTCCCTTTAATCTGTAGCTATTGTAATAAATATATACATATCAAATTAAAAATAAAATGAAATGTCTGCGCACACTTATTAAACATTTCAGCATGTTAATTTGAATTTGATAGGATTTAGAAGAAATACTTGATTAGAAAAAAAAAATTGAACATTTATACACTTAAATGGAAAAATAAAAGCAAGCATACTCAAACAAAAAAATCAAAAAGTTTATGCACCAAATTTACCATAATCTCGTTCAAGCTTTTATTATATATTTTATTCTCTTCGATATAGTTATTGTCATCATGCATGGATGTTTATTAACGATGTTAAATTTTGGGTTTCTATGATATGAAAATATGCTACTAAGGTTTTGAGCATGTTATGCATTTTAAAAAATTTTAATTTTTTTTTAAATATTTTTTTTATATATTTTTAGATTAATTATTACTGTGTTTGATAGTAATATTAACGATAGTAAAATTACTGATGATAATAATAGTAGTAATTATTATAGTGGTTGTGGTGGTGATAATATTACCGCGACTACTACTACTGCTACTACAAATAATAATAATAATACGGGAGAAAAGAAGAAGAGGAATAGTGATGTAAAAATAGTAATAATAGTTGTGATGACAGTGATAATAATAATAATAATAATAATAATGATTATAACGATGATCGTTAAAATAGTTATAATATTAATGAGAATGCTGATATTATTAGACAATGTTAACAATAATTATGGTGATGATGATAACAACAACAACAATAGTGATGATACAAATAATGATAATGGTCATAATGATAATGATAATAATAATAATACTTATTAATAATAGTTGTGATAATAATTTTGATTATTATTTTTTTAAATTGTTTTTTTAAAAAAAATTTTGTATGATTATAATTTTTTTTCAATTTCATCACTTAATATTTAATTTTTTAAAAATTAAATTTCGTAATTTTTCTAGATGGGATGCTTCAAGTTTAATGTCTCGGGTCACAGGCTTAAAAAAATTAACATATTTTTTTTAAAGGTTTTACAATTCTTTTTATTTTTAATTGGATTATTCCAGTCACATAATCTAAATCACAGGTTTGATAGAATATATCGTGTTAACTTAGCCTCATTTAGCTTTTTTACATATTTATCATGAACATGTTTTTATATGTTTTTTTATTTATTTTCAGCATCTAAATATTATTTTTTATTCAAAAAATAATTCAGTTCCATAGCCAAATGCGAGAACAAAAACTGGTGTGTGTGTGTGTCTATATATATATCCAAGAAAGTTGCTTCCTTTGTATAAATAAAATGTAAATATTGAGAACAACTCTTCCTAAATTTAAGCTACTTTTTTCAATTTGCATGTATCATATTTTTCTTAAAAAAAATAATTCAAAACATTTGACATTATATGTGTTGTTCAACAACGTTCCTCTCTAGAAAAATTAACAATTTCATCCCTCCATGCTACTCTAACAATGGCCCTTAAAAATTTGCAACAAAAGCATATAAAAGGATATAAATTGTAATATCTGAAAACTGAGGGATGAAATTGTTAGGAAGAATATACTAGAGGGTTCTGAGTGTAGTTTAGCACCAACATATATGTCCCTCTGCCTCTCTCTCCCCCCTCTCCCAGCAGTCGCAGGCAGGGTTTAAGAAACCAGTAGCACAACTTTCTTCTTCTTCTTCTTCTCTCTCTTTGTAACTTCATCTAGGCCAGGCTTTGTTTCTATATTTAATACATCGAAGCTTCATAAGAAAAAAATCTCTGCATTTCGTTTTACTATGGCTTTCTGGGGTTAGTTTTTCCTTTTGAATGGAGTCCGTCCACCTATTTTTGGGGGTGGTTTTTAGTATTTTCATCTATATTTTTTTTTGGATTCTAATTTAAAAGGAAAAAAAAGAGAAAGATTAATTGGTTTCTGAATGTTAGATTTATTTTTTGGGGATTTTGGCAGGAGTTGAAGTGAAACCCGGAAAGCCATTCATTCATGCACCGAATAATGGAAGAAGGCTCCACATTTCACAGGTACTTATAAAAGATGCTCTCTTTTCTTTTCTTTTTCATGTTTTCTGAACTGGATTTTTTCTATATAGCTTAAATTTGAAGTTGTTAAATTTTGATGTTTTACAGAAGAGAGTGGATTTTGTTTCCTATGTTTGATAGTTTCTTGTGTTGTTTATGGTTTCTTAGGCTACTTTAGGGACTGGTAGTTCAATGAAGAACAGTGTGGTTCAGTGTAATGTAGGAAATTCCAGTCCCGTATATCTTTGTTCTTTGTTTCCTGAAAAGACTGAGATATCCCAATTGCATCTGGAATTCGAGGAGACAGTTGAAGTTGTTTTCTCAGTTATTGGCCCTCGGAGTGTTC
The DNA here is from genome assembly GCA_015852605.2 of Populus deltoides. NCBI lineage: Eukaryota > Viridiplantae > Streptophyta > Magnoliopsida > Malpighiales > Salicaceae > Populus > Populus deltoides. Next base: position 16,104,101 of record CM027576.2, on the reverse strand, counting down.
ATCTTACTGGTTACTATCTTGGTGGCCGCTGCGGTCAACATTTTCATCCAGACGATGAGACGTATCCTTTGGTTGGCCTGCTGCTATATATTACATAGACTTGGATTTAATTGAACAGTTTTTTTTTTTTTTGATGTTTTAACTAATTTTGTTTCTTAAACTTGCTGTAATTACTGGAAAAATTCAAAAGGAAAAAAAAGTGAGAGTAACATCTATCCCTTCCGTGTAAAAGTAGCTTCCTTTTTTTGTTATTTTGTTGAATATTTATCAACATATTATTTGTTTCTCCCTCATTTTATAATTTTAGAGAATCTTATGGAGAAGATATTGCAGATACAGAGACAGAAAGGTCTGCAAATAGCAGCGATGAAGATGAATACGAGGGTAGTTTCATTAACGATGATGAAGATCCAGAGATCATGTCACCATCCACTGTTTATAGCAGCGAAGGTAACCTTTAAAAAAATGATGATGATGCACAATACTGCAAAGCGTCAAATTAAAACAAAAGATTTTCTAAAGAAAAAATATGGAATTCTGACAAACATGAATTCCGAGTTAAGGTCAATCCAGTGGCTTCCCAGCCTTCTAATGTCCATTTCCTTTCTTGTTTATGCATGTTATGCATGTGAATGCTCCATGCGGTTGTATGCTGAGTACTTTTGGCATGCTATATAAAGTCATGGACTATTTGGTTTTGCTTTGAATTGAGTTGCATTGGGCTGCTATGAGTGTTCACGTCATTTGTTTCAGTAAGAATAAACCACTATATTTCATGGAGTAAATGAAGTGTACTATCTTATAAATACTCTTAAACTTCAGACATGCTATCTACGTATGATTTAAATAATTCTTTCAGCTGTCTTCAATGATGCATGCATGTGCACATGTGCTAGCAAGTTTCTTGGCTGTTATGCTTATTGTTCAGTATTTTCTGTGACGTAGTTTCAGGGTAAAACCAGCAATAGATTACCAGGCTTGAGGGGAAAAAACCACCTAACTTAGGGTTTACAGAAAACTCTAGTTTTCTGAAATAGATCGCTAAAAGGAAAAGGCATGTCTGTAATTTATACTTAAGCTTACTTATACCAGTTTCACAATAGCACCCTTAAGGCCATAAATTAAACTCCTAAGCATATTTATTATAACATTTGTGTCATTTTACATGCACCTAAAAAGAGATGTCTATCTATTTCAAATTGTTATAATAAAACTGTGTCAAATACCTATGTCCTGATTTTGGGTTAAAATCTTGTTGATTTCTTTGTCTCTGGGGATTTTTTTATGAATTTGTGTTTGATCTGGTTCCTTGTTTTTGGGGCTGCATGTTTAGGACCTATCCTTATAAGTTTGCCTATCATGAGCGTTGTTCATGCTAAAGTTCAAGGAATGGCAAGTGGGGTGGTTTGTGTTCATGTAGTGTAATTTACTGTATTGTATCGATTCAATTTATGATCTTCCCTAGAATTTGATTGCAGAGATTACTCCATCAAATGAGTTCATTATCACGTGTTGTTAATTTAAAAGTTTCTCATGTTCTTCCAGACATTCTGCTTTCCCTGTATATTAGAATCCAGGGGTGTAGCGTTTATCTTGTCAATGTTATCAACTTACTTTTGATAGTGGCATGCACTCTATTTTCCAATGAGGATGATGTTTAATCAATTTTATTCTGATGTTTTGCTGTTTTAAATATGCTGGTTTTACCATTAGTTGAAGAGATATTTGATAAGAAGAAACGTAAGAATGGTAAGGGCAGCCACAAACGCCTTAGGAAGAAATTCCAATTCATTGAATCTGATGATGAAGATAAGATGCCTATTTCCTTCCTCCACGAGAGAGAATCTGCTGTAAAAAGTATGGGATCAGAAGCAGGTGAAAAATGTGAGAAGGAAAAAGGTGAAACAAGCGAGAAGAAGGTGAAAGATAATGGCAATTGGGTAACTGTATCAAAGGGGAATGCAGGTGCTATTTTAGGTGTGTCCAAAAGGTAAGGGTGCTGTGGAATCCCTAGTTGTAGGGTTTTTCGTTTTATGTATAAAATTTACTTAGTTTTTAACTTGCTTGTAAGTCTTCCTATTAATCCATATGTTATGCTTGGTTTATGTACTCAAACAGGCAGATAGATGATCACCATTCTTTCCTACCTTCATCTGATATGGGTTCTCAGAATGGTGCAAAACCTAAGAAGAAGAGGGAAAAACATTACAGGGAGGAGGTACCACTTGAAGATGACTTTTTCTTTTGCAGGGCTCTTGGTCAGCAGAAATCCATCCAAAGTGAGGTAGAGGCTGACAAATTGGACCTAGATTTGCCTGTGACTAAAGAAGACCAGAAGACTACAAATGACAAGTAAGTTTCATAACTGTCTCCAGAATCATATCACAGGTTTATGATATGAATATATGTAGGTATATGTTTGAATTTGGTATCCTCAATGGCCATGGGGCTTAGAGGACAAAGAAATGTATGCCGTTCTCCTAATAAATTGTGAACCAGATTTCAAGATCAAACACTGCAGGTATACCCAAGGTTGGTTAATCATTTTGAAAACCAAAAGAATTCATGCTTTGAAACCATCTAATCTAAAATGTTTTTTCCTCGTGAGGTATAATTTTTTGGTCAAACTAGCTAACTTTAAAAGGATCTGCCCATTATCTACAAGAGGATTCTCTCAAATCATAAAGCAATGCATAGTTTGCTTAAATTAGAAAGCCTGTACGTGCTTTAATGTATTATCACATATGGAAAGCATCAACACACCCCTTTGTTTGTAATTCATCTAACGTACCTTTAAGCATCTAAGAATCATTTTGGATGGCTACTGTTATGAATTATGACATCCATTTTTTTGGGTGGCCTCAGAGGTCTGCATAACCTCCCTGTTTGTGTTTCTCCGTTCTCTTTTTCTTTCTTATTTTGGTGTGTGGTATTTGCACTAAGATTGGATTTGTGAGTAAATAAATTTCTTGATTCTTGTTTTTAATCTTCTCTGATATTTTCACCTGGGAGGTGATCTTGCTCAATTCTCACTGAAATCCTCATGTGGTCTGTAGAAGTGTTGAAAAGCTGAAGAGGAGAAGGAAAAAATATGCAAAGGAGAAGGAAAGTCTTGATGCTGACAATCATTTGAGTTACAAGCATAAAGCTCAGTCAGATGAGGCTGAAGCTAAAAACACTGTGCAGGATATGCTGGTGACCGATAAAGAAAGTCACAAGGAAACAAATGATGAAGTTAAAAACACTCTGCAGGATATGCTGGTGACTGATAAAGGAAATCAAAAGGACACAAATGATGAGTTAGTGCAATTCTGCATTACATGTCACACCAACATGCATATTACACGCCCTCATCTCCCCCCACAAATCAAATACTAGTTTTTGTGCAATGTGCATCATTCAAGTTATCATTGAAAACTTGATATAGTATTAAATTGAATGTTTGTGATATAGGGAATTGCTTAGCTGTCTACGTCTTTTCTTTATTTTTCTCAAAGTTATATCCAAATATAATAAAACATAGCTAAAGAATCTGAGAAGTTGATGGCCTATTTGATCTTTTTCTCAGGGTAAAATAACAAATAGATACTGAGGGTAGTTTGTTAAATCAAATGTTTCAATAAATTTTGTATTTTTATAAGATGTATATTTATCCATCCCTCTTTGTGCTTGAGTTCTGTGCAAACCTTTAGGAAAGGAAAAGAAAACATATTGAAGCTGACAGTCATTTTGATTTCCATGTTGTCAGAGAAGATAAAGTCCAAGATGAAGCTAAAGCTGGAAAAACAGGGCAGGATATGCTATTGATGAAGAAGGAAAATCAGAAGAAAGCAGATGATGAGTCAGTACTATTGGTTTTAGCCTCTTACTCTATGTTATCTGCACAACAATACATGCATATCCATCTTCTTCAGCTCATACTAGTTCATTACAACTTAATTAGGAAAAGACCTGTTTATCTCGTTGCTTTATTGATTTTACCTGGTATACTCTTGTAGTAGGGCTGTCTTGCCATGGAATTCCAATCTTCCTCCCACACAGTTGGACCTTGAAAGTGTTATGAAGCCAAAGAAGAAAAGGAAACATGCAAATAAGAAAGTTCTTGATGCCATTAAAGAGCATGAAGGCAAGGAAGATGATTTCAAGATTGACTGCCATGACCATGAACTGTCTGTGCAAGATGAGCATGAAAATGGTGCAAAGCCAAAGAGGAAAAGGAAAGAACAGGCAGATAAGAAAATGCCTGGGACTTGCAGTGGCAGCCACAATAACGCCATTAAAGAGGAAGAAGGCAAGCAAGATGAGGACAAGTCTACCAGTTTTGACCCTGTTGTGTTTATGCAAGAGGAACAAAATCAGAAGCAACAGAGCTTTGTGTGAGTACTGAATATCTCTATGTGGAACCTTCTGATTCCTGTTTTATCCATTGCTTTTGAGATCCTTTCAGTGGATGCTAGCCTGTTATTTAGGTTAGAAATTTATGTTCAGGTTATAGGCAAGGGGAATAACCCAGGACATAGTAAATGGGAAACAATAATTTTTGTACTAATTCGTAGGGTGTTACGATGCATTATTTTTTTTTCTTTTCTTTCAAGTCAAAGATAAGTAGACTCACGCACACGACATATATGCACAATACCTGATCATTTTAAAATACTTTCAAAAGCTTTGCTTTGAGGTGGTACCAAGTGGCTTATCTGTACTATGGTTCTTTCAAGTCAAAGATAAGTAGACTCACACGCACGACATATATGCACAATACCTGATCATTTTAAACTCCCTTCAAAGCTTGCTTTGAGGTGGTACCAAGGGGCTTATCTGTACTATGGGTGAGTTGCCTTTTTTTGACACAGGACAAGTAATCTTGTTTTTTTTCTCTTTTTCCCCCCCGAAACTCATGGCATATAGGTACAATTCTTTTTTGTCAAAGACCGTGCATCAATTTCTGGAATCATGAAGAGCATTTTTTTTAACTTGTGAAGAAATTCTCTGTTGCTAGCTAGTTTAGATGGTGAAGTCACTTGGCTGCATCCAATCTTATTTACATCCGGGACAGGAGAGATTTTGAGACCGGGAGAGCTATTCTCTAGCCTCCCAATGAACACAAAGGAAAAAAAAATACTTGAACAGATATTGATGGACATTTGCAATTTACTATCCATTCTTTTCATTGAGGATCTTGGGAATTGATGTAATTCTTTTGTTGCGTGCAGCATTCTTTTCTGTCTACTTCAGATTTGCAATACTAATGACTGAAAATAACATATACAGGACTTTTAATGTTGACCAATCTGCTGAAGAGAGTCACTCCAAGAAGAAAAGGAAGATGAGGAAAAATGGAGAGAGTAAGAAGAGCAGGACTCGGGAAAGCATGGAAGCTTCAAATGGAATCAATGCATAAAGAGGAAAGCAATGCTTGTGATAAAAGCATCTCAGAGTAGGACCTTTTGTAATGTAGTTGTTAATATGAGATGGCAAAATGGCTGCTCCAGGTTAAAGGGGAAGTTAATTTTGAAAGTGATAGTGGTTTTATAAAGAAAGGAGCTCACAATTAAGGGTAGGAATACAAATACAACACATGATGATGGAAAAGGATGCTATGTGGTTGTTCTACCAAGAGGATTAATGAAATGTTATTTCAGGAGTATCTAATATTGGATCAAGTGTGAAACGATATTATTTTGCAATGTTTGGTAAAAGCACTTGAATTATAGCATCAATTGAATACAACAACAAAATCACGAAATGGAAGTGGTTTGATTTTTTGTAGGAAGATGATTGTGCAGTGTTTGTCTATGCACAAAATGAGAAGACAGGTACCTGGTTTTGTTTCTGCTCCTAGTAGGATCAACCTCAATCTAATATTTACACACCATATTCTAAAGCATACTTGAATCAATCAAATATTGATTAAAATTAATTAATTAAACCAATGTCAACAATGTTTTTGGGCTAGGTAATTAGTACAAAGACGCACCGTTGTTGTCTTTGTTTTAATCCCTCTAATTGTTTGCCAGGTTACGACATTGGAGTTTTTGTTTGATTGGTTGTACAAAATTTTTCCGCTTTTTGGGCACGATGATCAGTGAGGTCACTTGTATTAAATTCTATTGTTCAGTTTAAGGTTCAGAGCATGTTTTAACATGCATATGGATATCACAGAAAACATAAAACAGCAATCAAATCCTCAGCAACTCCTATTCGAAGTGTTTGTGCTTATTGTGCTTTATATCTGATGAATTAAGATGCTTTCGTTAAAGTTGTTTTTTTTTTGTTTTTTTTTTTTTTTTTTTTTTTGGGGGGGGGGGGGTTTGGGGGTTGTAAATACTAAATATCCCCATATGAATACTGACCCAGAGAGAGAAAGCAAACAACTCTTTGTATGGCACATCATGATAGCTCCCAGAACTGCTTGCAGCTTCTTGTAACCATGGAGTCACCTTTTGGATTAAGAGCTTGTATGGCATTGAAAATGATTTTTATAGAGCACAGGGATCATGTGAGAATCCAAGTAGCTGTACAAGTCATCAATTGCATTTTGGATTGGTGTTCCACACAAACACCTTTCGGCACAAACGCTGATGCAAGCTCGAGCCACCTCGGTTATTTTTATCGTTTGAACTTTCATCCAGGATCGCTATAGTCCTAAACCAACCCACTTCATCTAGTGTCACCCTAACCCAACCCACTCTAGCAAGTGGACCACAAACTCAATCAATTGAGGAACTATATGACTTTAGACATCTTCTTCTCTTACTACTCGAAATTCAGAAGATAATCCATGCTAATAGCATAGTTGAGCTTGTAAAATCCTTGATTAAGGTGTAAAATGAGAATAAAAAGAAAAGGGAAAAATGAGTTGAGCATGCGCAGCTAAAAATAGCATGATTAAGAAGTTGGGCTCACCATTAGCATCATAATAATGACCAACTTCGACAATCCTAGGTATATCTGCTGTATTAAGAAGCTAGTCAAAAGGTGGCCCTAACACATTTCTAGGTTTACTGGAGAGGCAATGCTATGTTTTCTGATCTACTGCCTCTCAGAACTTTAATAGATTCAAATTGCAATTAGATTTCTTTCGATTGAGACTCCAAGCATATGCTTTTGCTTTCAAACCTGAATGAATACAGGTCTGTATGGGTCTACACTCTCCAAGTATTTTGCAGCATGTGCCCTCCAGCATGGAATAAAATAACTGCCTTATCAATTATTATATCAGTTGCTTCCAAGACTTGTCTACATGTAGAAAAGAAATACAATGAAATCATTCAATATCAAAAGTGACAAGGAACAAACGAACATTTGAAGCCTAATAAGAAAGAAAAGAAGAAGCTAAGAAGAGGAGCTAAGGAAAGAGAAGAAAAGGCTAGAAAAGAGAAGAATTGAGTTGGAAAAAATATGCAACTCTATGAATTTTATTCAATTAAAAAAAAACTTTTTGTAATGTCAAAAATTACATATAAATAATAAAACCCTAATCATAATCAAATTTGGGCTTAAAACCCACTATCTAATAAAAGTCTAACAAAATAATAAAAATTGAAGTTTAATAATAAAAATAAATAAAATCTAATAACTTGGGCTTGGGTGAGCCCAATCTTTCAATCCAATAACAAAAGGGCTGGGCTATCCTCCGTCATCATAGATCGTATGGACGTGTGAACCACGTCTCGGATCAAAAAACCTATAATCAGTGGACTAAATCTTTAGTTAAAATTGGAAGCCAACCAAGTCAATGGCCAATGACAAAATAAGATGTAATCTAGACAGAGAAACTTCATAAAGATTGGTAAATTGGGCATTTATCCAATGTATGAGTTCATTTACATTTTGAAATCAGATCCAGTGCTTTGATTTGAGAATTATTAACAGACATTCAACTCCAAAACCAACAAATGGAAAGTATAAACCAACCATTATCACACAAAACACAAATTGGAACATTATCAAAATCATCATGGTACAAATCCATCCATCCATTAGAAAATAACTAGTACATCAACCTAGAAGCACACTTTATTGCTCTTGGTGTCAAAAAGTGTGTCTAGACAAAATAAACAGACAGTATAATTTAAGATAACTAGTTCCAAAATTCTATCATTGATAAATTATAAAAGTTCTCAAAGGCATGTACAATGAAATCATAGAGTAAGAACCTGGATGCTGATACCCATCCCTTCTGCATACACTTGACCCAACAAGCTATTCTTAATGGCAGAAGATCCACATCGCAAGCTCCTTGCTTACCCCACAGTGATATTCATAGCATTAGTCTAATCCAATCAGTGTTGTGCCCATTGAATCTGCTTAATATCAATCCCTTCCTTTACCATCTCATAAAGCGGGCTCATTTCCCTCAACTTCTCAACTTGCTGCACCGTGAGCTCAATTGCCCTATCAATCTCTTCCTCCGTGGTAAACCTCCCAATTCCAAACCTAATGGAGGTATGTGCCATGTCCTCATCCACCCCTAATGCCCTCAGCACATATGAAGGCTCCAAACTAGCACTCGTACAAGCACTTCCACTTGACACAGCCACATCCTTCAACCCCATCAACAAACTCTCTCCTTCAACGTAAGCAAACGAGAGATTCAAATTCCCAGCATACCTCCTCTCAACACTCCCATTCACCACAACACCATCAAGCTTAGCCCTAACACCATTCAACATCCTCTCTTGCAACGCCCTAATCCTCTTATCATCATACTCCATTTCCTTTTTCGCCAATTCACAGGCTGCCCCCATTCCCACGACTAAAGGAGTAGGCACCGTCCCACTCCTTATCCCTCTCTCTTGTCCACCCCCATTCATTTGGGGCTCCACCCTTATCCTTGGCCGCCTACGCATATACAAAGCACCAACCCCTTTCGGCCCATAAATCTTATGCCCACTCAAAGACATCAAACTCACATTCCACTTATCCACATCAATCGGAATCTTCCCTAACGCTTGCGCAGCATCCGTATGAAATGGAACATTCAACTCCTTACAAATTTCCCCAATCTCCTCCATTGGCTGAATCACACCAATCTCATTATTCACCGCCATCACCGAAACAAGCCCAGTATCCGGCCGAATCGATCCCTTCAGCTTCTCCAAATCAACAATGCCATCATTCCCAACAGGCAAATACGTAACCTCAAAACCCTCTTGCTGAAGATGCCTGCAAGAATCCAAAACACACTTATGCTCCGTCTGAGTAGTAACGACATGTCGTTTCTTTTCCTTATAAAACTTCATAACTCCTTTGACTGAAATATTATTAGACTCCGTCGCTCCTGAAGTGAAGACAATTTCTTTCGGCGACGCGCCAATTAAATCGGCGATCTGAGAGCGGGCCGTTTCGACGGCTTGATCGGATTCCCAACCGTAAAGGTGAGTCCGTGAGTGAGGGTTGCCGTAGCGAGCGAGATAGTAAGGGAGCATCGCGTCGAGAACCCTAGGGTCTACTGGAGATGTTGCTTGCATGTCGAGATAGAGAGGACGAGATGAGATTTTCACGCCTTTTATTGTCATGGAATCTTCGGGTTCTGATGCCGGCGCGACTGCTTCTGCCGCTGCGGTGGAGAAGCGGCGGAAGGAGGAAGAGGTGGTTAGGGTTTTGCGGAGGGTGGAAGCTAGAAGCTTCGAGGTGGCCATTGTTTTGGATAATTTTTGTGGTTTCGGTTTCTTTCCCAGGGCTCGTTGCTATTTATTAAAGGCAAGATATTTTACCAGGGCAAACAACATCATGTTCCTAGCCCCTATACTTTTTCACATATTTCAATTAGATCCTCATCTAAAAAAGTGTGCGTCTTACACCCTGGCCCGAGCAAGTTACCAAACTGGGTGCATTCGGTCTAGCCACTAGATCATTACAAGCTAATGGATCATTGATCTGAGAGTAGGATGACCATTCTGTGTCCACGCGTGTGAAAACTACAATTCAAGCTAAAAATACATACAAGAAATGGAGGGGGTTTGGATCTGGGATGTGCTCAGCTGCATTGAAACGTAATCGAATATTGAAAGAGAAACTTGTCCCCGATGGGCAAGGTCCACTGGTCCTCGTTGATGGCAAAGATATACTTTTTTTTTTATTTTTTATTTAATGTGTTTCTCCGTCTCCCTTGAAACCACCAGGTCATGACCAGGCCTCGGTGTCTGTACGTAGATAGGACACACACCACACACACTCTCTCGATGCATTTGCACAAACAAATTGCTTGATATACATGAGGCAGTTATGATAATATTTACAAATAGTTTTGCCTTCGGTGTCCTCTGCACTTGATGAAAGCAAAAATGCCAATTATGGCTCTCAAAAAAAAAAAAAAGAACATCCAAAAACATGCCAACCCCCACGATTTTGATTTGAGCTACAACAAGGGTGGTAGGCATTCACAAGTGCAGCCACTACATCCCTCCTGACTTCCTAACTGGTTAAAAATCATGTTTCACTTGCCCCGGAGCATTTTCCTAGTCGAGTAAGAAATAGATGACGATGAGATGCAAAGTGAATGAATTGGGGCGGTGTCCTAGACCATAAATAGATATTTGAGATCTTCCACAGTAAGACGAGTAGCTGAACCCCCACTTTGATCTTCGCCAAATGCAGATGCAACCATTTTTCTCTTCTCGTCCTGCAAATAGTGATTAGCACCAAATCATCTTACAAAACCAGCGTCAAAACTTCAAATATAAGATTGCAGAGAAATGCACATACAAGCAGGCACCCAAATTCACCCCCCCCCAAAAAATAAGGAAGAAGCAGCATTAGATCACGCTTCAAGATTACAAGTAATATTATCATTGTCATTTACAAAGGCTTGAGCATCTGGCACCTCCAAAACTGCCGTACTATCTACCACCCTGGAAGTGCAACAGGTTGTATTCTAGACATATGAAATGTTGAATGGTAATGCTGTTTCCAAATTTACCCTAAGAAGAACTTCAAAAAGGACCATAATTGGCTAATAACCATTTCGTTTCTATAATTACATTCCACCTTGATTTAATGTACTCGTATTTTATAGCATGCATCGTTAATCCTCAACTTTTCTCTCTGATAACTTTCCTCGATAAAAATAAAGGAAAAGGCAATTCTCTTGGATTTATCAAGTGCAAGGCACAGTAAACCTGAACATAGGTATTTTGAGAATTAACAGAATCCCGTGTGGTTCTGTTCAGGGATTCACTGTTCCTGACAAACCGAAGAAAAAAAAACCCTTTCCACTCCCAGACTTTCTGCCTATTCTGGATTGGTGTTGGTATATGATATTTACAAGAGATAACAAAAAGAGAAATGAAAGATTCAGAATTAGTTGAAAGAAAATACAACAAAAACTTCCCTCTTTAACCTGACTAACATCTAGGCTCCCCAGGTAGCAAACCACAGGAATCACATTAAACAGTAATCCAGATATGTAAAGGCAGAAGCAATGACCTGTAGAAAGAAATAATACCTGAAGAGCTAATATTCTATCTTCAACGGTGTCTTTTATGGTAAGTCGTGTTACTGTAACAGGACGGGTCTGTCCAATCCTATGGGCTCGATCAATAGCCTGATCCTCAGTGGTTGGATTCCACCAAAGATCCAGAAGGATGACATGGCATGCAGCCACCATATTCAAACCTAGGTTTCCTGCCTTCAGGGACATTAGCATCACAGTTACCTGCAATAAATTTCAATCATTCTGATGTTGAAAGACAATGCCAAGACAATAAACTTGATGTTGAAAGACAATGCCAAGACAATAAACTTGAATCATTCAGATACTGAACGAATGTAATGAAAAAATGAAGGCACCAGGAACAATCATCATGTGCAATGTCATCAATATTATAAACTTGAATCATTCAGATGCTGAATGCAATGCAAAATGTATGGCTTCAGGAATGATCACCACACGCAATGTCATCAATTTGACAGAGGAGTTTAGTATTGCATGATTTGGCTAGCTATTAAATAGTGTGTATGACATGGTACTCTGTTTGTCAGCTAGAGGTCTTGATAATTAACAGGTATCCCGTTTGGAATAGATGAAGAAAACACCTTCATGAAATAAGATTATTTTGAGAATTCATGAGGTTGGGGGCAAACCTCAGGATCAGTGTTGAAATCTTTAACAGCCTTATCTCTTGAACTTAGAGTCATTGTACCATCAAGCCTCCTATACTGGATACAATGCTGATTCAATGAAAACTCAACCAGATCCAACATGCTAGTCCACTGGGAGAAAACAATTGCTTTTATTGGTCCTTCAGTTGACAACCTTGAATATGCCATTGATGTTTCAATGCATCCTGCAGAACCATTAAACTCTGAAATTGGACTCCCTGCCTTACAATGTGACTGAATAACCTCAAGAACAGCTTTGATTTTTGAGGAATTATACTCATGCTGAAGGACTATTGACTTATCATCAAATTTGGAATGTGAGGAACTAGCATCAAAGGTGTCAGAGATTCTTCTTCTAAGAGTAGCTTCAGAGAAAACAACATCAGAACCAAGTTGTTCTTTACAGTCAGAAGCAGGGCATGTATTATCATCTCCTGTCAAGTATTCTGATACACATTGATTGCAGAAAACATGGCCACACATGGTAACAACAGAGTCCTCAGGCGGATCCTGTAGGACCATCATACAATAGAAAAATTAGACCAGTCTGATGCAGGATGGTACAGTGTTTGTTTTCACTAGTCAGATGCTGTTAATTAATTTAAAGCGGGTACATACTCACACTCCAAAAAGAGATTCCTCTAACGTGGCATAGACAAAGATGTAATCACTAAATGCTGAAAAAGGTGCAATCACCAAGTGACATGGAACAGGCATTTCCAGAAAAGAACTAAGTGGCATGGAACAAGCATTTCCAGAAAAGAACTACACACTAACATGATTGGCAAAGAAGTACATTAGCAACAAGGATTTAGGGTTCTCGTTGGTGAAAATTTGTGTTTTCACAGATACTAACAGGATTAAAATAGTATCGAACAAACAATGTCTAGGAGCAGTTGAAACATGCCTGCCAGCAGCCAGCACAGGCATGAATTGGGACAATTTCAACAAGTTTATTAAGCATGGTCGGCAGAGGATAAACAATAAGTATGCACTGTGCAAAGCTTTTTAAGTTGCTCAAGCAAAATATGATTTGCATTCAACTATGTGAAGGAGCTTGGCCCATGGATCAAAGACCATTATACTACCCCACAGATTAACTCTGCTTTTCCTAGTAGTTCAAATCATCAAACCGATTATTATTGCAGGTAGATACTCAAAATCGGAAGCTAGGCGCTATTTTCACTGCAAGACTTAGAGCGCTATTTTCACTGCAAGACTTAGAAGCTCTCACATGTAAAAAATCCATCAACAAATGCATCACAAACAAAGCAACAATAGACAAGAGACAAGAAGCGCGGGGGGTGCAACAGAGATGATATTCAACACCAGTTGTTCTATGGCAGCAGCAAAGAGAAAGCCCAACAAGATCTTACAAGGGGCATTGAATATTTGGGAAAGCAGTCCGGGTTTTTAAGATGACTCACATTGCATACACGACAGAGGGCAGAGGTCAAGCGATTCAATAGATCCACCACCATCTCCCTGGGAAGTTGATTTGCCATTTCAGCTGAATCTTTTTCTACAGATTCAGAATTAAAACCTTTAACAAGAAGTGGATGGTCACAAGCCTGGCGAAGTCGCAAAAGCATCAAAAGTATATTTGCATAATTTTGGTTCACTGTGCCAGCAGCGGCATAAGCCTGAAAGATAGAAACCTATAACGTTAAGATACATGATAATTCAAAATGCCTAGTATTCAATAAAGCAGGAATCGATCTCCAAAATACGAGAAAAGAATCCTCTGTGAAAGTGGATGGGCCTTCAATATTTTTAGCATGTTTTAAAACCCAGTACCATCAGGCAATAAATGTCAGTCTAGCACCAATATGTGCGTTCAGGAATGGAGCATCATGATAAGTTTTATCACAAAAACAGGAGGGAACATCGTAGAAATGGTGCTTAATTTCTTGGTCATAATTATCTCCGTCCATTAACCCCAAAATAAAGACAGCCCTGCCATATTTATTGAATATGCAAATACAAGAATAGTGCTGATTTCAACAACATATGCAACATGATAAAGGGAATCATGATGTGGGGAAAAAAACAAGAAACCAAATGCATCATGATAAAGATAGTGCTTAATTTTCTTTATTTATTTTGCAAGAATCCATGATTAATAAGTAAATTGTGATTTAGAACAAAAGAAATATGCAAATACAAGAAAGCAAATGCAACATGTTATCTAAAGCAGAATTTTGCACATGTGCTTCCAATTTTGCAAGCTTCAACAGCAATTTTAACAGCCACATATGAAGTAGGATTGATACGAGTGGTTCTTTGAGTCTGGCATGCAGAGGTGATCATGATGCCAAGGTACCATAGCAAATGAAATGTGGTATTGCACTGGTAAAGTAGGAAATTTAGCATTTGAAGATTATTGCAATCTCTAAAAATGGTGGGAAAGAAAGTGTTTGGAAACTGTATTAAACCAATAGATATTTGTTGCATTAATGTGATGCAACGTATAGCAAAGATAAAACTAGGATTCTCAAGTTCTAAGATTACAGACCAAACTGTAGAGAAATTTTGAGAAAATTCTTTGATATTTTTATTGAATTTGAATAACAATCTTGATCTCCATAAAATAAAATAGACATTCATATTTATACTAGTACTAAAATTCTTTATAGGAAAGAATTCTTAATTAAAACTTAACTAATTAATAGAATTCATCTAGCATTAGGATTCCTAAATAATAAAATATTAATTAAATTAAAAGTCTCAAGTCAAGTAGGAAACAGATATTAAAATCCAAAATTAATTAGAAAAATAATTAAAACAGGAAAATAGTAACTTCAAGCTTCATATGAAATGCTTCTCGGTTTCTTTGTGGACTTCTTTTTAGACTTGGCCTTGTCAATCCAGTCCATAAACTTTTGGGATAATTGTTCTACGTCAACCTCTACCACTTAAGAAAAACTTGTCCTCGAGTTATCTATCAGAAATTGAATTCTTCCACCCCAAAGAAACAATAGTTCGAATATATTATTGTAGCTAACTTATTCACAAAATAGCAAGTCTTTCACCTATAAACTTTAAAATTTAATTTATAGTGCGTGTATAATAAGAAAAAATTCATATCTAATGTTACACTTTTTGTTCTTATGAAGGTCATTTATAGTTCATTCCCACATTTTTCTAATTCAAACTTGAGTTCACCATTATCTATGTCCTTCGATACTTCAACTGTTGTTTTTAAAGGAACACCAAAATAATCTTTCATAATATCTCCGGAAGACTTGTCAGAAATTATCGAGTCCTCCATGTTCTTGTTTGCCAGATCTTCATCATCATATAATTCTTTTTCATCATCTCCTTCAGGTTCGCATGGAAAATCCTGGTCATCGAAAAGTTCTTGCTCATACTAACCTTCAATCACGTTAATCGATTTTCGTCTCTCGGGTTGTGGTTGTTTGTCTTGAATTGACAAGGTCTCACAGCCTCCATCTAGTTTATACCCTTCACATAGATAAGTGGTTGTCTAGATGGAATTTTAGAAATAGATCTAAGATAAGGTAGACCTTGAAGTAAGTCTCCAAGTATATCCCTCTCCTCTTTGCAAATCCTATTTGTGCCTTCCATCAACCAAAATAGATATTCTTCACCATATGAATATCATAGTAATACTGACCACGAGGACTTGCACGAACTGGTTCAATGACAGGTTGGCCACGAGCATCAACCCTGGCACATGCCTATCTTCCTCCCCAGTTCATGTTTGTGTGCAGCCTTCGTGCCTCAAGCCTAGTCATCAACTCTAGCATTGATGTCGTCAAACTCATTTTGCATTCGCCCCTTTAAAGTTGTTATTGCTACTGAATGGCAATCCAGCTGATCTCAAACAGCTTGCATCCCCTTATCAACGTCACGGAGATAGTAGCCACCAACTTCTCCACGATTCTCTTCACAGTTCGCCATCAATCCGAATGTTAACCAGCCTAATATCATCTGACGCAACGTATAGCAAAGACAAAACTAGGGTTCTCAAGCCCTAAGATTACAGACCAAACTATTGAGAAATTTAGAGAAAGTTCACTGATATTTTTATTGAATTTGAATAATAATCTTGATCTCCATAAAATAAACTAGACTCCTTATTTATATTAGTAATAAAATTCTTTATAGGAATGGATTCCTAATTAAAACTTATTTAATAACTAGAATTCATATAGCTTTAGGATTTATAAATAGTAAAAAACTAATTAAATTATAAGTACTAAGCTAAAAAGGAAACAAATAATTAAAACCCAAAATTAACTAGGAAAATAATTAAAACAGGAAAATAGTAACTTTAGGCTTCGGGCTTGTTTGGGATTGTGGTAGCGGTGGCGGTTCAAAGTGTTTTTCGCTTAGAAATACATCAAAATGAAGTTTTCTTATTTTTTAAAAATCATTTTTAGCATCAACACATCAAAACAATCTAAAAACATTAAAAAAAATTCATTTTAAGCAAAAAAAAATTCAAAATTTTTGGGAAACACGCCCTTCATATGAGAAACTTTCCGGTTTCTTTGTGGACTTCTTTTTAGGCTTGGCTTGTCAATCTGGTCCATGAACTTCTAGAATAATTGTTCTACATCATAATGTTATAGTTTTCTCAATCAAAACAGCATATTTAATTCCCTTCCAAGAGTAGCTTTCCCTGGCCTTTTCTATTTACAATATGGACTGACCTTATTTTTTGATGAAATTGCAATTACAATTTAGATAGACATAGTTAATACTTAATCAGTTTCCTAATATCCCACATGCATGATACATCCCAAAGAAAAAAAAAAACAGAATAGTGCTGATTTCAACAACATATTGGTTGGTTGAATCAAAACACTAGCTAATTCAGTAGGGAAAGAAAATATCAAATACAATTTTGCTTGACAAAGTAACTAAGTGGGGTAAAAAGTACCTTGAATTTAGAACGAGAATCTGCTTCTAGCCGAGTATAGAAAGCCCGCTCCTCAGTTGAGAAGTCTACCTTTGTCAAGCAGATTGATTTTGGTGGCAGGTTAATTATAGGCTGCCCATCAATCAATGTTGCTATATCACATTTAGCAACAAATATTATGTTAGAAGAAATGCTTGCACAAAAATCGATCTCTGTTATGTGACAACATTAAAGCAATGGAACACAGTTTCCAAGGATCTAACATAAAAACTCAAGTTTGAATAAATATGTGTTTGTCAAGATACAATCTAAATAAAGCTGATAAAATTATAAAGCAAATATTTAACATCCCTGTGAAAGAAATCGTTCATGAATATCCATGTTCTTAATTATTCACGAAACCAATAAAATGAAATTCAAATAAGAAAGTTCAAGAGGCAGGCCTTTAAGCAACCCATAAACTCTTCCCATTCATCCTGCCGAGAATTACCATCTTTATCTCATTTATATGTGATGAATAAAAGATGCTGCTATAAAATATTTGAGTATGATAAACACGCAGCATGATTATACTCCTGGAAGGAAATCAAAAGAGAGAAACCAACTGCACAGGTCTCATGTAGAAGTGCTTGACATAAAAAAAAGTATGATTTTTTTAGGTAAACCCCCCCCCCCAACTACATTGATCCAAAGAACGAGAGCGATCACCTTTTGTACGACGCAACATTATAGCCCTTAGAACTGCCTGCAGCTTCTTGTAACCATGCAATGAGTTTCTGGATATAGGAACTTTTATGGTATTGTAAAATGATTTGTAAACAGCGTAAGGGTCGTATCTGAGGAATCTAAAGTAGCTGTATAAATCATCAATTGAGTTTTGTATAGGTGTTCCAGATAAGCACCACCTTCTTTTGGCACGAAGGCTGCAGCAGGCTCGAGCTACTTGAGTTCGGTGATTTTTTATAGTTTGAGCTTCATCCAGTATCACCCTAGACCAGCTCACTCTAGCAAGTGCACCAAAGTCACAATCAATAGAGGAACTATCCATTCCCTTTCTGCCTCTCTTCTTGCTGACTTTAGAAGTCTTCTTCCTCTTCTTATTATTTGAAAACTCCGAAGATAATCCATGCTTTTCACCATTTTTATCATCAGCCTCATCCTCATCAACCAAAGGCTGTTTTGGAACTTCATTAGTTACAATTGAATATGTAGTCATAACCACATCATGTTTAGCCAATTCATCAGGACTCCTTGTACGATTGCCGCCATGATAGATCAGGACAGAAAGTTTGGCTCCATCAGCAACTTTATCATCCAGCTCCCGGGCCCATTGTCGGAGAACACTCGCCGGACACACCACTAGTGTACCTGCTGCTGGTCTACGTCTACTAATTGCCTTTGTAGAAGAACCAGCTTCTGGGGTAGATTTAATATCAGCCGACTCTCCAGTCTGCTTGTCTTTATCCAAGACAGGAGTTCCATTATCATCATCGTCATCCAAATTCAATGCTTCAGTTTTGTGATTGCGCTGATCTTCAGACTTCGATTTTGTCTCCAAAGACTTTTGCATTTGTACAAGGGCAATCATTGAGATTGTTTTACCAAGGCCCTGGAGTATGAGATCATAATGAGTGATGGCAGATATGTAGGTCTAAACCAAAAAAAGAATTAATCATGAACAAACGCAATAAGAATAAAATGGACTTCTCTAAATGCATAACCTGATCATCAGCTAAAATTCCACCTAGACAATGCAAACTTCTTGTTTCCTTCTGAAGCATCCATGCCAAAGCAATTTTCTGTAAAATAAAACAACTTCAATGAAAAATGTAAAATACACTAACCAACTTGTAGATTATCAGTAAAATGGTAAAACCTGATGTCTGAGAAGAGGCACAGACATAAGACCATCAGGTAGATTAGCTTCAACTTTTGGTTGATTAAGATCCTGCAAGAATACATGTTCATCATCTTTATAAAATTTTCAAGAACTTCAAACATTGACTTGTCTCCCAGCAACTTGAAATATTAAGAAAAGAACCAGCATAATTTTGTTTGTTATACTCAAAAGTTTTAAAACAAGTAAGGCTACGTTTGTTTTTGCGGTGCCCCGCAAAAACAAATGGGCCCAGATACCAGCAGCGGAGACAGAAATAAGCCTATAAATCATGGTGGATGGTACTCACCTAGAACTGTACATAAAAAGTAAGGCATGCAAGTCAAAGATTGAGTACAGCTGTATTTGTTGTTTGTTAGGTCCCCAAAGTGGAAAACATAGGAAATTAAAATTGATAAGAGCTCAATATCTCTTCATGAACACAGAAATCAAGTCATTCGTTTTATGAGAGTTTAGAGATAACAGCGATCTGGCAATGCTGGGCTCTAAGATAGACCAAGTGACAAAAAAACTCCACACATGTTTTCTTGGAAAAACGCTGTCACTAGCCAAACAAAATGTTACACGAACTAAAACTTGATTGTTATGAAAACTAGGCTTGAATAGTTTTTCTTGGCTCCAGATAATCAGGACAGAAAAGTACATTTTTTTTCTGTACAAGGTAATTATGTAATAATACTATCATAAAAATGCTAAATTTCATATGACAAAAAACTAAAATTAAAATGGACAGGTTACAGTTCCAAAAAATAATAAAAGAACGTAATAGATAGCTTTCTGAAATATGAACATAAGGTCATGTGCATTATTAAGTAAAATAAAATGTTGGTACGAATCAAAAACAAGTCAAAATTGTCTGGGTTTGCTTCATCAGTTATGCTTCTGAACAAGTCCAAGCTCTTAGCAAACAAAACTTGAAAGTTTTTTGCAATTAATGTTAAGGTTGAGGTGTGTTCAGGCTCAGTTTACATCTAAAACAACCAAACTTGAACAACATGCTGCTTGGCTGAGCTCAACTCTACTACAGCCCTACCAACACTTGAAAAGAAATGCTAGTTATAGTATGAAAAAAAGACAATGACCGAAAATGAGTTGCTATGAAATCAAAATTATGCTCGTAACCAGCAAAGAGGAAACCCCAAATCCTGTTTATACAATATAAGCAATTAAAATAATAAGGTAAAATTAACTCCACATACTTCCAGTGCCGCTTGATAGACCAGTCTCTCGTCCATTCCAGCAGCATTTTCATCCCCAGCCATGGAGTGATACACAGGTTCACTTGGACCAGGAAATTGTGCAGAAGGTTTTCCATGCATAAAAGATGGAGGTGGGATCCTGCTTCCGTTATTTTCATACATCATAATATCATCATTATTGCGCTTGCTGTGAATGTCTCTTGTATAACCCCTGCTATTAGTTACACCTGGTCCTGCAAGATGATAAGCATTTCCATAGATATCACGAGACCCACTGCTGCTGGCATTCTCTACCATGTTGTTTGCTTTATTACTCGGTTCAGATGGATGAAGAGATGACGGAAGGGTCCTCTTTAAAGCCTGTTGGGATGAAAGCTTCTCGTAATCTGCACCAGAAACATTAGCAATTTGAGAATTAACAGTCCGAGGCTGACCCACATTCCCAGTCCCTATAAAATGCCGAGTACCATCGCCTCGATCAATAGGCCAACTTCTGTCTCTAATGTTGGCACCATTGGTAGGTTGACCGTGGATCTTCATCCATGAAAGGTCATTTACATTTGATGAACTACTCCCATTTGAAGCATATGGTCTTTTAAGAGGGGAGGCATTTTGTGTCTGCCCGCCATAACCTGCAATGCAAATTTAGTTCATTGTCACCAAGATTAGTAATACATTCAACTTTGGTGAGATCGGCCATTTACGTATAGCAATGCGAGAGTGAGGTTTAGATAAATAGGGAATGAAAAGAAGAAGCGGGAAAGTCAGTCCTTGGTGGTATAGCAAAATTCAATGAAACCGACCTATATATCTTGAGGTTGTGGGATGAGCAGTAGCCCAATCCGGAAGCGTCCTGGTATTGGCAGAGTCCCTTGCATTTACAGGCGATATTTCAACCTCATCATCGTCAGTAAAATTGAAATCACTATCAGATGAACTGATTTCTATAGGACTTATAGCAGCCATTGAGCTTTTATGAGGATCAATCCCCCTATCGTCAACTAAAATCTTCCCTTTCTTCAGCCAAATTAAATTAGCAAAATAACTCGTCAACCTGCATTTACTTGCAAGAAAAAAAAATTCATTTTTTGAAAACATTCCTCAAAAGAAATGGCATTGCAATTTTCCATCTAACGTGTACATTACATACTAATTAAGAAAAGTTTAGGTTTATCTTTTTTTTTATAAGAGGAGTGAGCAAAATAGGCAAGACCCGTTAGAGAGACATTACAGCAATCAGCATATTAAAAAAAGCAGAATAATACATTGAAAGATGGAGACATCCAGGGCAAAGAAACAATAATTAATTAATAGCATCGAGATTTAGACTTGAAATTGAGTTTGAGAACGAGAGTAGTAGAACCCTACCTGTGATTGTGAAAGGACCAATCATCGTGGATTGAAAATTAGGGTTTTGCAGGGACAAAAGCAAAGCAAAGCACTTGCAAGGTGTTGTGTTGTGTACTTGTGGTGGGGAGAGAGAGAGAGTTTAAAAAAACGTAGAAAGGAGTGAAAGAGATGCCGTCGTTTTACGGCTTGTTATAATCTCACGAGATTTATTTATTTATGTGTATATAAAGAGAAGATTAATTTTGTTCCTCCACGGTTAAAAAAAAATAAATAAATTAGGAGGTAGAAATTAAAAAAAAAAAGAAAAAAAAGTGGGAATGGATTATTCAAGAAATGGAACATAAATTATATAGTTTAGTTTAATGAAAACTATGAGAATAAATACAATATAAACAAAACAGTTAGGATGTGTGATTTAAAGGTAAGAGGAACAAGTTTTAAGGATTGATAATAACCATATGATCAATAATAATAATAATAAATAATTATTATCAATTTTACGACACGGATAGATGCAGGGCAGGGGTTTAGTTTAAGTGGGCAGTCATCTTTACCATTATTATGACTTGAATTTAATTAATCTGTTTAGAATATAGATATAGAAATGAATTGGATTAGCTCGCAGCCCTTACTATTTTATGTTTAAATTATTTTTTAGAAGGAAAAAAAAAACATTTAAATGGACGGGACCCTTTGTTAATCGGTGCAGTTAATAATACCATGAAGATCGTGGTCGAGCAAGGCCCATAAGCATCCTTGAATTCCGCTCTGTTTTCCTTCCATTTCTTCCCATGCCCATGACATGATGGGTCCGTCCTCCTCGCCTTTGTTGTACTTCTTCCTTAGCACCGGCGATGCCGGAAGAATATATAGTCACTTGATCTTGATGTGCTAGTTACCGGAGATGTTAAGCACGGTCGGTGTTCATAGCTCCTATTGATTTATAGCCAGTATGCTGCTATCAACTGTATCCTTTTGAATTCAGTTTCAGGACTACAAACAGCCTGAAAAGAGAAGGGGAAAAAAGAAGAAGAATTAGAGGAGGAGTCCTTAAACTAAAAGCAAAGTCCAGCAAGCACACACCCATGAACCCACAAAAAACTCCCGTCCTGACGTGCCCGATCTGGAAATTAATCTCTGGCCAAAAAAACAGAGAACTCAAGCAATTGATTCACACGTGAAGATATTAATGTAGGGAAACATGCATGGGGTTGGATGAAAGGCTTCCATGCGAATATATAAATCTTATCATTCAAATATTATTAATTATTCGCCACCACAACTTTAAATTTGCTGAGGGGTTCAGAGAATATATGTTCTTAGGATTCACCAAAACCAAATCAATAATTCTAAAATTCCTATCAAAGAATATTAATTAAATAACAAGTTTAAGAAATAGAAAGAGAGAAGATAGTATAGTATGAGATGAGAAAATGGAGTCAGAGCAGGAAAAAAAATAGAAAAGAAGATGAAAAATTAGGAGCCAATTAAATCGAAATCAAAGAGAGAGAAGATGAGCTGAAAGAACTGAGAAGACATAAAAAAAAATTAATATGAGAAAGAAAAGTGAGAGAAAATAAAAGGATAAGGGGATTGTAATATTTTTAATTATCTCATTTTATCATGGCGTGTTGCCATGGAAAAACTCCCTATGAATTGATCTACTGTGAAGACCAGGGGGCACACAATAAAAAAAAATTACATTAAAATCCTGTTTATTTAATAGGAAGTAGGTTTTTTTTTTTTTTAAAGTGAATTATTTTCTGATGTTTGGTAGTGTAATGAAAAATAAGTTGGAAAATATTTTCCAGTGTTTGGTTATGTCATGGAAAATGAGCTGAAAAATAGCTTATTAATGTTTTATTTTTCTCAAGTTTATTAAAATAATGAGGAACAAATCTTACAAATTAAAACGTTGAATGATAATGAAATTGAAAAAAATTCATAAATTATCTCAAATAAAATAAATATTAATCAAAATAATAGACATCAAATCTAAAAAATAAAAGATGAAGGAATTAAAATAATAATAATTAACATTTCATAAATTATTTCAAATAAAATAAGTAGCAATCAAAAGAATAAGGATCAAATTTAAAACATAAAAAATTTCAATAAAAAAATAATAAAGGAAAAGCAAATAACAATTATAAAATTGAGGATCAAAGTTAATATAAAAATTAAATTTTAAGAAATGAAATTTAAAAATAAATATTCAAAACAAAAAATATATATATATAACAATCAAAAATTTGAGGACCAAATTTGATATAATCAGTAAATAATATGATATTTTTAAATTTTTCACAACTTCCGGAAAAATGTTTTCCGCCCAAATTTTCCTTTGGCTGGAAAGTGTTTTCTGTTGACCAACTTTTCTAATGACAAACAAACACAGTAAAATCTAAAAAGTGATTTTCTAAAAACCACTTTTCGAGAAACAAACATAACCTAAAAAACAATGAACCTCTCTCTCTCGCCACGAGCAAGCCACCCTTCCATTATCCGATGAAAACCAATTAATGCCACGGGCAACTCCGACCATATCACAACCCTGAACCAGCAACGCATCCACCTGCGAAATCTCTAGCCAACCCTCCAACCACCACATCGAAATAGCCACCCTTCTTCAACAAACCTTGCCAAACTACCACCATTATAAATTATAACTATCAAGTATTAACCTAAAAAGTGCTTTGTTCTTCCACACCTATTAACATTTAGAATTACAATCATTACCATAATCTTTATATTTATCGACGGAATTTTTCATCGGTATTTGTACTATCATTTTGTTGGTAATTAATTTACCAATAAAATCACCAATGCAAAATGCTCAATCAGTCATTTTTTGTTCGTCGGTAAGTCCGTTGGTAATAAAAAAAATATTACTATCAATAGATTTACTGACGGAAAAGGCGCACAAAGAAAAATTATCCGCTTCATTCCGTCGGTATTTCGTTCGGAAAAAAACCGTATGTAATTCCGTCTGTAATAATTTAAAAATATTTTCAAAAAAATCCTAGGCTTTTTATTGGGCGTTTTACCGATGAATAATTAAATATTAATATTTTTAATCATTCCGTCAGTGATTCCATCTGTAATATTTTATTTAAATTTTTAATTTAATAAAAAAATTTAAGAAACCGCCAAATATCACCGACGACTTTTCAATCTGTCGGTGATTTCGTCTGTAATATTTAATTTAAAATTTTAATTTAATCAAAATTTTTCAAAAAACCGCCAAATAACACCGACAATTTTTCAATCCGTTGGTGATTTTATCTATAAAGAATAATAATTAAAAGTGCAATTGGGAAGTGAACAGTTCCAGAGCTCTCTGAAAAATACCGACAGAATTTTCCGTTGGTGATTCCCTGACATGATGATTAGTGTTCACAGTTTACCAATAAATTTACCGATGAATATTACCGACAGAATAAATACCGTGGGTAATTCTGTTGGTAAAAATGGCACGGTATTTTTTTTACTTTGTTTTAATTATATTTTTCTCATTGTAATTCTCTCGGTATTTCCGTTTGTATATATCGATTTTCTGGTAGTGAGTAGAATCTACAATGTTTTTTTCTTTTGTATTTTGATCCTTTTTAATTATTTCATTTGGTTATGGATATTTTTTTAAAAAAAATTAGTCCTTATATGATGTGTTTATGGGAATTTAAAGTTAATAATTTATTTTAATTTATCTTTTATATGATTATCGCGGTATCAAAAAAACATCTCAGCATCAGGTTGGTATCAGAAAAACATTTCAGCATCGCGCTATGATTTATTTAAAAAAAATTTAATTAAATAAAAAATGATTTAAAAAAAACTAAGTTATTAAACTCTTTGGAGTAAATGACCCGATTTGTGAGTTTGGTAAGGTAACTCTGGTTTCCCCGGTTCTTAAATTTAGCAGGGCACTTTTTGTTTCTTTTTTCTAATTATTATTATTATTATTATTATTATTATTATTATTATTATTATTAACATAAAATATAGAGGGTATGAATAAACAATTGTTCACCCACATTTAGTATATTGTCTTTTTTTAAAAAAAAATTGTTATCTTTCTTTTTCAAATTTATTTTTTGTCTATTTTATTTTTTAATATTTGAGTGATTGAGAATTAGATTTCATGATTTATTTCCATTTATTTTGCCTATTTACAAGGTTAAAGCTGTTTGTGGATTTGTTATGATAACCCAAGCTACCATGATTTATGGGTTTGGTAGGGTGTTTTTCTTTTTATTAAACTTAAATTTGTTATCGTCTATTTTTTTTTATATAGTTAAAAAAATAGTCTCGGAAAAAACTCATGTTATTAATCTTTATAAAATTCATGGATTTCTCTTTGTTTTTTATTTAGTCCTTGATTTTCTGGGTAATATATCTTTTATTTGGAATAACTTATGAAAATTAAATTTATTTTAATTTCATTATTTTTTAATTTTTTAAATTTATCTTCTTTAGTTTTTATTTTTTAATTGTTATTTATATCATCTGAAATAATTTTTATAATATAACTCTTTTTTGACTATTTCACTCTTTTATCCTTATTCTCTTAACCGCAGCATCCTTCAACCAACAAATTCAGACAACAATGCCCCGTAAAGGAGAATGAAGTCAATAAAAATAATCTCTCTCTCTCTCTCTCTCTCTCTCATAAATATATTATATATATATATATATATATATATATATAAAATCTAGCTATTGCCCATGATTTAATTTATAATTAAATAATCCACAATGATTGAATAAATAAGTTGATAATCATGAAAAACACATTCTTAAGAAATAAATTAGTCACCCCTTTAATTAGTGTTGACTGTACTTTTTTTATGTTACAAGTGTTGACTATACTTAATTTAACATTACTTTGTTCCAAAAAAAAAAAATCTTCCCTTCTCGTAAATCTTTCCATGTCACCCGCTTCTTCTTTTTCTATCCCGGCCCGTTTGTATTTATAAAAGAAATAAATTGAAAACGAAAATATAATGGACGAAAAAGATTAAGCTACAAATAGATTTTAAAACATGAAGACTAATTAATTATTTTTTAAAACTAAATGGGCTATTTAATTTGTTTTACAAGACTAAAAGGGCTGATCTATAATTTACTGATCATACGAGCAGTGATGCATGTTAAGTTATTAGTCACACGTTAAATCCTAGGCTTATTTGAACAAACCAGACCCATTTTACATGAGACGAACTTGGTAAGATCAAGTAATTATGCACGTTGAGGGACACAAGGTTAATTACATCAAGCTCACATTAGCAGCGACGACTTGGATGCGTGAACCGCGGGTGGTAACCTCAAGCAGTGGCTCTGGACTCGATCGTATTGAGTTGGAACATTAATTAAGCTTATGGGCAAAGCTTATATTGATCATGAATTGTTTATATATAATGTTTGTTGCACATTGACCTCTCTCTCTATATAAGAAAGAACCATAAGCATCTGGTGGACGCACCAGCTATAGGTAACTATAAGCAAAGGTAATTAAGGACGTTGTCCACCGATCCATCTGGTGGACGAACCAGCTAGCTGGGTACTGTGCAGTACTGCATGCAATGGACAAACCAAGCAATTAGTTAAAGTCTCGTGCGTGTATGGGCTGTTTTGTTGTCCTTCGTCCTCCCCCCTGCATCACCACGTACAGTACTAATGGCCATGGAATATTGAGATAACCTAGCTAGCTAGCTGATAGAGTAGTGCATGCAAGACAAGTGATCATTTATAACTAATTAACCAGACCCTGCTAAGAATGGAGGACAAAAGGTACAAGTGATGGCCATGATCACTACATGTGTTGCCGCCGTGACAATTAAATCTCACCGACCAAGGAGCCGTAAACGAAGAGAGGGTCCCTTCCAAATCCAAAGTCCAAACCCAGATTTGCTTTAGAAATTAGGACCATGCAATGCATGCATGTATTTGAAACAGTGAATAACGATAAAAACATGGTGCCTGAGAGTTTCTCATCCTCTCTCAGAGGCTCGTTTATTTTATGTGATTGTGATGCGTGTGATTTGTGTTTTGTTTCGAGGATAGATTTGTAATTGTCTGATTAATCAATATATGTTGTATCTTTGCAGGAACCCTCACGCCCACTTATTTGTATATATTGTGGTGGAGATCAGTATATTTTGTTTGGAAAATAGTAAAATAGTTTTTATTTTATTTTTAACATTAAAACATCCAAATCACTGCAAAACTCTTTCTTTGTGATAAACGTATTTTAAAAAAAGCAAAGAAAAATAAAAGCTACTGCGGCTCTTTACCAGCTAGCTGCCTTGGAAACCAGTACTCTTCACTGTTTGATCTCGAAGATGCATGGGCAGCCTGCAGCCCTTTAATTAGCCCTTGTCATGTTAGGAATAGATAAATGTGTTAATGAAGAGAGCCTTAATTGCTCGATCTCATACCAATCTTGTGAAGAACTCGAAATTGAAAAGGGAGGGAGGGAGGGATCAGTGATCATTTTCTTACTCACAAACCCTAAAGCGACGACGGATCCTCAGCAGACTGACATGCATTGGCAGCGTGCTTTAATTATGGGTGCAGTGGATTTAGGATTCCTCAAGTCTTTGCATTCAATAAAACAGAAGACTTCTCGTTTCTTTAAATGACTTCTTGTCAAATGCATTATCGTTCGTTACCCCCAATAGCTAAAAACAATATTAATCGCTCTGCTCTTGTCTTTGCTCCTCGATTTTCCAAAGGATAGTTTCTTTCCCGTCAGATGTGACAAACACACTAACCTTAACTTAAGATTGTTTGTGTGTAGGAAAGTTTTTTTTTTCTTTTTTAAATGTGATTTCTTTTAAAAATAACTTGTTAATATTTTTTAAAAAATTATTAAAAGAATATGTATCAAATCTTACGGTTAAAAAGTTGAAGGATGATAAAAATTGAAAAACAAAATTAAATTCATAAATTATTTCAATAAATAAATAAATATCAATAAAAAAATGGAGACTAAATATGTCAGATAAAAAAATTAAAAGATGATGAAATTGAAAAGAAATCTCAGTTTCATAAACTATTTCAAATAAAATAAATAATAATAAAAACTAGAGGCCAAATCTAATAGATAAAAAATTTCAATAAAAAAAAATAAATAATAATCAAAAGAACGAGAACAAAAATTGTTATAAAAATCAAATACCAAGATATGGAATTGGAAGAATTTTTTTTTTAAAAAATATATAATAGATTGAGGATCAAACTTGATGTAGTTAACAAATAACAATATATTTTTTATTTTTTCAAAATTCATAAAAAGTGTTTTCTGTCAAAGATAAATAAAAAACATTTCCATGAAAACTGGGTTAAATTTTCTTGACTATAAAATATTTTTCATCAATAAATAAACACAACCAGAAAACCGATAAATACAAACGGAAATACCGAGGAAATATTTCTGTCGGTAAATTTCTGAGGGATTTTACCGACAAAAATATTCCCTCGGTATATACCGAGGGAATTATGGTGGGAAAAAAAATTAAAACAAAGCAAAAAAAATGATGACGTGTCAGGATTTACCGACGAAATTACCGATGGAATTTATTCCGTCGGTAAATTCCGTTGGTAAATCTGTCGGTAAACTTGTTTACATTGTTCATCATGTCAATTACAAAGGGAATCACCGACGGACAAAATCCGTCGGTATTTTCCATAGAGCTCCAGAACTGTTCACTTTCCAATTACACTGTTAATTGTTGTTCTTTACGGACAAAATCACCGACGGAATGAAAAGTTGTCGGTGTTATTTGGTGGTTTTCTAAAAAAAATCAATTGATTTAAAATTTTTATTTAAATATTATAGACGAAATCACCGACGGACTGAAAAATCGTTGGTAATTGTTGGCGGTTTTTGAAAACTTTTTACAAAATTGAAAATTTAAATTAAATATTATCGATGGAATTACCGATGGAATAATTAAAAAATATTAATATTCAATTATCCGTCGATAAATCCGTCGCTAACGCACCCCAACACTACAAGATTTCACAATTTTACCGACGGAAAAATTCCGCCGGTGTGTGATTAGAAGTTCATCGGTGATTTTTTTACCGACGAATTACGTCCGTTGGCTTTCCCTTCGTCAGTGATTCCCCCTTCCATCGCTATATCGGTCGGAAAAACAAAAAAACCATTTGCCGATGGTTTTACAGACGGAATTTGCGCGCCAAAAAAAAAGATTCTCGCTTGAAATATATCGATGAATTTTTATTCCGTCGGTGATATTGTGATTGACCGACGGAAACTATCCGTCGATAAATCCGTTGGTGAATGTATGAAATACCGACCGAATATATCCGTTTGTAAATTCGTTGGTACTGGTGGCAGCTACTGTTAAATGCCGATGGATTAATTCCGTCAATAAGTCTGTCGGTGAGTGTTTAAAATACCGACCGAATTCATCCATCAGTAAAATTCTTGGTAATAGTTTTTTTCTTAATTTCTTTTTAAAAAATTATTTAGGATGCATAATATATAAGTTAATTGTAATACAAACCAATTATGCAAATAAAATTTATATTAAACATAAAAAAAACAAAGTTAAATAATATTCATTACAAATTGAATATGTTTCAAGAAAAATATTAAATGAAGTTTTAAAGGTAAATAATGTTGATTACAAATTAATATAAAGGTGGAGCTGGAGGAGGAGGAGGAGATCCTGGAGGAGGCTGGTGGTTATACGGCCAAAAAAGATTAGGCGCACATGTTCCACTATTTGCCATGTTCATTATCATTTTGCGAAACTGTTCATAAGCCGTTTTTTGTTGTTCATAAGCCGCTTCATACTCTGCTTTTTATTGTGATTGAGACGCTTTGATTTGCTCAGACTCCGCTCTTTATTCCTCTATTTGTTGTGCATGAGACGCTTTGAGTTGTGCGTACTCCGCTGATAGGTTATCGTATTTCTCGTTGAGCTGAGCCGTGTGTTGCTGCAAGACCACAAACTCCTTAGATTGGGAGCTCGATATTGATTGGGAGCTCCCAACGGTTGAAACACTACAGGTCGACTGAAAGTTGTCGGCCGTAGTGTTGGAGAGCCTGTAAACCCGATTTTTATTGGGTCCACCTGACGAGCCAACCTCCATCCACAAATCCGGATCGAATTCCGGATGGGTCAAAGTATCGTCCCCATATCTCTCCCTCAACCGATTATTATAAGTCTCCTGAAAAAAAAAAAGTAATCATCATATTCAATACAATAAACACAATAACTTACATAATAACTTACAAAATAAAATGGTTGAATAAACATACCACAAAATATTGAGCACGGTTATCAACGAACTGTTGCGTCCTCTTCTGGCGGTCTTGACTCCGCACGTGCGTCTCCACAAATAGCTCCATCGGGCTCGACTCACGTCCAAGAGACGCAGCCTATAATGAAAAAAGATATATTAACAACAACTAAATTTAACGATATATTTCATTTACATTAATCTTACCATCTATTTCGCATATACAGCAAACGGAACGGAGCCGCCAGTGTGCGTTGTCACCCCGCCATGAATTGGCCGCTTTCGGTTGCCAGCACCAGACTGTGAGCGTCGTGTGAACCGCTCAGACGTCACGTGCTCAAGATAGTGCGGCCATATATCTTCCGGGATGTATATCGGTTTGAAATCCCTCCAAACCCTAACATCGTTCCAACTTTGAAAACCGCTATCCCTTGCGGTTTTTTTTCCTTTTTTTGTGCTTCATACCAAAAATCACGCAACCTACTTCACGCAACCAAAAATTACATTTCGAAACATAAATTTTTGTCTAAAAAAATTCTTGTATAGTTTTTGATCTTACCTAGTTGTCGCATGATTTTTTCACACCCTCCTCACAACAATGTTATGCTCACTGTCCCAGCAGAATTTGTGCTGTGTATAAATAAACAAGTTTAAATAAAAATAATAATTTATTTACAATTATATTAATAATTTATTAGAAATAAGTTGAAAATTATAAATTAACACCAACTTGAAATCTGCCAAACCATGCATTGATTTGAGGCATCCATTTATGATGCTTGGATATCTGACTCCATTGAAACAATGAAATCTCCATCGACGATTTAAACGCCGATGATATTACTCGGGCGGCCTCAATGTTTGTTAACCTGAAAATAAATGAAATAAATTAAATAGTGATTACTTCATAAATTATGTTGTAATTTTTTTAAAAAATTAAACCTTAACAAACTTACATTGAAAGGTCGTACTTCCACTGTGCCTCGTACTTGCGGGTAAATTGATTTCGCTGCGAAGGCACCCGTCTCGCACGTGAAGTAGCGCCGGAAGAGGCGACGATTGGTTGTGGCGCAGGTGGTGTAGATGCCTCTTCTTGAGAGGCACCTAAGGAAATATCATCATCGCTGCTAGACAAATTAGCTGCGACCGTACGTGAGCGACCAACTCTGTTTTTTATTCTACGCATCTACACAATTTTATACAAATAATTATATAATTAAACTCAAATGTTAAAAAAAATTTCAACAGCACCTCCCCATTACTGGATACTATCCAAATCCACAAACCTGCACATATTAACAAAAGCCACAACCAATTGACCCAATCTATACTAACTATTCCAACATATTCAATTACTAATCCTAAGGTAAATTCAACAAATTATTAAATAATTATGCCAATGCAACAATAAAATATATTCAATAAATTACAAAAAAACGGTAGACTAACAATTAAAATTAATGGAAAAAATTAAACATAAATCATGCAATAAATAGAGTAAAATTAACAATTAATCCAAAATATTCAATTACTAATACTAAGGTAAATTAAACATTAACAATTACAATTCAAAAAATTATTCAATAATTATGCCAATACAACAAAACAATAAATTAAAAAAAAACCTCTAGAATAACAATCAAAATAAAGGGAAAAATTTAAACACAAATCATGCAATAATAGAGTAAAATTAATAATTATTCCAACATATTCAATTATTAATTCTATAGTAAATTCAACATTAACAATAAATATTCAACAAATTAACTAATAATAATTATGTCAATACAACAATAAAAAAGTATTCAATAAATTCTAAAAAAAAACTATAGACTTTAGCAATGAATTATGCAAAAAAAACTATAGACTTTATTTACATTATAAAAAATACACCAAAACAAATAACATAACAAAAAAAAATAGCAAAAAAAAAAACCCTTAAAGTAAAATGAAATAGAAGAAACACATACCTTTTAAACTGATGAAGATTTACAAAAAAACTTGCTAGAGATAGGAGGTGAAAGCTTTGAGAGAGGAAAAAAATCGAAATCCTAAGGTGAGAAACGAAGGAGAAGAAAAAATAAACTGAACGGGCGGTTGCTGGAACTTATATGACAGTTTTACCGACGGATCCCCCGACGGATATAAAATCAATTATTATTTTAATTTATTCTGTCGGTGAACTGTCAAAAATCCGTCGATAAAATTTGAATTTCGCACTAAGTTTTTCGATGACCCTCCATATTTTTCGTGGTCCGTTGGCAATATGACGCGGTCAGAGGTGCATTTAATACACAACCCTTTGAAATTCGCGTGGTCCATCGGTAATTTTGTTGGTAAAATTGAACCGCCGACAATGTACCGACGGATATAAATTCATAGGTATAGCCGTCAGTGATGTGGTGACATCTCAAGTAATTATTTTTGAAGTCTCTGCGAAACGCCGACGGACTGAATGCCGTAGGGGTGGCCGTCGGTGATGTGGTGGCATTTCAAGTAATTATTTTCGAACTCTCTGCGAAACACCGACAGACTTAATGCCGTCGGTGTGGCCGTCGGTGATGTGGTGGTATTTCAAGTAATTATTTCATGTTACCAAATATATCATCCATGATCAATAATTATTTCATGTAATTATTTTGTAATTGTGGCATTTCAACTAATTATTTCAAGTAATAAATATTTTGTGTTTCAAAATATATTATCCATAATCTAAATTACATGAAAAAAAGGGTTTTACATAGGGCTTCATTTTGGTAGTTAGTCAGAATTTTCTTCTTCTTCGTCATCAATTGAATTGTCATCACCTTCATCGCAATTTTTAATATGAATATCATCTTCTTCATCGACATTTGCTTGTTCGCTAGAGCTCAAAACAAAATTCAACTCCTCTGCGTCAATATCAACAAAACTATCATCGAATACACGAAAATTTGAATTTTCTTCCAATTCAATCGAATGAGCAACTCGATATGGTTTAACCACCTCACTATCTTGAAAGACTTCATCTCGCACACTTGTGTCTCGTTCTTATCCTGAACAACCTCAACACGACCCCGGAGTTTCGTTTTTAAAACGGATAATCAATCCACTCTTGATCGATCCTTTCTAAATGAAGGGGTGTATGTGTAATAAACTTGTTGACATTGCTTTGCGAAAACAAAGACATCGTTTATGTTGTGGAGTCTAGCTTTTGAGTTGATTTCGACCAGACCATAGTGCAGATCAACTCTGATTCCTCTGTCAGTCGTGTCATACCAATAACATTTGAATAAAAACACTATATTCTGCTCATTATGATATTGCAGTTCGACGACCTCTTCTAATCTACCATCGTAGTCAACTTCTAACTCAGTACTAGTGGATCCCTTAATACAAACACCGCTGTTGTATGTCTTTCTTTCTTGCCCGTATTCTTCAATATGGAAAACATATCCAATGATAAAATACCCGTTGTAGCACTTACATTTTCTTTCAATCCCCAGGCTTAGTGAAGACAATGACTTAGGTGCACTCCTTCCCATTTGATAACCCTTGTATGTAATGTACATCAATAAATAGTAAATGAACGAGAATCTCGTAATGACATACATACGTCCAGTAATTTTGCAAATTAGAATGAGTTTGTGATAGTGCTTACATGTGTTCTGAACTACGTGGCAAACTGCTCATCTTGTAATTGAAAGATCTGGGATTCGGTTAGTTGTGAGTTATTAGAGAGCAAATATTGTTGATGTCGCCTGCAAGTGATAATGAGTGTATGATATTACAATATATAATTAACAGTATATTACTAACAAAGTTTAATTAGTATAAACTTACTGAATAAAAGGTCTCAGCTTATCAAAGTTAAATAAAACATAGTTGTGTGCTTGTTTGAATTCTATTTCTGACAAATATCTTCCTCTTACGACATTTTTAGGTGTGGGTCGTCCAGTATTGGAGAATATTGACAAGTTCCCACTAGAAGGCACTTCACCGCCATCATCATGCCGTGGAACGCGATTGATTCTCGTTCTCAGATGAGGTTCGAAATAGTACGAGATAAATGTTGAGATCTCCTCAACAATATAGGCCTCAGATATAGAAGCCTCAACATGCGCCTTGTTCTTAATATTTTTCTTGAGATTAAACAAGTACCTGCATTGAAATATCAATCAAGTATTTTCAATTAAGAAAAACATATAAAATACTTTTAAAATATTAATCAAGTATTTTAAATTAAGAAAAACATATAAAATACTTTTATATATGAATTACATTGCAACTGTAATATCTAACCATTTGAATGGGTACATCCATCTATATTGGACCGGTCCTCCATCTTTTGCCTCGAACGGTAGATGTATAGGGAGATGCTCCATTGAGTCAAAAAATAATGGAGGGAATATCATCTCAAGTTTGCATAGTGTCTCGATGATATTCGTTTGAAGCCTCTCAATGTGATCAACATTCAACTTGCTGGAGCATATATCTCTGAAGAAATGACTGATCTCCGTGACTGCATCCCATATTCCCTTTGGCAACAAATCACGAAAAGCTAATGGGATGAGTGTTTGCATAAACACGTGGCAGTCATGACTCTTCATTCCATACAATCTACAGTCCTCTATATTAACCAACCTTAATATGTTCGATGCATGTCCATTCGGAAAACGCAGACTCTTAAGCCATTTGTAGACTAGCAGTTGTGTGTTTTTCTCTAACACGAAGCTTGCTCTTGGTTTTGCGACCCGTGACTCATCATAAACCAACTCCATATTTTTACGATTACAGTATAAAGCTATATCCAATCTAGCCTTGATATTGTCCTTTGTCTTTCCCTTCACATCCATGACAGTATTGAAAATGTTCTCAAACATGTTTTTTTTTCGATGTGCATGACGTCAAGGTTATGGCGGAGCAGATTAGTCTTCCAATAAGGAAGCTCCCAAAAGATACTTCCCTTTACCCAATTATGGGTCAAATCAAAACCAGAAAACTTTTGCTTACCTGATTGAAGGCCAAACACAATGTCACCGTATTTTGAGACAACATCACGCAATTCTTCACTAGAAAGACGCGGGGATGCAACATCTTTTTCAACTCTGCCAACAAAGAAATCTTTTCTGTTCTTTCTGTACCTGTGATTAAGTGGCAAGAAGCAATGGTGACAGTAAAAAAAAGAAGCTTTACCTCCATTTGCTAGAGTGAATGCCTTGTTGTTTTCCATGCAGTTTGGACATGCGAGTTTCCTATGCGTGCTCCAACCAGAAAGCATTCCATAAGCTGAAAAATCATTGATAGTTCACATCAAAGCCGCCCTCATAAGAAAATTTTGTTTCCTCGATATATCATAAGTCAGAGCTCCGGAGGACCACAACTGCGCCGACTCATCAATCAACGATCGAAGACAAACATCTATATTCCGCCCCGGGCTTCTTGGACCGGGTATGACAGTAGATAAAAACATGAACTTCGGTCTCATACACATTCCCGGTGGCAAGTTATAAACTGTGAGAATGACCGGCCAACAAGAATAAGGAGTAGCAAATGACTCAAATGGGTTGAATCCGTCTGTACACAACCCAAGACACATATTCCTTGATTCAGCTGAAAAGTGAGGATGAACACTGTTAAAGCGTTTCCACGCTTCGCCGTCAGAAAGATGAACCATCACTCCATCAACCGCATGGTGTGCTTGGTGCCATGTCATGTGCTCAGCAGTCCTTAGTGACATGAATAATCTCTGCAGTCTAGGTGTGATCGGGAAGTATCTAAGTTTTTTATATGCCACTGGAGTCTTTCCCCTGCCAGTTCTAAGTTTGTAACGGGAATGCCCGTAAGTCATGCACTCGGTCATTTCAGCATTTTCAAGGTAGTATAACATGCAGAAGTTAGGGCACATATCAATTTTTCGGTATCCTAAACTAAGGGGTTTCATCATGGACTTCGCAGCATAGAAGTTCTCTTTCAGCCTGTTCCCTTCAGGTAAAATGCTTCTTTCCCATTCAATAATCTTGTCATACCCGGCCTCAATCAACCCGTGATCTGACTTGATGGTGAACACCTGTGCTACGGTTGATAATTTACCGTGGTTCGTACAGCCATCCCATAATGGTTCGTCAGAATCTTTCAACAAATTAAAAAACCTAACTGCATCTCCATTAGATTCTTCTTCTACGATTGGACATTGACTGACATTACCTTCATTCATTCTCATTGCATCCATAACCATAATTCTGTAAGGATTAGTGTTGTCATTTGCCACTTCATGCACGTTGCTAGCATTAGAAGTAGACCCAACCACCGTTTCTTCCATTCTCCTCTCACTCTCGCTAACAAATACTTCTCCATGTGCATACCAACATTGGTAATTCTCCATAAACCCTTTGTGTAAAAGATGCATCATTACAACATCTGGATGCAGATACTTTTTATTTTGACACTTCTTGCATGGACACCTAATATCGCCTCCAGTAAAATTTCTAGGAATAGATGTTGCGAAATTAATAAAACCCTAAACCCCGTTACAATAATCCATCCTCCGCAATCCTTAGGGTGAATCTCGATATATTCATGAACGATTATCCATGATTTATATCGAACCTCTATAAAATTATGATGACATAATGTATTAATTAACTAAGTTAGGTAAATAAACTTGTAAAAATATTACTTTACCTCGAGATTATCCAACAAACCAATCACAACTTCTCATAAATATTAAATATTCATTATCATTTATCAACGTCCATACAAATTAAAATATATAAATTTACATAAATTACCACTCCGCAATACCATTGACAAAACTTTAAATGGACCCATTAAGTAAGCTATTAATTATTTCAAAACAGCACATGTACTTCAGTAGTTCCATAAAGTTTTAACAATTTACAAACAAATACAATCTTACAAAATCTAAAACAAACCATAACAGGTATAGAATTATACATTCATATACTACAAGTTTGTTTGAGAAATAACAATAAAACATGTACATTTACTAACAAAATACATATACTAAAAAAACGATAAAATTGACATTTAATTAAATGTTAAAATTTAAAAAGAAAGAAATGCTTACAAAAATTGATAAAATCCTTCGGTAAGTCAGAACACGGATGCTGTGACCACAAAACTTCAAGAAATATAACTTGTTGTGCTTATATGAGGGATATTTTTGTTTGGGGGGGAGGGGGGCTGGTTTTTTGCAGATGGGGAGAGTTGGGATTAGGAAGAAGAAGGAGAAATAGGGGAGGAGAGGGTCGGTGGAGTGGACATATATTAACTTTTACCGATGGTTTCCCCGGCGGAATATCCGTTAGTGAAACCGTCGCTGATTCTGACGGAACAATCAACAAGTCACCGCACGGATCTGCCATTTCAAATCCGTCAGTGATTTCGTCGGTAATATAAATGGCGGTCGCTGTACGGGCTGTCTTTTTGAATTCGTCAGTGATTCCGTTTGAAAAAATAACCCGCCAAAACCTCCACGTTAGCGACCCTTTTTTTACTATGGAAATGTTTCTGTCTGTAATTCAGTTGGTAAAAACCAACTGATATTTTCCGTCGGTAGTAATCGACTGAATTACGGATGAAATATTGTCCGTCGGTAATTTCGACCTCAAATTACCGATGAAAAATTTCCATCGGTAAATCTGTTGCTATTTAGCGAATTTCTGGTAGTGCAATAAAAAAGCCTGAGTCCCTTTATTTCACAAGAGATAAACTTATTTCTTCTTCTTCTACTACTTCTTCTTCTTATTATTATTCTACTTCTACTTCTTCTTCACTATATGTAAAAAACATCAATATCTATTTCTTTCTCTTCTTTTCTCTCCTCATCTCCTTCTTTTTTTCTCCATGCTCAGGTATGTCTTCTTCTTCTTTCTTCTTTTATCCTCTTAGTTTTTTTTAATTAATATGCTTTACGAAATTTTTTTTCTCTCCTTAGCTTCACTTGCAACTACATTAAGGTAAGATTTTTCTTTCTTTTTCATGATTTTTTTCACTATATTTGTTTTTTATTTTATTTTTAATTGTTTTGTTCTTAATAATTGTATAAATGTTGTTATGAGATTTTTTTTTTCACATGAGATCACTTTTTAGTTGATTTATTTATAGGATTTTTAAATTTTTAGCAATTGCAACTTCATTTTTTTCATATGAATTTTTTTAGTTGAATTTATTTTTTTGTTTTATTTATTTGTTGCAAATTTGTCTGAGTTGATTTTCTTATTTTTTTTCAAGCATTTTGAGTATATATTATACAGTGTTGATTTATGTTAATTTTATTATTTTATAATTTTATAAAATGATTTTTTAAAAATGTTTTTAAATAATTACCGACGGAATTGCCGATGGAATTTCCATCGGTAATTCCGTCGATAAATCCGTTGGTAATAAAAAAATTATTACTGAGGGATATACCGACGAAATGAAGTGGGTAATTTGATTTTTTTATTTCCGACGGACAAAAAATTACCGATGAACGATTCTCCGATGAAGCATTTTCGTCGGTAAATTAATTATCGATGGAATATGTGTTTTACGTCGACGAAAAAATTTCATCGGTAAAACTGTTAAATCTTGTAGTGAAAGAAACAAAAAAAAAAAAAAGTTTTGGAAAATAATTTTAAAAAAGCCATCTTCATTAATCAAACAGCCTTCGAAAGATTCATGTTTTTGAAAAGAAAGCGACAACATGCAAACTGTTGATTCATGAGCACCGATCAAATCCAAAGCTAGCATGCAAGCATGACCCTTGATATATATAAAGCAAGTTTTATTGCACCGTGATCTTCCCAGAATATTAATAAGAATATAGAAAATCTCTGTTCTCCCTGATTCAGGAGGAGTTATTGTTAGTGAGTGTAATGAATGTGACTTGACATTGAGCAGGTGAAGAATTAGTGAGACGGAACACTATACTCCATAACCCCTTCACGCGCAGAGTTTCTATTCGGCATTATTTGTCGTGTACAGGATCAACTCCTTAATTGTCCAGGAAGGAGATCAGTTGTTACTTGTTATGTATACACATTCAATCCGAATTAACCTTGAGAAAAAAAGCATTCCTATTTCCTGGGGCAAGTATATATGCATGGCACGTGGAAGGTCTCGTGAGTTGTATAGCTAGCTGTCTGGTACAAATCTTCAATGGATTTTACATCAGAAAAGGGAAGGAGCCACAGGTCCGAGCAAGGGCGGTGCTAGAAATTTTTTTTTATCCTGGGGGTATAAATTGTTACTGATTCTTGTTTTAGAGCTAAGTTAGGGCTTGGAAATTCTTACTTAATTGTGATGATTTTGCATTCTTGTGACTTTCTGTTTAAATTCATCTTTAAAATATAAGTTAAAATCCAATGTTGTTGAGAAAAAGAAAATTAAAATCCCATAGTGCTTCTGGAGTATTGATAAAGGTAAAAAAGTGAATTTTAATAAATGATAGAAGACAAAATCTTTGTAAGAAATAGGTTTTTATAAAAAAACTAAAGGGAAAGTATTTGTGTTTTTACTTTAACAGATGGTTTGTAGGAAACAACGTGCCCTGAAATTTTTTTTTCTTGCACAAAATTCTTTACTATATATAAAGCTCCAAATAAAATTTGGTCAAAATAACAAAAACACAACTAAAATTAACCCTACAAAAACATATAGGACTTAACAATAGTATGATTCCCAAAGAAAAGAACAGACAAATTAAAGCTTTTAGCATTAGCTGCACTTGCAATCCTAGACCAAAGATCAGCACACTCCTTTCCAATTGGACCGGTAATATTTGCTGAGCCTTTCATTTCTCCTTTGGGGTTCACAATGACACCAGTATTATCTTCAAAATACATGAAAACACCATCCTTTCGGCGCCAAGGCTTACGCTGCCTAACAATGACAGCAGGCATAACCTTCTTCCTGAGATCAGGCTTCCCTTTCTTGACAGTGGCCATTACCATATCACCAACACAGGCAGAAGACAAGCGGTTTAAGCGACCCTTAATTCCCTTCACAAATATGATATAAAGGTTATGTAGGGAGAGTACTGAGTTTTTTAATAATTTTTTTATAACCTGGACTACAACCCACCTTAGCCTCCTATACTCCTCCGCCCTTGGGTTCAAGGGTGCATGAAAGCAAAGCAAGCTACAACACACATGACAGAAATTAGCCTCCTTCTCTGCTGGAAACTAGCTACTTTGATCTTGCTTGTAATTCTTTATTGTATTATAATAACAACAACGATAATGTCAGGCTAATTTAATGCTGCACAGAATGAATGCTTGCTTGGTTATTATTGGAGATTTTTTTGCCATGATGCACCCCTTTTTTAGCGCGCATATATATATATATATATATATATATATATATATATATAATTTCGAAACTCCAACGAGCCGAGTTGCTATGCCATAATTACCCACTATTATCTCTTGATGTGTTTTGGTATTGTTTTGTGATTGCTTTATAAATTGGTTTTTTATAAATATATTAAAATAATATTTTTAAAATTATTTTAAACTTTATCACATCAAAACTTAAAAAAATCATGAAACCATAATTTCTACGGTAAAAACAATAAAAAAATATTTCAAAAAACTACCAATAATAATATATTCCGGATATCCTGTTTGCGCATTCAACGACACACGAGTTATTGCAACGTACTGCTATAACATTTGACATGAGGTAAAGATGAACAGGATCAGAGAGGAGGGTAGCCAGAGGCTGCGGGGAAGTTGATCAGATCATGTAAAGAGCTGAGTAAAACATGGGGTGATAAGTTTGAGATGGAGGGAGAAAAGCAGGGCAACAGTGAAAGGGACTGGTCAAGCTAGGTGGGCATGCCAATGGCTGCTGTCACCGTGTTACCACCTTTAGCATCAGCGGGCTCGTAGCTCGATACCCAACACGTTCGTAATCGCAGTACTGCTCCATTCCACCTTACACTGCCATGTCTCAAACCCTTGATCCATTCGATCATTACTACTTAAAAATAATAATTATTTACACTTTAAATCATGGAATTTGAGCTCTTCAAGGCAAGATAAACTCACCAGGATTCCCTCTAGATTTCCTTGCAGGGGACCAGTGGTGGTAGTTGCTTGCTGCCAGTCTCCACTCTCTGGGCGATGTAACTGAACAATAGTAAATTAGTTGGCTTGTTATGTATGGACAATGGAGGAAGATGTTTCGGGACATTACCAGACCGGACAAGGAGGAATCTTGTTACTCACCCCAAAAGCGTATTAATTTCGGCGCAACATGAATCTTGGCTAAACTACATGAATCTTGGAATTTGGATCATACCCTAATCATATCCCTAATGACCATGTTTGAATTCTTTCTTTTTTTTAGATTGCGGTTGAACCATATTTTTTAAATGTTTTATTTGTTTTTAAAAAAGCTTCAGATTAATTCATTGTTAGTATGTTTTTTATAGTCTTAATATTTTGATATAAAAAATATTATTTTAATATA
This sequence comes from Populus deltoides, assembly GCA_015852605.2. NCBI lineage: Eukaryota > Viridiplantae > Streptophyta > Magnoliopsida > Malpighiales > Salicaceae > Populus > Populus deltoides. Next base: position 16,061,926 of record CM027576.2, on the reverse strand, counting down.
TTTTAAATAAAAAAACTTTTAAAAAACCATTTCATATTACATCTCCAGGCACTTAAAGGGAAGGGAAGTACTAGCAGTAGGAAGTAGCTAGGAACAACAAAAGCAAACAGTGGATCGAGCCCCGTCCTCTCAATGTTCAAATATTATTTGATGGAGAAGCCTGTTTCCTTCCTGCAGCCATAGTACGTCTTAGAAAATTAAAGAAAGGAAGATAGTAAATTGGTAGGTTATATTGACGGGGATAACACATCCACGCATAGATTACGCTATTCTCAAAAACACAGTTCAATATATATGTTATCTTGTTAGAACAATGTAACCTATTGAAGTATATATAAATAAAAACCTTGTTTTATTCGTGATATTTATTTGTTTTTTAATCGGTTATTGGAGATTTCTGGTTATCAAAATAGATTTTTTAAAATCAGATTTAGAAGATCATGTTTTTCCGATTATCTTTGATTTTCTTGGATTTTTTGTGTTATTTTAAATTTTATAATATATTTTAGGATAGTTTTTTTAGCCTACAAAAAGGCAAAATTTATTTACTTTTATCTGCAGAAAAAAAACTAGAATCGAAACTTGCAACCCTCTTGACCTTTTTACGGGGGGGAAAAAAAACCTTAAGAAAAAGGGGTCGAAAGGACAGAAACACACATCCAATCAAGTGTCCATCAAAAGTCTAAGGGAGAGAGTAGAATCCACGCATCCAGTCAATTAAATACACACAGTATGGCCAATCCAAGGCAGTGTATTGCTCATGTAACAAACAGTATGGTAGCAGCTTTCAAAGGCAAAGCCTTGCTGTATACATTACACGTGAACTTGGAACCCTAACCTCAACTTTTGTCACCCATGTACAGCAAGCACTCTTAAGCCAGCCAGCCCCATGTGAATGTAACCCATAATATCACTAGCCAGCCAGCCACCTGTACCCTTTCGGACAACAGCCATCAGACTTTTAACAGTCTCGGCAGGGACTCCCTTTCACTTCACTGCCTCACGCTCAGCTTTAGTCACTGCTCCGGAGAATGATACAAATTGTTTTTTAAATCAAAACAATTAAAACAATATTTAATTTTTTTCAAAAAGACAATTAAACCGCAATGCCAAACTTGCCTCTCAAGCCTTGCCGTCCAAGCCAAAGCCAAAGCATCGGGCACCCTTTTATATATACACACACACACACACACACACACACACACACACACACACACACACACACAATGTATCCTCCACATAACTATCAGCACAATACACCTCTTTCTTCGCTCTTGTGGACACTTTATTTTTTGGTTGTTTGAAAGAAAGAGAGAGAGGTACTAGTTCAAAGATGGGTGTTATTGGGTTTTGTGTTGATTCAAATAGGGTGGTTTTGTGTGGTAAGAGGAAGCTAAGGAGCTTGTTTTGGAGGGTTAGAGCGGAGATAAGGAGACAAGTGAAGAGCAGCAAGTCCAAGCAAAGGCTTAGCTTCAATTACGATCCTTTCAGCTATGCTCTCAACTTTGACGATGGCAACTTTGGTTTCTTCTGCTGATCGTGAAGTTTTCAACTCTCAACAACAAAATGACAGTAAATTAGGCACAAGCGGTAGTATCTGCAGTACTTTTAGCAAGAGAAGTTACTTATCAAGCAAAAGGATATGCTTTTCTTTTGTTTTTCCTCTTGATTCTAACTCCTTGCTATTCGAAGTCTAGTTCTAGGTCAAGTTTTAATATTTAGTGGAGAGATCAGTGTATGTAATTTTGAAATTAGAACCCAACTTCCACTGGTTACTGCTCTAGCTTATATGTATACACGATCTTTCAAAACATCATATGTTCAGTTCTTGATCTCTTTCTCTTAACAATTCATCAATGGATCAAGGTGGAAGCAGGAAAAGTTGATCTTTATGTCATTAATCTTGGGATCCCACTTCAAAAAACTAAAAGAAGTAAAGAGAGAGTACACAGTGAGGTATAGATCCTATTCTTTTCTGGTGCAGTGGTTGCTTTCAGTACTGTTAATGCCAAACCTGTTGTGCTTTCACCATCCTATATATATGCGCAGATCTACATGGTTAGTTTTGGTTTAAGCCAAGAACTCAATGGCTTGTCATTTTATACACTAGTTATTTGTGAATTCTCTGCTTGATTTGATTAAATTCACCATCCATTTCTTCTATAAACTGTATGGCTAGTTGGACATGGTTGAATTGTCTCTATCCTCCTCCTGCACCACTTCAAGGCAAAAACAAAATGTATGCCAGCATGGCTTGAATCATCTGTCAGCATCTTCTACTTGTTTTATTACCCAGTGCCATCCATTATCATTCTTTCTGATCTCCTTGCTTGCAGTAATTTTGTGTGGCACCATGCTGCCCAACTAACTTGTAAGGTCATTAACCATCTAGGTAGGTGGTGGCTAGAGTTTTGAACTTGGAAATTTATTTTATCTGTGATTTAGATTTAAGTCTTGTAATTGTGATTATTGAAAATTTATATAATTGTTAATTTTAAAATTTATAAAATTAATTAAAATACACATAAATTAACCGACACACATTAAACCAAAAAACACTTGTAAGGTCATTATTATTTTGTACAATCAGAATTTTGTCATTTTTATGCATAGACTACTGGTGGAAATGGGAAATTTGCTCCCGTTTCGATTTATTGGTTTTCGAGTTTGAAGAGCGTGGACCCTGATGAAAGCGTAGAGCCTTTTTTATGACTTGAATTCTTACATAAGTAAATGTAGCCAGTGTGAAGAAAGCAAACAAAATGCATGCCAGCGTGGCTTGAATTGGGTACTGCTGGTTTTTCATATGGTATTATTATTATATTACGCAAGTGTTCGTGGAAACTGGATGGTGATGATCCACCGGTTCTACAGTACTGCTCGCTCACCCTTGTTTGCCTCATCCATCCATCCATGTCCTTTGAACCCACATTATTATCACATAAGCTATTATATGGAATTTGTCCTCCTGCTCCGCTGGAGGCCGCCCTCTGACAAAAGAGATATTGCATGCGAAGGCTTGGACCATTTGATCATAATCATCATCATAGCAATGGCCCCTTTCACCACCGAGTCTGAGCCCTACCTCTATATATGATATCGACAGAACCTTGTATCTTAGTTCCAGTGGTTTAAATAGTTCACCGTTCAATGCTCTGTTTTTTATCCTTTCTTTCTTTACCCATAATTTCCCCTACTATTTTACACAAAATTGAGAAACAAAGTGTTTTGAAAAAGAAAATGAAGCTGATATAGAGGATTTGTGTTCTTAAGAAATATGCATGGAGGTGATTCAATTCTAGCTGATGCTCAAACTTGCTTGAAAATTCTCTTGATGGTCGGTCGAGTAAAAACATAGGTATGAAATAATAGTTATTCAGACCATGAGGACTAACTAATTAAATGCTTGAACTACAGGGACTCGATCATAATTAATTATTTTTAACTCTCTAACTTTAGGGGTTCCAAAGACCCGCGCGCAAGTTCCTTGAAGAGAGAGAGAAATCTAGACCGTCAGTATAAAAACCTGAGAAAACTCCAAGGGTGGATATATGTTGCCAAGTCATGGATCCACGTCAAAAAATCATTTCCCTCACACATCAAAAACCGAAAGCAACCAATTGGCGCCATTGTAAAACCGCCAAAGCTGGAATTTCCCTCTCTTTTATTTTCATTTCCCCCCTTAAAAAACACAGCTAAGCCCATTTCTTCTTATTCTCAAAACGAAAAAAATAAAAAAGCATCACTCAAAGAGAAGAATTAAGGGAAAAAATAAATAAATTTCTCACGAGTTAGAAGAAGTAGAAGAAGAAATGGCAAGGAAGAGAGTGGAGGCTGAGTCTACAGATGGGTCTGTTGATGCCAATACTACCACTTCACTTGTTCGTGCGAAAGATGGCAGTGCTTTTACTAAGTGGTATTTACTTGCTTTCCCATTTCCTCACCTTTTTTATGTTAATAATCCTGAGTTTTTCTTATCTTTGTCTGGAGGTTTTAAAGAAATGTAGCTTTTTTTAGGCAAATTCTGTTTCTGGTTTTTTCTTTCTTAATCTAATTCCGTGTCATTGACTTGGTTCTGGGGTTTAAAATTATGGGTTCTTTGAATTTCCGAAGAAATGGAGAAACCCAGTCACAGAAAGTAATAAATTAATGAAATAATTGGCGGGTTCTGTTTTTTGAATTGATTTGATGAGAGGAATTGGATTGAAATGTGAAATAAATTTATGCAGTGAGGAGTGCAAGAAGGATGTGCCAGTGGCTCTTATAAGTTTTCACAGCTGTAGCCTTGATGCTAAGATCAAGATGAATTTGGGTTGGTTCGGTACCATTGTCTTTGTGTAATTAAACAGTTAGTTTTATCACTTGTTTGTACGTCAATTACTAAATGGGTTTTAATTACTTTTTATGATTTAGAGGCTCAAGTTGTTGAAAAGCCAACTGAAGCTAAGCAGAAACCAGCTGAGAGGTACTACTCGTTTCTTGTACTAGCTTATTAATTGGCTAATTATTTGTTATAATTGGTTATTATGAATTTACGATTTGGTTTGTGATTTTATTTTTCCTTTTGTAGGAAGAAAGGAAGTTCAACTGAGCCAAAATTGAAGAAAGCTAAAAAAGAAAAGAAGGGCAGGGATCCAAATGCACCGAAACGCCCTCTCACTGCATTCTTTCTCTTTATGTAATGCTCTCTGCTGCTTGTTTGTGTGATTCAGTTTAATGTTGTGATAATTTGTTTAATTGGGGATGCTTGCATTGACGTGTTTCATTGTTTAATTAGGGATGACTTTAGGAAGGAATACAAGGAAGCGAACCCGGACTCTAAGGATGTTAAGAAGGTAAATTAAATGTAGTGTTGTATGTCATTTTCAGGTTTATTTTGTGGGTTGGGTTTACTAATGCTAATGCTGTGTTTGACAAAATTCAGGTTGCGAAGGAAGGTGGTGTGAGATGGAAGTCAATGACCGATGAAGTGAGTGTTGGTTTAACACATTGTTATAATCATTTGTGTACACACTTAATAGCTATTGAATGGTTTGTAATTGTTTTGTTTTAACTCGAATTTATTTCAGGAGAAGAAGCAATATGTGGATAAGGCTGCTGAGCTCAAGGCAGAGACTGACAAGGCATTGGAGAATGACAACGCTGAAAATGAAGATGTGGGTTCGCAATCATTTCTGAATTTATTGATTTATTGACAATGTTGTTATGGATTTAATACTATAAGCTGTTTGTTTTGTTTGTTCTTGTTCAGGACGAAGGGGTTTCTTCAGAGAAAGAAGTAGCCGATCTTGAACTGCGAGATAAAGAGGAGGAAATTTGAAAGTGTTTATTTTGTAGTTCTGTTTTCTGGTAGTGAGTCTGCCTAGTTGCCTTGTAAATTTTGGATCTGCTTTGGTTAACTGGTATGGAATTTGTTTAGAGCAATGCAATCTTGGTGTTTTTAAGTATGAGTTGCAGTTTATTTAGATTCTTGGGTGCAGCTTCTTATCTTTTGAGCCATTAATGTGGCTGAGCTTTTAACTTCTTTCTTTAATGGTGATTGATGGTGCCCCATCATACCTTTAATATGAGATATGAATTGCTGTTGCTGAGATTTGGATGTTCAATTTGATTCTACCATGGCCTGTCAGATGAGTTGTGCCAAATAGCAGTTTTTATAATTATAATTATAACATGCTCAATGCAAATCTTGAGTTACCAATCCTGTAGACAAGTTGTATTTCCATGCATGCTTGTAGATGGTAAAAAAAGGATGGTACATTGCAAATATGGAGTGAAAATAGCTATAAATAATGGGATTTTATTTCTTCAATGACATGATATGTATCACTAAACATGGCTACAGGAATTTTAAGTGAAAGAACAAAAAATGAATTATAACTGTTGCAGAAAACATAAACTGTCATCCTTGCCTCTCAGGTGACAATGCTCGTTTGATATTGAGCTTGTATCCTTGGTAATTGAGTCAGCATCAGACTGGCCCATTTCTCCTTATTTTTCATTTCTTTGTCCTACAAAGTGGCAGAGGCTTGCCACATAAGCATAGATTGTGAGCATAAGCACCTGCAGGGAAGATATTATAAGGTCTACCTTGTGGGATCTCTCCACAAAGCCTGTTGGCCCTGAAGTTTGCATGTCTCAGATTTGTAATCCCCAACAAGCTGGCTGGGATTTTCCCTGTGAGTCTGTTGATAGAAAGGTCAAGCCATTGAAGATTCGACAAGAGCCCCAAGGTAGTTGGAATGGTGCCTGTTATCTGGTTCCTTGAAATATCCATCCTCTCCAGTTCTTTCAGGTTTGAGATTGAACCAGGGAACTGACCTGTAATCTTGTTGCTTCCTATGTTTAGAACCTTCAAGCTCAATCCTTCAATGAATTCTGGCATTGTGCCTGAAATTTGGTTCCCTGATACATCTAAAACCTCCAAAAAGCTGCTTGTCCTGTTATTTAAGATCATTGAGAGAAACCCACTGAGCTGATTTGATTGGAGTTCGATTGAAGAAATTCCATCTGGCAATTTGATGTCGAAAAGGTCAAACTTCAATTGGTTGTTTGACAGCTTGAGCTTTTGCAAATTAGACATGTTGGTGAAGAAACCAGCAATGCCATCTACGAGGAAGTTATCAGATAGGTCTAAAGAGCTCAAAGAATCTGGTCTTGTAAATTTTGGAAGGTTTCCTTCAAGTTTACAGCCAGCTAGATGAACATCTGAAAGTTGTCTATCTTTGATCCAACCAGGAACTGTCCCTAAACTGAGGTGGTTGTAGGACAGGTCTATTGACAATAGAGAAGGAAGACCTCTGCCTCGAATAACTGGAAAGGGATCTGAGAGCCCATTTCTGGATAAGTTAAGGTACCAAAGGTTCTGTAAGCTTGAAATGGATTCAGGGATTTGACCTGTAAGCCTATTAGAACTCAAAGAGAGATGAGTAAGGGATTTTAGGCCTGCAATTTGGTTTGGGATTCTTCCTGTCAGCTGGTTATGATCCAGGGACAAGTCCTGAAGTTTGACCAGGCTGAACAGCGAAAGTGGTAAGAGCCCAGACAATTGGTTATTGGACAGGTCAATGAAGGTGAGGTTTTGAAAGTGCCCCAGAATATCTGGAATTAACCCAGACAACAAATTGAAACTCAAATCAAGAGATTGCAAACTAAGGAAATTTTGGAAAGTGGTTGGGATAGGACCTGATAACAAATTTCTTGCTAAACTCAACTGCTGGAGCTTTTTAAAATTCCCTAGGCTTGGAGGAATCTGCCCTCTCAAATGGTTTCCATTCAATGAGAGGATATTGAGCAAGGGCAAACGGCCTAAACCAGGAGGAATGTTCCCTTCAAGAGAATTGTCCTCTAGGACCAATTGTGTGAGATGGGTCAAACTAGAGAAGCTTTCAGGAATAGGACCTGCAATATGCTTCATACCACTTATCACCATCACCTCTAAGAATGCCAAACTGCCAAGAGAAGGTGACAAAGTGCCCCTCATGTAAATGCCACTGTCCCTCGCAGGTCCCTGCAACACCAAATCAGTAACCCTACCTGTAGCAGGGTTGCATTGAACACCCTCCCAATCCCCTCCACAACAATCCTTCCCTATCCATGAAGAGAGAATATCTGTAGCATCCTTCAAGATTCTTGCTTTGAAGCCAAGAAGAGCTACCCTGTCCGCCTCTGAGCAAACTGAGGTCTGCAGTGGGGTTATTGTTTGAGCAAGTGACAGTGGTGAAACCACAGCAAGAAAGAAGGATAGCAGTAAAAGCTTAGAAACCCATCCTAGAATCTGCATTTTGGGAAGTGGGTCTTGATCAGATCAGAGAGATAGGTCTTAGAATATATGGATTTTTGATCTGACAAGAAGAACTTTGAATGGGAAAAAGCTAATACACTCTGAGCACAAATAAAGTAAGAAAAGGGTGTAAAGCAGACCTCTGTGGTTTATTCTATTCCATTTCTTCACGTAGACAGGAAGGTATAATGATGATAAACATGATTCTTAAGAGAGATTTCAAGAAATATAATTGTGGTTTCAACAGAGGGCTGCAAGAAACTGAACCATGTCTCTTATATTTATAGCAGTACCATAATAAAGAAGGAGAAAAAAAAAAAAAAACCCTAGGACATACCTTCTTAGGTTGTTTTTTACTGAATTTTTGATGAGTTTAAAGAGATTCACATGGAAAATTGTGACCGTTGATGGATGTATCACGAGGATCCTATATGTTATTTGAACGTTGGAGCGCACTTCATTCAAATTTACTGCATTTCCACCCTGTTTCAAATCAAATCAAATCAAATCATTTTTGTTTTTGTTTTTGTTTTGCTATAGTATAGTCCATAACCTGATGCCCTCCCAATTACTATATGGACCTATGGAGTATCATCATTTTTTGTAGCTGGAATTTGCTTCATAGCTAATTAGTTCACATGAGTGAACGTACCATACCAGAGCCTTTTTACTCTCCTCTGTTTGATAGCTCTCATGTCATAATCTCCTATTTCGATTGTCATAGAATTTGTACAGGAGTGTTTGTCTACCTCCGATACATGTGATCTGAGTTTGCTCTTCACCTGTTGTTATTACCCCCTGTCTTAGTTTTATTGATTTAAATTAATTTTGACCCGGTCTTTTTAATATAAAATCTTAAAAATTAAAGTTTATATATCCCTTACAAATATTCTTGTTAAATTTTTATAAAACATAAAATTAGAGAAAAATATTAGCGAAACCTCCATTGTACTGACCTTTAAAAAAGACTAAAAGCATATTGAGATTGGAATGCAGGGATTTCCGACACAGCCATATTGAGATCAAAATTAAAAATAAGTTTCTTGAATGAAATTGAAGGGCATATGTAGAGCTACCATCAATAAAAAAGCTACGGAACGGATAGCAGAGGCCCCAACTCGAGTGATTGGGCGAGGTGCAAGAGAGGCTTTAGTGCTGGACCCTAAGCAGTTAGGAAGGAGATGAAGGGCCTACCATGCATGTTATCGTGGTACTGCAGGAGAGCAGAATGTGACGGAACGTTAATTGCAAGTTGTGACCGTTTGATGATAATACAAGTTGAAATTGAAAGGAAAATCTTGACAAAAAAGTAATTAATTTCTTTTGATCGAAAAGACAAAAGTAATTATGATGACAGTTAATCAAAAGGAATGGTTTAGATTCATTTTGTACTACACCTGGTGATTTCATGTGTCAAGTTTCAACCACCACCATATAATTCCCCCTTCGGGGATAGATAAGGGAAGACGATATGCTTATGATTATTGTCTTTGCTTTTCCTAATTAATCCGAAAGGAAGCTTGCTTGCTTCCTTGCTTAGGCCTTGGATCATGTCAACAGGGTCAGTCCTTTTGCTTAGTGGCCCCCCGAACTGCAGAAAGAAAAGAATACTTGCTTGGTTAAAGCCATTCTTTTCCTGTTCACTAGAGAATTTAGGTCAATATTACATGAGAGAAGTGCTATTCTATACTGTGTTGAAATAATATTTTTGTCTTTGCCTCTCTTTATCACGATTCCTAGCTTTGTTTCTGGTGGAGATTCAAGAGCACCCTTGTCATTAAAGAAAAGCTTGCATTTAATCTCCAAGGTATATAATTCACAGGAGAAGGCTTGTATAAGTCAGAAATGTTGAATTTCTTACATGGAGTTTGTCAAAACTACCGTTCTTGTCTTGCAGATTGACTTGTCTGCTTGTACAGTTTCTTTTTTTCACGATAGATGTATTGTCCTTTTGTCCTCTTTTTCCCGGTTGTACACATACCATTCCTTGCTTAAAGTGCCCAAGTCTAATAATAGTGTAAAAGGAAAGAAGGATATATAGAAGAGAAAAGGAGAAGAGAAACACGCATGGAGAGATTAAAAGACGGGGATTTAATTTATCTAGCTCTCCAACAAAGATGTTAGAGGAGAAATTAAGGAAGCCCTCGTTACATTCTGCGCCTTTTGATCATCTTCACTGCTCAAATCTCCATCTGTGAAAAATAATTACCAAGTTCAGAATTAAAATGATGAGGATTGTTACTTTCGGCTACATCTTATTTTCGTCTGTCCTGTTCGTAGAACTCACAGCATTAATTTGGCTATTGAAAAAGCTTCCCAGCCAAGACATGTGGTGTCGATATTTGTCCTGGCAAGAGAAGGACAAAAGCCTGCCTTCGCTTTTCAATAATGCTGTCAAGAAATGTGTTTTTTTCTTCTTGGAGTTTTTTCTTGGCATCTGTTATCAGTAGCTACCTTTGATCGATGTTCTATGCCTGTGAGTCGGGGCTTTAACCTTTATATATATATTTAAGACCTGATCAAGAAATGTACCCTAAAACCCCCCAAAGATCAGACGCATCAAGGAATTATACTTGCAGCAGACCCAAGATCACAAGTGGGATCCTCACCGCACAGCAGAGGGCTCATGAATAATTATCACTAATAACTGGTTAATGACAAGTTTAAAATTGTCTTATTGCCTGTCCAATCACCCTAACAATTCCTAACCTTCCACTAACGAGACACGAACCTATTTGATTTGTCGTGGGGGCCACATCCGACCGTTTATTAGCATATAGAGAGAAGAAGAGAATGTTATATCAACGGTAATGGTTCAAAAATCTTCACGAGAGCTGGAGTGTTAAAACCCTAAACAGAATTAGTGAGACGATCGATAATTATGAATCTAATTCACAGGAAATCAATTATGGGTTCTTAATCATGAACTCCCAGTTGAGTTATTAAATAAACAATATGGTCTTTAAATCCCATTTCAATTGACATTATTGACATCCGATATGACTTTCCTCAAGCAAGTTTCTCGTCAAAGAAAAAAGAGGAGGAGGAGGAGGAAATAGGCTGCGATGATTGCGGTAGAACGAGGAGCAATGCCCCACCTGGAAACGACAATGTTGACTGTCTAACATCATTATAATATTTCTTTGCTCAACTCTCAGCCTGGATTGTGATCAGTTTGGAGCCCTCTTAAGTTGAAGTTCATGGAAGGCACCGTCACATTGGATAAAGGTAAGTTAGATCATTGTCCAAATTTGCTTGATGATGAGAACAACCCTAACACATGTAAAGGGTCCCCTACACTTATGATCGTGACATGGCTGTGTATGCTATGTACGTACATGAATTAATTAATTAATGGCCTCCGGCCAGTTTTACTAAGTAATGAATGGTCTCGAGACGTTTTAAAGGGGAGATGTGAGGAGGGATCTGGTAGCTTGTAGGGTTCTTCTTGATGCTTTAATGACATGAAACGCAATCTAAATTCTAAACTCTAAACTCAATCTCAAATCAAAACAAAAACGATTCACCATGCTTTATACAAATGTGATATGTAGGTTAAGAAAAAGAAAAAGGGAAGGAAAAGGAGCATGGTGGTCCATTTCACCCTAATATCTCACCTAATCGTTGACATGTTTTGAATTCCCTTTTCATTTGATGCTTACCCAGCGATCCTTAACAGTGTTATGGATATATAGAGCAAGTGCTGTTTTTAATAATATTAATTAGCATATATGTATGTATATATATATATCTATATATTTCACAGCAAAAAACCGAAAACGTACGTACGTTGCATTGGTGAATGGAGCACCCATCTCTGTTCATTTTGGGCTGTAGAATTGATACTTGTATTAGCGAGTTGAACTGCGAAAACCGAAGGCATAAAGGGAGTAGCAGAGAGATTGGTAAAGTGGTGAGAAACATTTTATAAGAATCGGTGGTGGGCTACTACCCTAGCTACTACAGCTGTGTTTAACTTTTGCAAGCCAGCCTTCACCACAAAAAGAAACACCAACACATGTTAGTTGCAAAAAGTCCTTGTTACATGCCCCTTTTCTTCCTCTTGTAATCTCAAAAAATAGTGCCTAAATCATTCCAGATTGTTGACCGAGCTGTAAGATTAAATCCAGTGCTTGCTTCAATTATCTCCGCGACACAATAAATAAGATCACCACAATTTTACGAGCACAGGCTGTTCTCGACTACCCCCCCTCCGCCCTTCTCTCTTCGTGTGTGTGTGTGTGTGTGTAAGTGATATTTTTTAAATCGAATTGTTGGTTAATGGATTTTAGTTATTACACTTAATTCGGTTCAATAAATTGACCCGAAAAATTCGAGATATATTGAATATATTTAACAAGATTTTAATCCCATTAAAACCTAGTTCATCCGATTGAGTTTTTAGTAATATAACTAGTCAATATATTTTTAAAAAAAAATCAAAGAAAACCAATTTATTGTCATTTCTTAAAACGGTTTGACAATGATCACAAGATTGCAAACTTATAAAAATTATAATCAACAGAAAAAGTAAATCTAAGTAACCACCACCACCACTGAATCTTCATTGGATGGGATATCTTAGCAAAGGCTTAAGAGTTCAACCAGAATGGTGGCCATGAAGCGGTTCCATTCCAGTCATTATAAAATAGGACAATGATGGGTTTGATGAGATCATGAATGGACATCCTTCAATCAAAAATGAAGTTGATTGGCCTTGCTATACATTGTAAGGATAAAATCAGTGAGTGCACACCTAACTAGTTATCCACTTTAAGGAAGGTCCATTTCCAATTATAAAGTAAGATTGATGTGTTATACAATGATGTCCCATGCTTGAAAAATAGCCTTCCCTGGAAGACAAGGGTTGTATTTAAATTAGGGTTTGATATCTAAAAATTGAATTTTGAATTCTATGGTTTAGGGATATTATGATGTTCTAAAAAATCTAAATAGCATAGGAATATGGTTTTTGGGTTGAATAACTGGTCAATCAATTGGTCCTAGAAATCTCATTCATTTTCCCTAGTCAAGGTGATTGATAATTTATACTTGATGCTTGGTAAGTTAAGGTGGCTTGTGGCTAGTACCTGCAAAAGATCCCAATTGATGGAGATGGAGACTTTTCGATGATAAAATCAATAACTTTATAGAGAGAGAAAGTGTAATGATATTTTAGAGAGATAGACTTTGAAAATATATATGCTAAAAATATTGATAATTAAGAGATTATGAATATTTTTTCTGAAGTTCTCACGGTGTATTTATAACTCATGAGTCTTGTGCTTTTGTGAAGAGAAGGGTATAAAGTGTAATTTTATCCTTGTGATATTTTGAGTTGTATTCTACTCAAAATAACACGTATTGGATCAGTATAAAATACCAAGGGACTCGCATGGGGTCCCAATTTTTTTTTCTAGTGGGCTCGCAAGGTGCCCGAGCCCATTAGAGGTGAAAATGGGTCCAGACACATAATTTGGACCTAAACACGCTGGGCTTGGGCATGACAACCCGAGCCCACCAGAGGTGAAAATAGGTCAGAGAGCATTACCTGGACCCAAACACACTAGGCTCGGCATAACTGCCCGAGCCCACGACGGGTAAAAGTGGGCCCAGATGCACTATCTGGATCCAAACTTGCTGGGCTCCAGCTTGACAGCTCGAGCCTACAAGAGGTGAAAGTGGGTGCGGGCATGCTGCATGGACCCAAACATGCTGGACTTGAGCTTATTAAAGGTGAGAAATGGGTCTAGGCGTATTGCTTGAACCCAAGTATGTTGGGCTTAGGGTGCGTTCTCGAGATTGAGCCCACAGGGGTGCTAGGTATGTCATGCCCACACTAGGTAGACGCCCAACAAAGCGTGTGCCTTGCATGGGCTCCGGTTTATTGCCCGAGCCCATGCCCTCTAGGGAGTTAAGCTTGGGCCCAAGCTTATTGGGTGCTTGTCTCGGGCCACCATGCTTGAGCCTTTTCTCTTTTGACCCCCTGCTGTATTTTAGGCTGGAGATACCAAGTCCAAGCCCAAGGGGTGTTCTTGTTAGGTTTGTTTTAGTGGAATTTTCTGGGTCTATTTTGGGTCCATTTTATTTGGACCCATCACAATCCCCCAAGTCTTTGTGGTTGTATCATCCCAAGTCTTTGTGGTATTAATCCATAAAAACATGTAAAAATACCTAGTTACATTGACGAGTTCATCGAATTTTCTTCATATAAAAAGAGGGGTTGAAAACCCGGGTAATAAACCGGAGAGCCCATGTGTAGGGGTGTGCACCATGCTTGAAAAAATTTCTAAGTATGTAGAGGGGAACCATGAAGGAACCCATACTTAGAAAAAAAATTAAGAAGGCGAGGTAAGCGATAACAGACTCCATACTTAGAAATTTTTTTAAAGAGTTGAGGGGAACATACAGAGGGTGGTGGAAACCCATGAAGGGTGATCCTTGGTGATATCTATACTCGGAAATATTTCTAAAGGGCAGAAGGGACAGATTCATAGAGGGTGGTTTTATTGCACTAGAAAAACCAGGTCCATCCCTTGAAAGGTGGTCGCACTGGAGTGTGAAGGGTATGCTACCTCACTAGATGACATGAGGCATGAAAACCCTTAATTGAAGAAAGATCTCATTGAAGAGTCAGAGGTTTGTAGCCTTCTTGATGGTGGCGTGGGGGGTATGAGAGCCCTTTAAAGGTCTGTAACCTCCTTTGTGATGGTGTGAAGGCTTGGAAGCCCCTCACTGAAGAATGGTCAGTGGTGTGTGAGAGATATATGACCTCTCTAGAATGATATGAGACATGAAAGCCTCATACTAAAGAGTGCTGCCAGTCCGATACTGTACTGGAGAGGTGTGAGATCCAAGATCAACCCCTAACGAATTGGCGAGAGGCCCCTAAGCATCACTTGAAGAATGAGGATCCTAGATAAACCCTTGATAAAATGGTGAGAGGCCCCTAGGCATCACCTAAAGAATAGGGGATCCCGAATCAATCCCTGGTAAATTGTTGAGAGGCCTCTAGGCATCATTTGGAGAATGAGGATCCTAGATAAACTTCTGGCTAGTTGGTGAGAGGCCTCTAGGCATCACCGAGGAAATGGAGGATCCTGGATCAACCCTTGACGAATTGGTGAGAGACCCCTAGGCATCACCTGGAGAATAGGGATCCCAAATCAACTCCTAATGAATTGGTGAGAGGCCCCTAGGCATCTCCTGAAGAATGAGGATCCTAGATCAACCCCTGGTGATTGTGGGGATATTGATTTAGGGAGACCAAATCAATTCTCTTCAAGGAGAGTGGCCAAAAGCCCTCACTTGAGATCTGTAGTTAGGGAATGTATGTTAATGATATATTATTTTTATTAAAAAAATAAACTTATATTCTCATTGAAGATTATACATATAAGGTGATTCGTTGAGATTCAAGGAGCCCGAAGAGTTTGGTATGAAATAACAAGATTGGTAACTAAGGTCCATCCTATGGTAATTGAGAGAGCGTGTCTGGAGTACAAACTATATACGCGGGTATCGCATTGACACGAGCGACCCGTAAAGGGACCTGTATGAAGGCAAAATACTCTTCTGAAAGTCATTTTGCCCAAACTTTTATGAGTAGTGTAACGAGCTATGGACACAGTGAGAGACTAATGGTGATGGTGATGGGCTTAAGTGTGTTACCAAAGTTGCAAAGACTTGTTGGGGTGGAAAGGTTTGATTTTGACCTTGAGTTGCCAATACTGTTTAGGTGAGAAATTGCACTTGACTTGTGAGTTGTTGAAGGTCTGGTTGGGTAGAAGTGTTCGTGATAACAAGTAAATTTACATTACATCCTGACCTATGTGTGTCTTAATTGTGTGCCATGGAATAGCCTAAAAATGTCAAAAATAAGTTTTAGAAACTGATGGTTTTTTGATCAATTTCCCACAGACAGAGCCATTAATGATGTCCCAAAAAATTCAAGTAGCCTAGGAATAAGGCTTTCAGGTTGGATAACCGGTTAATTAATTGGTCCTAGAAGTCTCATCTATTTTCCCTAGCCAAATGTGGTTGATAGCTTATACTTAGTGCTTGGTAGGTCAAGGTGGCTTGTGGCTAGTACCTGTAAAAGGTCCCCTTTGATGAAGGTTGGGACTCTTCGATGGTAAAGTCAGTAACTTTATAGAGAGAGAAAATGTAATGATATTTTAGAGAGATAAACTCTAAAAATATACATGTTAAAAATGTTGAGAATGAAGAGATTGTGAACCTTTGTTCTGAAGGTCTTACGGTGTATTTATAGCCCATGAGTCTTGTCCTTTTACAAAGAGAAGGGTATGTAGTGTAATTTTCACCTTGCGATATTTTGAGTTGTAATCTACTCAAAATAATACGTATTGGATCGGTATAAAATACCGAAAGACCTATATAGGGTCCAAGAAAAAATCCCTTGTGAGTGTTGGGCTCAAACAAGGTGCCTAAGGCCACGAGAGGTGAAAGTGAGTCCTGGAGTGCTGTCTGGACCCAAACACATTGGGCTCGGGTGTGATAGCTTGAGCCCATGAGAGGTGGAAATGGGTCCGGACGGGCTATGTGGACCTAAACACGCTGGCTCTAGTATATTAAAGGTGAGAAATAGATTTAGGTGTGCTACGTGGACTAAAGTATGTTGGGCTCGAACGTGGAAGCCCGAGCCTACATGGGTGCTGGGGTGCACTCTCATGCTGGGCGTGCACCCTGTATGAGCACGGGCAACAACCTGATCGTAAGCTCTTTGGATGTTGGGTTCGAGCTATTATGGCCGAGTCCATTCCTTAGACTTGATATAATTTGTATAAAGAGTATTCTTGTTGAGCTTATTTTGAGAGAATTTTTTGAGTTTATTTTAAAATGTTTTTTGAATTCATTTTATTTCAATCCATCCTAAACCGTTAAAAATATATTTTTGATTAGAGATGGAGTCAGATGAGGAGATGAGGAGGCACAAATAATTTAACCAATTGTAAGAGGAGGGCCTTGATCCGGTAAGTGGGGAGAGGCTGCCATTTCCTGGCAAACGGTTTTGGCCCATTTCCTATATAAATGTTGGAGCCAGGACTCAGGAGGTCAATTTGTTTTTCTCTCAAGTTATCAACAAAATTGTAAATCACATCCAACCAACCATAATGGAGCCGTAGTCTCAATATGATATATATCCTTGTCATCAAATAAAAAAAAGAGAAAGTAGCCATACCATTATAGGTCCACAATTGAAAAGAAAACCCGGAGAAGTAAATGGATCTTCACAAAACAAAATACTAAATATTGTGTTCTTTCAGGCCATTTAAGCAAAGGGTAGAAGTCACCATAGTAGTGCCTTGACTCTTGCCTTCTTCTACCTACCTAGGCAGCGCGCATCTTATTTAGTGCCTGCACACATGAATGGAGCGACAAAACCAGTTACCTCACAAGCCCTAAATTAAGGATGCCCCAAGATGTCTGCGGCCATGACTTCTCTTTAGCTTTCATCAACAAGACCCTGGCCCAAGCAATCCATCCTTCCCAAGACATCCTCTTATCCCAAGGACTACCCCACTCTAACAAGAGTGTGACCCCTCTCTCAGCTTCTTTCTCGGCCTCCTCAAACCTCCCTTTTGTCAAATAAAGTTGACCCAAGACCACATGAGGCTCACCAACAAAAGGGTTCTTCTCAATGCTGCTCAACAACAGCTCCTCAGCCCTCTCCAGCCCTCCCTTGGAGGTATCACAAACAGCTTCCCAATACAAGTCCCTTGCCACTACCTGCTCTCTTGCATCCAAAACTTGAGTACAATTCTCAAAAACTGGTGCCAACACAAGCTCTATATCTTCATCTCTCTCTCTGTCTACTTCAAAACCACCAGCCCTCTTCCTCTCTTCAATAAAAATCTCTTCCTCTCTCACAATCAAAGAGTAAATTGCACCCATCCTTGATATTGAATTGATCCATAGCCCTGGCTTGCCATCTCCAGGCCACAAAGCACCAAAATTATTCCCTAGAAACTCAAGACGACCATCAAAGTTTTCAAACAACAAATCTTGAAAACCAAAAAGTTGATCACTAAAATCAGCCATGGTCATCAAGAGAAAAACACCCACCATTCTTCTGGTCACCAAAACATCTTCTCCACTCTTTATATGCTTCACTGTTATCCCACTGGCAGGCAAAAGAGAAGCCAGTTTCTTCCTCCAAGACTCCTCTCCATTGAACAAACCCTTATCTTCTGCATTCCTCAGTGACAACTCAGAAGCTTTAAGGTGTTCAACAAGTTCTATATCAGAATACTTGAACAACAGATCATCATGGATCAATGATTGGCGAGGGACAATACAAAACAAGTGAATCAACCTTTCAGCAGCCTCACCAACATGGTTGCGAACAACATCTCGACCGGTGTTAGGATCAAAGATAGCAAGATTGACATAAGAATTGGAATAGGCAGAATGGAAAAGGCCACAGAGACAGACAGAGTCAGGGGCTTTCCATATCTTGAGAATACGGTAAATTTCAACTAGGTGATCAAGAAAGCTGCCATGTTTGTGCCAGCATTCACCAGCACCAACAGAACGTAACACAGAAATGAGGGAAGGCAAGTTCTTGTCAATGGATTCTAGCTCTCCTCTAAGGAAAGGACGAGCTGAGGCCAAAAGGGTTTGCAGGTAGTTGGTTTCTTGGGAATCTTGACATGGTGAGACAGTGAAGGATGAGGGCATGGTTTAGATGTTGAGTGAGCTACAGGAGCGTGAAGTGGATGGAGAGGAGGATTTTGCTAAAAAAGAAGATATGGGGGGTTGGAAGTAGCAGAGGCGTGAAGGGTTCTGATTCTCTTAATGTATCAAAATGGCAGATCAGATCAGTTGGAAGGGATAAGGACTGTTTTGTCGTGGGAGGGAGTTGAGATCACTTACGACTCTAATAACTAATAAGAAAGACAGGAAGTGGTGCTGCGTTTAGGTTCCTTTCTCTCAATTATTATTAGCTAAATACTCTTAAAAGAATTAGGTTACTTATTTATTTAAACCCTACTAAATATATTTATTTAATCATTTTGTCAATAGTTATTTGGTGCCCTTACAAAAATCCAAGTGGGAGAGAAGGTTTTAAACAAAATAAATTAATGGGGATGGCATCTTATCCTCGTGTTTATTTTTATTTTTAAATGAGGAGCGGATCACGTGTCATCGATTATTCGCTTGTAAAAAAATAAATAAAAAAAAGTTACAGCCAGGCTCCAAGTGCGGCCCAAGCATGCCTCACTTGCTATTGATCGCATTACGTGTAGTTGATTTCAATGATAAATCTCCAATGATAATAAAACTGCCAGTCAGTGTCAAGGAAAGAAAAAATAAACATTGTTTTTGGAAGAGTCGGCACCAATAATTCCTTGCATGAAGCAGGCCTTCAGCTTCTAGGTGTGGTTCATTAGGCTTCAGAGGCTAGAGCTAAGTTCAGGAATCATATCTAGTGCTTTCAAAATGAAAGCATATACGAATGCTTGTTCTTGAAGCTTCTCAAATCTGCACCAAACAAAATATAACATCTTAACAGATTAGCTAAAAAGTCACCCCTATATTTTAAAAGACAAGGAAAAACGAAGAAATCTCGTATTTATGGTTTCAAGATAAAGATAGTATAGAGGTCATGAAAACTCTTAGTTATGCAATCCTTAACAGCACAAATCAGGTCTTCTAACATCATCCTCAATGCAACTTACTCTCTTGCTCAAGTTCCTCTTCACAGTTTGGAATCGTGGAATGAAATGAGTAACTTTAGACAGAGCAGAAAACATTACCTTCCTGACTTCGATGAATGTCCAGCACCAAATTCACATTTCAGCAGTAGTATGTTACTGTCAGTTTTGGTCTCCCTTAGCTTTGCCACAAACTTGGCAGGTTCCGAGTACAGAACGCGAGGATCTGTTGTAACATGCCAAAATATAGATCAAATGCTAAAAGAAGGATTACAACCATTAGACGTTGAAAATATCATAAAGGATCAATGTGATTGCTTGGTTGATGATGTGAGCAACCCAATTTTTGAACATCTAAAGAAACTTTAAAAATTTGCAATGCTGTTTAAATATTAGATGTCTATCCCTGAAAGACTGGTCGAAGATTACCAATTAGCAAATGCATTATAGCGCAAGGTCTTCAGAAAAGTTCAAAGTTTTTTGAGCACAATGGTTCCTCTAATATACATAAATAAGGTTGCATAATTTTAGTTGTTTGAGCCTGTTAGAATTCTTCTATTTTAATCACCATTAATAACTTTACTTCTTTAAAAAAGATATCACTAGGGTTTTGGTGCCTATTTAAGAGCATCTTTTAAATGTTTTATGCAGGCTTATTGATAATTGAATTGAAAATTGAAAATTGATATTTAACTTTGTTATCATCATTCTCTTCTTCATTTCTTCTCTCTGTTTATCCCTCTCATATTGCGACTTCTTTATTCTCTACTTTGTCTTTTATTTAATCCTTCTCTTATAAGGGATTCTGCTCCATCTATATTTGTTATTACCCTATTCTACATCACCTCCGGGGGATTAAGAGTGAGTTTTGAAGAAAATGTTTAACACACTACAAATCTACGAGTCAGTACCAAGTACCCAGGTTTTCATTTCAAGTCCACACTATCAATTGTTAGAGAATAATATAAATCATATCTTGAGACCTCACTTAACATCTTAAGCTATTGGGTTGAGATGGTTCTTTGACATGGTATCAGAGCCTTGATGACCAAGTGATCACGAGTTCGAATCTCACCATCCCCATTTATTTGATAAAAATCAAGCACAAGGTAATATGAACTTTTGCAAGTTTCAAGCCCAAAATGCTTTCACTTGAGGGGGTGTGTTAGAGAATAATATAAATCATATCCTAGGACCTCACTTAACAGCTTAAGCTATTGGGTAGAGATGGTTCTTTGACATCAATGAGGCCTAATGCCTTGCTGATGAAGATGTAAAAATGAGCTTGATGGGCCACCTAACAAAATAATGGCAGTAACCAATGCCTTCTCTTTTTATTAAGAGTGCTACAAAAATTTGTACAAAGGACTTTCATTCCAAAGACTTCCAACAGAAAATTTTAAGCAAGAAATTCATTTATAGTGGACTCTGAATCAGCTTCAGCAGATAGTTAAGGTCAGATTTGCTGAGCAATGACAACAATCTCACCACTCATCCACCTGTCTATCCTAGAAAACTTCATGTGCATTAAGAACTTGTAATGGAAGATCTTAACTAACTAAAAGCAAACACTCACCATGCTACTAAAACTTGTACAAACAACTTTCATTCCAAAGACTTCCCTCTAACAATAGAAAATTTTAAGCAAGAAATTCATTTATAGTGGACTCTGAATCAGCTTCAGCAGATAGTCAAGGTCAGTTTTGATGAGCAATGAAAACAATCTCCCCACTCATCCACCTGTCTATCCTAAAAACCTTCATGTGCATTAAGAACTTGTAATGGAAGATCTTAACTAACTAAAAGAAAACACTCACCATGTAAGCCGGCTGTAACAAGAATATGAGGATAATTTTGAGCCTTAACCTGTGCAGAAAAAATCACAGGTCTTGGTCATTGAAAAATTAGATAAAGAATAATACTACAGGACTAGTATAAAGCTAGGCTGTTTTATCAAGTTGTGACAGTACATTCTGATTTCATGCGTACTGTGCTATTGATCATGAACATGAGGAACCAATTCATAGCTGAAAACTTACATTATCAACAGGAGAATATGACTTCATATAGTGGTAAAACTCCTCATTCCGAGGGTCTCCCCATTCCTACAGTAACCAAAGAAGTGATAAGCAATTAGCACCAAGCCACCAACACATATTATAGTTGCAGCAGGCAAACCATGAACATCTAATATATATCTATCTATATATAAATATATAAAAAAAGGATCTCAATTCCGAAGGACAAATTTGAACTCTCCATGAAATGCAGGACCTCAAATGTCAAGACATCATCATACATAGATGTTAATATATAGAATATATATTGGAGCCTGCTATTTCTATCACAAGCCACTAGGTTCAGAGGTGATCAAGTTGGATGGTCCACAGAACTAATGTTTATATACATATATGCGGATTAAGCACAAAATGAGAGGGAAAGAAAGGAGAAAGATATTATAGTTAATACAGGGCGTTATCCATATGTAGCTGCTTTATGCACATCATATGTTGTGGAAAGTATGATGGATGCACCAGGTCATCAAATCAGTGGAAAGTCACATTCCATATAAATGTATCCCATTGAAAGTCAATTTTAAAGGTAGATAAAGCTCAAATTTCAAGGGGAAAAAAGTTTACCTCCCACTCTGAAGTTGTAAGGGGGATAGTTGGATCAAGCATTGTCGTCAAAGCATCTACAAAAGGTACTCCGGCAAAAGCAACCTTAAACAAATCAGGCCTCATGTTAAGAACAGAACCCATAAGCAACCCCCCTGCACTCCTTCCTTCAATGCACAGTTTTTCCTTCGAACAGTACCTCTGTTCTATTAAATACTCCGCACAAGCAATAAAATCTGTGAAAGTATTCTTTTTCTTTAAGCACTTCCCATTCTCATACCACTGTCTTCCCATTTCACCACCTCCACGAATGTGAGCAATGGCAAATATAAAACCACGATCTAATATAGATAATCTTGATGCCTTGAACCAGGGATCTATGCATACCTACCCACAACAAAAGATTCTGTGATATCAAGCATTTCAAATGGAACTTTAAAACACAGGAGTGAAATCAGAAAAACTTAAGACTTTAGACTCCATAATGTAAAAGACACTGCATCCTAGTTAACATGCATGCAAACTTGAAAATTCCATGCAACTGGTGACTGATAAATTTAAAAAGAAGAGTGCATATTAGAGTTAAAGTGCAGCTGCTTCCTGCAAAAGCACTAAAGAGTAAGACAGCATCCACATCCTTTCCAATCAGGACCTCATCTTGGAAGAATCATAACTAGGTCACAATCTTTTCTAGTGACTCTAGTTATATATTGTTTACCAATAATTAAATAAGCAATAAGCAAATCAGAATATAGAAGAGCCAAAGACTTCTTAGCATCTGCATGCACACTTTTCATGAATGGCATCCTTTGAGTCTGAAGTGATTAAATAAACTATGACTTAAAACTTTCATGACTTGCACAGCCATAACTAAATCATGATGGAAGAAAAACTAGATGAATGTGGACATCACACTTGATTCTATCTTGAATTAAAAGTTGCCCACACTAAATAAATGACACAAGGATGTGTTGACGTCATATCTCACAATAATGCCCACTAAAAACCTTCATCTTCAAAAAGATTCACTTCAAATAAATTACACAAAAGCAAGCAAATCCGTGACAAATAAAAAGCAAAGAAACAACACTTTAAGGTAAGTAGCAACAACTTATTCAACTCTCATATTACCTCATATGAACCATATCCGTACAGAAGTAATGGATCAGATCCATCAAGGTTCACAAGATTCTTCCTATAGACAATTGACATAGGGACCTGAGTGCCATCAGAAGCAGGGGCCCATTTCCTTTCGGTAAAATACTCAGATGCATCAAAGCCTCCCAAGACCTTAGTACAATAGTGAACAAAATAACACGTGATTATCACAAACTACTTGAATGCAAACGATTAACAAAAAACTTCATATATGAAGAATAAAAGAAGGTGCATCTAACTTATTTGAATTCACTGATTTCACTCTGGTTGCCAGAAAAGAATTTGGTGCATAAATATTTACAAACAAAGCCTTGACAAGTTCTAGTTTTATTGAAAACACTAACTTGATGCATGTTTTGTGGGATTTGAACCAGAAAAGATATTATTATATCTATAAACACTATTTTAAGGACCCCAAAGTAATGTAACAGTTGATAATGTTGCAAAAGAAAATTTTTTCATGCTTGTGCGTGTGAGAGAGAGGGATCAATCTGAGCATATCAAATGCTGTAAACTTCTCACAAAGGAAATAGGAACACAAGAAAGTTATCATAAAACAAATGCAGAATCTGAAAAGCAAAATCACTGAAGGATGAAGAGAAGCTACTTTGCTGCAGTTCCCAAGAATAAGACTTGTGAAGAATTTAGGAAAAACAATGTGAAGCTTCTACATTTCACTATGCAGGCAAACGCTGCATGATTATAAAAAAGCTTGAAGTCTAACACAGAGAAAACTCGTTGATTTTGCAACATGTAGGAAGAAAAAATATTCAAAGACAACAGTAACAATTTTTTTTGGTAAAGGAAACAAATGTCTCATGCCCCACACAAGTAATGCCTAGATAAATAATTAGTAATGTATGAAAAGTGCTTGTTCATATCTTACCGTCTCAATTTTCTTAACAACAGAAGTGCCCGTGTTCATATCATAGTCATACACAGAGTTAGGCGTTCTCAATGAGCTATAAGAAAATCTCAAAATGCTAGAATTAAATTCTGATCCTGCTGGATCCACTGTATATACAGGGTCGATAAAGTCAATAGCCCGGCCATCTTCAAGGCTTGTAAGTGGCTCATCAACAGCTGGTAGGCGATATACGGTCACCTTGGGCAAACCATTTTCACGCTCATATACAGCAAGGTGGTTGGCAAAAAGATGGGTATCCTGAATTTTTATTCTGGTTTAAATCCAAAATAGATAAGAACAATAAGAGTCAGCAATGACAGACATTATCTTTTTCATATTTATATATAAAATCCAAAGCAATTTTCATGAGAACCACATTGCACAAAACAGTTGTGAACATAATACAGTGCATGATTACAATTTGGCACATTAAATATTTTCCATTTGAGCAGATATATTTGGTTCCAAGACAAGATTCCACCTCAATCCAAACAAAAAAAGACAATCCCATTTCTAAGAAAGTGAATGTTACCTTTCTCTGTGAGGAATAAGAACTGTTGTTACAGACACGTCATCCACTGGGCAGGCTACTAATTCTGAATTGAAAAACTCTTCACTTCTTCTTATAATAAAGAAATGATTTCCACGATGGCTGGCCCAGTTATCAATCCCAACAACACGAGGAGTCAAAACCTTAAGACCATCCTCGGGTTTGGAAGCATCAATAAAAAAGATAAAACTTGTAATTTTGCTTTCAGACCCCACAAACAAAAATTTTTGACTCTTTGATTTTTGAAGACCAATAGAAAATGTATCATCCTTCTCATGATAAAGGCAAATATCACTTGATTGGTCCGTTCCCAGCTTATGTAACCACACCTATCATAAGAAATAAATCCAAGCCATCACTATAGTAATCCAACAAAGAAGATAAAATTGATGGAGTTCCGATTAAAAAAGGGAAAGCTGGTTTTGAATGAAAAATTCATTTACTGCAGGGTGGTTGCGATAATAAATTATGCAGGGCCACATACTGGTTTCACATTATGAAGTAGAGTATCCTTTAAAATGCAGAGTCAGGGCAACTTGATCAAATAAGAAACTAAAATTTACACAGAAATATAATTGGACTACAAAAAGGGTTAGGATATTGTAGAGAGTACCCTTAGAATCTAATATAGTGCAATTAAAGAACCACATGCTTGAGAAGCAAAACCATAGCTAACATGATAAACATGCAGCCACACTTCATCTCTTAGGGATTAATGTACAGCTGAATAAATAATTGGTTTCCTTCACATGGGAGGGGGACTGTATAATGTATAGGACAGAAAAGTTATGCATGTCAATTCTCTACCTCTGAGAGGTTATTAGTTTGGACCAAGTTAAAAAAAACATGATAAGCTTTTAACCAATTGCTCTTCAATTTTCTAGGCATAGTGAACCGCAGCTGCAATTAGAAGTGTGAGAAACATGGTGAAGCATGGACTAAGTGCATGTGAAAGGTAAGAAGAAAGTAATTCTACTGTCAAAGTTGAAGCAATTAATTCTGTGCATAAAATTAAAACAGATTACAAGTACCTTATCAGGCCGAAGGATCTCATCCATTGTTATATAAACCAAAGTGTCATCATTGGCCCACTCAACATGAGATGTTACACTTGTCAGAGGCTTCCCTACAGGAGCTCCAGTCTCTGCATCGATGACATGAACACTATAAATTTCATCACCTTTTGTGTCTTCAGCATATGCAACCAACTTATGATTTGGACTATCCTGAAGAAACAGATGAAAATTAAAAATAAAAAACAGAAATCAACAAATAAAAAATGCAAGACAACTCAAATCCAGGAACAAAAAAAATCAAGCAGTGGTAGCTAGATTTTCTACTTTGAAAGCCTGAATGCTGTAAAATCTGTGCTCTTGGGCTTTAACGTTCTCATCAAGAATAACATGCTCTGGAGGATCATCAGGTCCAGTTGGCATTGTATCATGGACAGAAAATGGTGTTGTGTTGTAATTGGGTATAAGCCGGCGGCAATGCTGAACATACTCCTTTCCCTCCAAATTCCTTGTATAGTAATAGTAAGGCCCTTTTCTATAAGGCGCTGATATATCATCCTCCTTGATTCTCCCTCGTATTTCTTTGAATAGCTGATCCTCAAATTGCTTGGTTCCTAAAACACATTATACACTCCATTAATTCTTGTTTCTACAAAGAGCGCTTTGTCAATTTGAATGAATTTTCAAATTTAGCTTTCATGATCACTACATAAAAGTTGATTCTTATCTAACCGTATAAGCCAAACTCAGCAATGAAAGTTTCTTAAGGTCAAATCTTCAAATTCATCAATTTACTACATAACAAGTTCTAAAAAAAACAACACTCACACGTTTCAATCATTTTTTTCCTTCAATATCCATTAGATTTCTCAATGTGAATAAAGGCCAACTTTCGCTAAGTTCAACAAACAACCTGAAATCTCATAAAAAAATTATTTAGCAAGTAAATTACAAATATCTACTTCTCAGATTCACAAACAAGGGCAAGAAACAAAATTTTTATTATCTATGGACAAAACAACAAAACACAACAATAACCCACCAATTAAAACACGATTAATCTCACAATTAAGTACACTAACCCATGTTCTTTCTCGTTTAGCATTAAAAGTTCGAAACTTTTTTCTCAATAAGAAAAAGCAAAACTACGTAATAAATCCTTAAAGGAACAACACTAAGTGACTAACCAGACATAACAGAATCCGTGTAGGCATTCTCTTGTTGAAGATAAGAAAGAACCTCGGGATTGGTTCGTGAATCATCACGAAGCCAATAGTAATTGTCCACCCTAACGTCACCAAACATCTCCATCTTGTGCTCGACCTTCTTTGCAACCGGTGGAGAATGCATCGTGGCCGTTGATGAGGAAGAGGACATTGATCTTACGGTGTTAGGAGATGAAAGGGAAGCAGAGAGTGGAAGTGCAGTGACAAGAAGGCTGCGAGTGTTAAAATGGGAAAAAGGAAAATGACGCAACATTTGATACTCTGCGTGTCTTCGAGAGTATAGTTTTTTAATTGAAATATATTAAAATAATTTTTTATTTTTAAAAATTATTTTTAATATTATTAAAATAATTTAAAAATATTTAAATAAAAATAAAAAAAATATTTAAATATTTTTAAAATATTTTTGTAACACAAAAACATATCAATTTCGTATAAATAAAAACCATTTCTTTTCTTTTCGCATCCAAAGCATATACTATCATTTATAAAACCATCAAAGAAGCCAGAAAACATGCATGAAGTTATTCAATTCAATGAAAATAAACGTAGTTTTTACAGGACAGAATTGCATATCTTACATCCTAAGGCCAACCAAACAAACAAGAATACAAATTGTTGAATGTTTGTTTGCATTTGCTTATAAATGGAATTTTTCAGAGTGAAGATCAAAGTACTAGGCTAAGGTATTTGGTTTTAATGATAAACAAGATACAAAAAACCCTAAAACAAAGAGGTTGTATATGTTTACTTACCAGAGAGGGAGAAGCCAAGCAGAACACCGAAGTCTTTTGGTCAGAAAAATAGAGATAGGGTAGCTCTTAAAGAAGGGAAGTTTTCTAGGAGGAAAGTCAAGAAAGAAAGTAATAGGACATAAATACAGTATAGTTACTCTTCAGCTTGCACCTACTCTATGATTTATGACCATTTTGAAAGTTTTTGATTTTTTCTACTTTAATTATGGTAAATCATCTCTTACTGGATACAGCCGAGTCATATACATACTTAGGTATAGGGCTCAACGACAAAACATTATTGGAAGCATAATAAGTGGAGAGCAAATTATTTACTCATAATTTGCATAACCTATAATCCTCTCCCCTCTCTGCTTTTTTCTCCCTTTCTCCATGAACATGTGACGGCTTACATTGAGGAATAGGAGTGTGTCTGCTGGCAATTAGCAAGGAACTTTTTTCAATTCAAAAGTTCAATCTGGCGATACTAAGATTTTAACCTTCTTTTAAAGGCGGTTTTAGCACCTATATTAACAAATAAATATGTTCAATTCCAATAATATCTGTTCCAATGATAATCTCTGGAACAAACTTTCAGCAAGACATTGTCTAGTGAAAATTTCATTAATATAATCATCTAAGTCGCTTTCTTTTGAACATTCCCATGTTTCTTCGAGGATTTTTTTAATCTAGCTAACTGAAACTGTCTTGAATTCCTTGGTCTTCGCGATCCACCCTTGACATGAACAGAGATTTCCCTAGTCTTCAACCTGACATGGTGTTGATGGTGCTGCCGATGGTTGTTATTTCGACTGCCAAACATGCTTGAAGGATGGAGAGACCTCCAAGACCGCAAGCGGATTTTTCTTCTTTCCATTGCTGACAAGCGTTTTCTACCCAAATGATGATAATCTTCTGAAAAATCAGTTTCTAAACTTGAAGAGTAGCCAGCTTCGATGTCTCGGAATCGTCGGCGTCTATTCACCCGCTTTGTGTTCTTCAACCTGTGCCATAAGAAACAGGTTATATCTTCTAAAGCAAACCAGTATGTCTCACATGCAGCGCAACACATCTTGCAAAGGCTTTTTCCTATGCACTGGCAAACCCCAATCTTGAACAGTAGGTAGAAGAACATCAAAGCTGCAAGCCATAGAGACAAGACATGAAATCATTCACTTTATGTTGATGATTTGTATAGATGATAAAACAAAAGAAAACAAAAGGATTACTCATGTATGAGAGGGCAAATATCATCAACAGTTTCAACAGATCGGAGACGCATAAGTGTTCAATGAAACAAATTAAGTCCCATGGTCCTGAACAAACATCCCTGCAGATTCAAACCAGGAAATGCCATGATGCATGCAGCATCATCTAGAACATAATCATCAAACTTTTGAAAAACAGAACAAAATCATTAAGAGAATTATAGTGCTAATACATACTCGCATGAAACGCCGAATAGAGTCTTGATCGGAACTGCAAAAGCATTTCCAAGAACACTTCCAATTCCATTAGCAGCTTGACTAACGACAGACCCCATTTTTAAATAACTCCACAATCATATAATGCCCCTTTCAAATTAATTCCTTCCTGCTCAAGATCAGAACACAAGAAATAATAATTAAATAATCATTTATTGGTAATAATTAATCAAACCCTGTTTCCAAAATGCTGCATTTGTGACTAAATTCTTCTTAATCACTATAAAAATACACGTACAGTCGAGACCTTGAATATTGATATTTGTAATAAACACTGTTAAAAAGATGCAAAACAAAGAGACCAGTTATGGGAAAAATTAAATGAAAAAAGAAAATTACAACAATAATTTAAGATTCAAAAATTGAAAATAAAAATGGAAATCTCCCGACTAACCTCTAAATCTCAACAAAACCAAAGAGACTTCACAGAGAGAGAGAGGAAAAATGGTTTTTCATGATAATGAAAGGTATGTGAATCCCAATATATGCTAGTATTTTTTTTGGAGCAGTGCTCTAAGTTCAAAACCTGGTCAGTATTAAGCCCATCTAGAACATGAGAGAGGTTATCAAAGGTAAAACTACTTCAAAAAAAAACAATTAAATGAAAAAAAAGGCAATAATTTAAGATTCCAAACCTGAAAATAGAAACGAAAATAACCCGAACTCTAAATCTCAACAAAACAAAAGAGAGTTTAGAGAAAGGGAGGGAGAAAAAACGGTTTTTAACGAAAAAGAAAGGTATCGATCCTAATATATACTAGTATTTTTTTGGAGTCGTGTTTTAAATTCAAAACCTGCCCATATTAAGCCCAACTAGAAAACATCGAAGAGGTTATCATAATGTAAGACATTTTTCTACTTCTCAAATTCTCAAACAAGGGCAAGAAACAAAATTTTTATTATCTATGAACAAAACAACAAAACGCAACAATAACCCACCAATTAAAACACGATTAATCTCACAATTAAGTACAGTACAGTAACCCATGTTCTTTCTCGTTTAACATTGAAAGTTCGAAACTTTTTTCTCAATAAGCAAAAGCAAAACTACGTAATAAATCCTTAAAGGAACAGCACAAAGTGACTAACCAGACACAACAGAATCCGTATAGGCATGCAGAGAGTGGAAGTGCAGTGACGACAAGAAGGCTGCGAGTGTTAAAATGGGAAAAAGGAAAAAGACGCAGCATTTGATGCTTTGCGTCTGTTCGAGGTACAGTTTTTTAATTGGAAATGTTTTAAAATAGTTTTTTTATTTTAAAAATTATTAAAATAATTTAAAAATATTAATTTAAAATAAAATAAAAATAAAAACTTTTAAATTTAAAAAAACAATTTCAAAACACAAAAACAATTTCTTAAACTTAAAAATAAGTCAATTCCATATAAATAAAAACCATTTCTTTTCTTTTCGCATCCAAAGTATTCCTCCTCCGCCGCGCCATTGTAACCATTCGCTCCTCCTCCTCCGCCGCCTCTGTATCCAAGGTATGTTCTCTGTACAATGCGTCTTCATGAATAAATTTGGTGTTAGTTATTTCTTGAATTTTGTTTTTATGACTAAAAGGGTATGTTCTCTAGTTGTGTTTTTCTGTGTTATTACCAACTTGATGCTACCATTCAAGAATTCCTCAACAGTACCACTACTGCTTATGCTTTGGTTAGTCTGTTTTCTTGATCTTTTAGTATTATTTTATTGACGTTTTAGTTGAGGAACTGTAAATTAATGCAGAAAATATCGCCTTTTTTCTAAAATCATCTGAGCCTGATGGCTCAGGTTCTTTCTTTTCTTTTCCTTGTTTCCTTCGGCTTTGTTACTTGCCGACTAACTTCTTCAAAAAAAAAATTTAATTGTTCCATGCTTGCACAAATTACTTAGGGTTTGGAAAGAGTCCAAGGATTAGATAGTGTTTGAGAAGACTTCACTTATTCGCTGAGGTACCGATTGATTTTGTAGTTTACTTGTAATTAGCAGTATAGATTAGCTAGGGTTTGCTTCAATGTGAAACCTTAATGTTCATGTGTACTGAGCATTGAGTGACATCAGGTTTATGGAATTCAAATTAAATATAAAGTATCCATTGATTATTGTTTGTGCAGTTATAAGTATGAAATTTCATGTGTTCTTTGAGTGTGTATTTTGCGCTTGAGCAGGTTTGATTTTTATTGATTTGATGTTTATAATATCTCGTTTTTTTTTATCTAATAGCATTTTGTTCTATTATTGTTTTTTGCCAAGTAATAGATTGATCCCTTCACAATCCTGGCATGGTTTCAGAAAATAACAGGTTTGAGTTCCGCGTCAACTTTATATTGTGAAAAATGTTTGGAGACGCAACGAACTGGAATGAGGATGCATACAAAGAGAGCATTCTAAAAGATCGAGAAATCCAAACCCTAACTGTCTTTAGAACTGCGTGGCCACCATCTTCAAACCCTAACCCCAACACTATCGTCCTTGCCTCCAGCGATGGATCACTCACCTCTTACTCCATCTCTGAAATTGTACTTTTCCCTTTCTTTAATCACTCAAAAAACATGCTAATTGTGGTATAGTTGAATTTGATTTTATTTTTTTCTCCTATTACAGCCACTGGGTTTTAGTGATTCAAGGGCACCACAGTAAGTATGGTGGGTTGTGTTTGCTTGATCCTTAGTTATTTCTTTTATGGTTTATGCTCATTCATTGTTGTTAGGGTTAAACCTAATGCATTCCTTCAAGGACATGACGGACCTGCCTATGATGTCAAATTTTATGGCAATGCTGAAGAAGATGCTTTATTACTGAGGTTCTTTTTTTTGTAATATTTTAATTTAATAGTGCTTTCTTTGATTTGATATCTAATTGGTCTGATATTTAATGGGTTTGTTAATTTTTGTTGTAGTTGTGGTGATGATGGTCGAATTCGAGGATGGAGGTGGGAGGAATTTATGCAATCTCAGGTGCCTGTTGCTTTGCAAGGTAATAGATAATGAAAAATCATGTTTGAAAAACATCAAGAGCATCATAAAGCTAGTTTTATCATACCATTTCTTGCTTTACTAGCTCCCTTCCTTGATTTGCAGAGTTTTTCTCTCAATATTTTTCAGATACATGTGATGAAATTATGTCCATTTCTATTTGTTCATGTTCAATGTTTTGTCAGGAAATCACATAGAGCCAGTAGTTGATATGGTGAATCCCCAGCACAAGTGAGTGATCACCAACATTATGAGATATGCTATTGTGCATCTTTGCATAGTTTTTTTGTTTTAATATTTTTATACAAGGAGAATTTGTAGAAATAACCTGTTATCTGGCATGACACCCATGCCAAGCTGAGATTCACACCTTTGTTATGTCTGTGATAAAATTGTGAATCATCATCTATTATATGGAGATTATGCTTGTTTACCCTAGCCCCTAAGCACTTTATTAAAATGCATATCTTGTCTTGCTCCTATCTATCAGGGGTCCTTGGGGTGCTCTATCCCCAATTCCAGAAAACAATGCCATTGCAGTGGATACCCAGGTTCAAGATGTTCTCTCTCCATAAACTACCCCCTTCCTCCAATCGTGTTCAGCTTCCTTTCGTAAATTGGCAAGCAATTATTTGCTTATGTTTGCATATTAACATTATCTCCTGCTCCAGAGGGGTTCCATTTTCTCAGCTGCCGGGGATTCTTGTGCATATTGTTGGGATGTGGTATGTATTTGTTCAAGGTGAATGAACCTTTTATATTATTACCTTCATATGTTTGATTTGTTGCACTAACAATGGAATGATTGTTTGTGGATCTTCTCAGGAAACTTGTAGGATCAAAATGTGTTTTAAGGGACACTTGGACTACTTGTATTGTATAGTTGCTCGTAACTCCGCTAATCAGGTCATGCCTCCTTTATTTGTTGGTCATCAGAATTTTGTTGCTTCTAATTTCTTGTAAATTATGTCAATTTGGATGTTCTACTAGCGTGTATGTGTGTGAGCATGTCTAGATATCATTTAAAAGCAATTTCATATTTCACAAGATATTTTTTATATGCATCATCTTAGGATCATTCTAGGAATGTACCAAGAGTTCAGTACTCACATATTGTGCATTAACTATGTTACCCAATTCCAAGGCTTCATGTAGATCATCATGTCTCCTGGAAGAGGAGGAGTTACACAAACTTTTGTGGGAAAATTGATACACCAGCTACTTTCTAACCATGTAGTATAATGCGTGTTACAAAAATAATTTGCAAGAAAAGAGAAGGAAAAAAAGTTATGAAAATGTTGTTTTACCTGCAGAAATAGATCCTTTTCCATGCTTTTTTGTCCGCAATAATCTGTATTCCTAATTTTTCCTAAATTTATAGCAGAGACAAAGTTAATGCAGAGAAATCATACATGTCCACTATGAATGGTGGCTAAATAACCATGCTTCCAAAACACTATATTTTGGGCTAAATTATGGGTTGGATCCATTCGTATTTACTGGTCTCTCCTTGCTTTCTTTTTTAACTTATTTGTAGAGGAGTCATGAACAACAACATTGGCTGCTGTATTTTGGGTTGCAGAATCAGTGTGTGATATCTATCTTTATTTGTTTGTTTTATCTTGTTTGTCTTTCAGATCATAACTGGTTCAGAGGATGGTTCTGCAAGACTTTGGGGTAAAATCCAGTAATTGATTGTCATTGGTTTCAGCTGCAAAGTCTACACATGGCAATATGCATATGTTGTCAACTTTCATGCTATTTCCTTCAATTTTATCTGCAACTTTGTAATCATGACTCGGTATACCTAAGAATAAATTGATTCATTGGAAGTCATGTAGCTGGAAAATCCAAATAAGATTATACTGGCATGGGTTGTATTCATTGTAAATAGTGACAATCATTTTAGAAGATTTTCTTTCTTTGGATGTATCTATACTCAAAACTCCAGATATTGTAACGGTGGTGTTAATTGTAAAGACAAGAAGGGGAGAGCATGTTGTCAAAACCTTGACTTTTCCTTTTTTGGGGGAGGGGGATTAAAAGAGCAAGTGCCTTCTTTGAACTTGGCAGATGATCTTTCCATCTGAGTAACTAATATTATTTAATATAATTTTTGAATAGAGTGGATATCTACTAGATCATCTAAAGTGACTTCTAGAACTATTCCTTTGGCACCACCATCCAAAGTGAGTCAGGTCACATTATTACTTCTAACATTTGTTTGTTTGCATAACTTTTATATTTTTTTATCATGTAGCTATTGGTGATTGTTCTTAGTGCTATGACTTAATGAGATTTTATTCAGATTGCAGAAGTGGAAAGTGTATCCGGGTAATTGATTCAGTGAAGGATGAGAAGTTCAAAGGATTTTCCTCATCTGTCAGCTGCGTTGCTCTTGATGCAAGTGAGAGCTGGTTGGTAAGAGAGTTCATGCAATCAAGATGCCATTACTTTTTCCTTTTTTGTAGACAGCCTACTTTGTAGTTATTTTTATTTTTGAGGTTCATAGAAGGGACTTTGGTGTGTGCTGAAAAAAGTATTCATGAAAAGCATGTGTTTTGAAGTGAATAGAAGCCACTTACTTTCTTGCATGCTGACATAAATAATTTATGATAACATGCTTTTTTAGTGAAAGTGCCATAGCTATGTGAATCAAATGCTTGGAATTTAAGCCAAATAAGTGAACGTGCTATTTATTATTCTTTTCAAGTGTTGGGAATAGTTCACTGTTGTGGTTATGTGGCTTGTGTCGTGACGCCATTTGATCAAGTCTTCTACCTCAGGCTTGTGGCAGTGGTCGAAGTTTATCAGTCTGGAATCTTCCTGCTTCTGAATGTGTTTCAAGGATGTGCACTCGTGCATCCATACAGGATGTAATATTTAGTGACAATCAAGTAAGTGATTTTTTTTTTTTGAACGTGTAAGTGTATATAGATCTCTTCACTATAGCTGACATTCATATACTTGTTGTAGTTTGATCAGGTTTTGGACATTATTAATGGGTGGCATAGGGCATAGGACCGCAACACTTTTTGCATAGAAATTATTTCTGAAGTTACAATTGTGAATTGCCAAAGTGTTTGGAACTTCTGTCATAAAACAAGTCCTTTCACTTTAAGTAACGTCGTTTTTCTGTTTTCTTTCTTCGGGGATGGTGGGGGGTCATATAGAATATAGCTGTCATGACAGGTAGTTGCCGGTGATGGCTGTGAATTTTTTGTATCAGTTGACAAGTTTTCTGGGCCCCCAAAACTAGTGTTTAAGCTTGTTGCATAAGTCTCCCTTTTCCTGTCATGCAACTCCACAAGGCATCCAAAAGCATTTGGTGTTTATTGCTACTTTAATTTTTTAGCCATAAATAAATAATCTTTGATTACCCTAAAAAAAAGAGTTGATTTCTCATTTGTGTGGAGTAGTTTTCTTTTTTCTTTTGTTTTGTTGGTTTATCTGTTCCCTATTTTTTTCAACATCATTATCTGTTGTTCTCCAATCTCATCGAACCCACCTTATAAGAATTTATATGGTATTGTACACAATGGTCTATACTCTATTGCACTTCCACAGTGATCTTCCTTGATATCCCATGCTTTTGAAGTAGTGAACAGTGTCTCATTGTACTTGCCTGATAGTGTGTAGTATTAGTCACGTTCTCTCTGAAAATTAAAAATTTTGCACAGTAATACTTAAAATTTCACTCTCTTAAATTCATGCCATCTGTTCCGAGACACTGATAATCATTGTATCACCATCTCAGATTCTAGCTGTCGGAGCAGAGCCTGTAATGAGTCGTTTTGACATAAATGGGGCAGTTCTTTCTCAAATACCATCTGCTCCTCAATCAGCATTCTCTGTTTCTGTACACCCATCAGGGGTATTTTCCTATTATTTCCCGTTTGGTTTTTCAATTTATTCCCTTTTCTGTACCCCTAATGCTTGTCACTATGCTTCTCATGCTCTTGCCCCGATTGCCCTTTCAGGTGACTGCAGTTGGAGGTTATGAAGGTCTTGTAGATATCATCTCTCAGTTTGGAAGCCACTATTGCACTTTCCACTGCCAATGCGTCTGAAGAAGAAATTAATCATTATTTCTGGGATTGTAATTGGATGCTAGAAATTATAGGTGAGTTACCTGCATGGACATTGAGACGTTCAAGGGTAGCAGGCACTTAATTGCAGGATTTTGCTTGGGTTGACCAAAATATATGGTGGTGGTTAACATGTCATCGAAATGATGAACTGTGTGATACCTGGATATGTTCTGTTATTGTAGAGAAGGTTCGTTTGACCTTTGTATTGCCATGTTTTCTTCCAGCAATTGAGATATTAAGCTGCATGCATAGGGCAAACAATGCCATTCATATCTATGAATTTTGAATTTTTTTTTTTTGTTTCAAGTAAAATGCTTGTGTTATTCTGTATAGTGAGGAAAACTCGCGGACAAAATGCCTCATTAGATCAAGGATTGTTATAGCAACTAGGCGATCTGATTGTTTTTGGTAGGGTCAACTTGTTTGGTTTGGCATGTTTTATGGAGGATTTGATACTAAAATTATGTTTAAGAAAAAAGATATGTTTTAGTACAAAAACTCTCTCTCATAATTGACACCCATGGCCATGGAGGTGTCAACATGCTTCTACCTGTCGGCCTGTAGGGGTTGTCTCAGTGCTTGCTTAATGATCCATCAGGGCTCTAATGATGCGAGCTGGGTTTGTTTTCAATTTAATTCACTGGATGACATGCATGGGATTACAGGTTGAAATGTCTGCGAACACTTGGATCCTTACCTGCAGCCTACGTTCGCACTGGAATCCAAATAACATAGCGGCCATTTGACCACCCCTTGTCTATTTGCCGTCTGTGAAATCAAAGACTGAATCTAGAGGACATCTCGAGAGTAGACAGCTGAATCCTTGCCGAGTCTTGGATCCTTCATCCCTCCATTCTTATCCCCTCCCTGTAAATGACAATTATTAAAAAAAAAAAAAGCCAATAGGATCATAGACAATCCCAATAGCATTTCCTCATTCCACTTCGGAGCAGAAATCCCACTTCTCCCCATATTTCGCTGCGCAATCATCAGCATTGGTGATTCCTCAACCTTCCCTGGACTTCGTGGGAAGCAACCCTTCTATACCCCAATTTTCTTTGGTCATAACGAGGGAGATGTTGCCCTCAAATCACTGCTGTAGTAAGTTGGTTCTTCAAAAACAAGACGCACACCATCTAAAAAGATCCTCAAATGAAGCCCACAGGCAAACTTCACTTCTTTCTTCTCTTCACACTCCACAACACAACTCTCAAAATTAATCGACTGAGACCCAATAGGTCCAGTCAGCAATCTCTTCTCCACTCTGTACAAAGGAATTACAGACCTCCCTAAACATACCTCCTTGCTGGCTCCTATCTTATCCTTCACACTTAAAATCGAAGGATCGTCAAATTGGCTCTGCTGCAACAAGCATCACTTCCTCATCCCAAGTAGGATTCAGACTCTTATCTTTTGAAACTTTAGTCCTCAAAACGAAGTTCCCAAGAATAGCCTTGGCATAAGCTTCGGGCTTCCTATTCTTGTCTGTAGGTGCCAAATCCTGTGCTTAAATCACTTGAATTCTAAGATGCCAAAGTCTAGGAGGCTTGTTTACAGTAGAACGAGTGTTTGACACGCTTTCCACTAACAGCAGCTGCATCAGAATGCCAAGCAACCGGAAAAGCATCATCATCTTGATTCCCCATCCAAACAGTTAACGGCAACTCTCCCGCAACCTTGACCCCACTGCGATCCTCCAGTCTATATCACCGTGGAGCCAATGGACCGTCTGGTGGAAACCATGTAGGAATATCGCCCAAATTGAAGGATTTCATATCCTTCACCATGGTCTCTAATCTCCCACCCTGAAGCCTATCTTTTGTGAAAGCAAAGAATTGGTTCCTTTATTCTGGGTTCAATGTATGCTCAAAATGTCTGGTTGTTCCCATGCTGTTTCCAATCTTTAGCTCAACGAAAGGGTTGCAAGTGTCAGTCACATTGTTTGCTGGCAAGCCATTAGCTCTCACAATTCTGACATACAGAAACTGTCTTTGCTCAACTAGGGTACGCTTGTCATTGCCTATGGCTCTCCTTCCACCAATATTAGATGATGTCGCCTCGAGGGTGTAGTCCTCTTTTGGTTTCTCTTTCGGAGGCATTTTCTCAAGCTACAAGAATTATGAATAATAATAATAAAAAAAAGGCAACCAGTACTGCCTAGTATGGCATCTTTATTTCCTGCTAGACATTTTATACCAGTGTACAAACCTTTCAAAAGAAAATTAGTATCAATTATACGCAGATTGCAGGCCTCTGCGAAAGTTTTGAGTGCCTGAGAATGTCATTGCCAGATTTCATGGTCAAAATGGGATAACTCATGCATATACTATCATTTACAAAACCATCAAAGAAGCCAGAAAACATGCATGAAGTTATTCAATTCAATGAAAATAAACGTAGTTTTTAAAGGACAGAATTGCATATCTTACATCCCAAGGCCAACCAAACAAACAAGAATACAAATTGTTGAATGTTTGTTTGCATTTGCTTATAAATGGAATTTTTCAGAGTGAAGATCAAAGTACTAGGCTAAGGTATTTGGTTTTAATGATAAACAAGATACAAAAAACCCTAAAACAAAGAGGTTGTATATGTTTACTTACCAGAGAGGGAGAAGCCAAGCAGAACACCGAAGTCTTTTGGTCAGAAAAATAGAGATAGGGTAGCTCTTAAAGAAGGGAAGTTTTCTAGGAGGAAAGTCAAGAAAGAAAGTAATAGGACATAAATACAGTATAGTTACTCTTCAGCTTGCACCTACTCTATGATTTATGACCATTTTGAAAGTTTTTGATTTTTTCTACTTTAATTATGGTAAATCATCTCTTACTGGATACAGCCGAGTCATATACATACTTAGGTATAGGGCTCAACGACAAAACATTATTGGAAGCATAATAAGTGGAGAGCAAATTATTTACTCATAATTTGCATAACCTATAATCCTCTCCCCTCTCGGCTTTTTTCTCCCTTTCTCCATGAACATGTGAGGGCTTACATTGAGGAATAGGAGTGTGTCTGCTGGCAATTAGCAAGGAACTTTTTTCAATTCAAAAGTTCAATCTGGCGATACTAAGATTTTAACCTTCTTTTAAAGGCGGTTTTAGCACCTATATTAACAAATAAATATGTTCAATTCCAATAATATCTGTTCCAATGATAATCTCTGGAACAAACTTTTAGCACGACATTATCTAGTGAAAATTTCATTAATATAATCATCTAAGTCGCTTTCTTTTGAACATTCCCATGTTTCTTTGAGGATTTTTTAATCTAGCTAACTGAAACCGTCTTGAATTCCTTGGTCTTCGCGATCCACCCTTGACATGAACAGAGCTTTCCCTAGTCTTCAACCTGACATGGTGTTGATGGTGCTGCCGATGGTTGTTATTTCGACTGCCACACATGCTTGAAGGATGGAGAGACCTCCAAGACCGCAAGCGGATTTTTCTTCTTTCCATTGCTGACTTGCGTTTTCTACCCAAATGATGATAATCTTCTGAAAAATCAGTTTCTAAACTTGAAGTGTAGCCAGCTTTGATGTCTCGGAATCGTCGGCGTCTATTCACCCGCTTTGTGTTCTTCAACTTGTGCCATAAGAAACAGGCTATATCTTCTATAGCAAATCAGTATGTCTCACATGCAGCCCAACACATCTTGCAAAAGGCTTTTTCCTATGCACTGGCAAACCCCAATCTTGAACAGTATGTAGAAGAACATCAAAGCTGCAAGTCATAAAGACAAGACATGAAATCATTTACTTTATGTTGATGATTTGTATAGATGATAAAACAAAAGAAAACAAAAAGATTACTCATCTAGGAGAGGGCAAATATCATCAACAGTTTCAACAGATCGGAGACGCATAAGTGTTCGATGAAACAAATTAAGTCCCATGGTCCTGAACAAACATCCCTGCAGATTCAAACCAGGAAATGTCATGATGCATGCAGCATCATCTGGAACATAATCATCAAACTTTTGAAAGATAGAACAAAATCATTAAGAGAATTATAGTGCTAATACATACTCGCATGAAACGCCGAATAGAGTCTTGATCGGAATTGCAAAAGCATTTCCAAGAACACCTCCAATTCCATTAGCAGCTTGACTAACGACAGACCCCATTTTTAAATAACTCCACAATCATATAGTGCTCCTTTCAAATTAATTCCTTCCTGCTCAAGATCAAAACACAAGAAATAATAATTAAATAATCATTTATTGGTAATAATTAATCAAACCCTGTTTTCAAAATGCTGTATTTATGACTAAAT
This sequence comes from Populus deltoides, assembly GCA_015852605.2. NCBI lineage: Eukaryota > Viridiplantae > Streptophyta > Magnoliopsida > Malpighiales > Salicaceae > Populus > Populus deltoides. Next base: position 16,021,449 of record CM027576.2, on the reverse strand, counting down.
TCTTCTTAATCACTATAAAAATACACGCACAGTCGAGACCTTGAATATTGATATTTGTAATGGACACCGTTAAAAAGATGCAAAACAAAGAGACCAGTTATGGGAAAAATTAAATGAAAAAAGAAAATTAGAACAATAATTTAAGATTCAAAAACTGAAACAAAAATGGAAATCTCCCGACTAACCTCTAAATCTCAACAAAACCAAAGAGACTTCACAGAGAGAGAGAGAGGAAAAACGGTTTTAACGGTAAGAAAAGGTATGTGAGTCCTAATATATGCTAGTATTTTTTTGGAGCTGTGCTCTAAGTTCAAAACCTGGCCCATATTAAGCCCATCTAGAACATGGGAGAGGTTATCAAAAGGTAAAACTACTTTTTTTAAAAAAAAACAATTAAATGAAAAAAAAAATTAGAACAATAATTTAAGATTCCGAACCTGAAAATAGAAACGGAAATGGCCCGACTGACCTCTAAATCTCAACAAAACCGAAGAGAGTTCAGAGAGAGGGAGGGAGAAAAAACGGTTTTTAACGATAAGGAAAGGTGTGGGCCCTAATATATTCTAGTATTTGTCTGGAGTCGCGCCCTAAGTTCAAAACCTGCCCATATTAAGCACAACTATAGAATATGGGAGAGGTTATCAAAAGGTAAGACTCCTTAATGATTGGAGTCATGCCATTGTAAGGACTAAGAACAACTATAGTATATATTCTTATCTTTCCAGGCAGTGTAAATGCCAGCACGTCATGCCATTGTAAGGACTAAGAACAATAAGAAGGAGGACATTCTTTTGCGAGTCGCTTTCACCCATCTAGATTAATTCTGCACAGTCATCATCCCCAGACCTTCCCTGTAACTCTTTTAGCGACAGAACATGTAAATAATAGAATATTATGACCTTTACCTTTATTTTCTAAATTGCAAACAACACACACGTAGTTTGGTTTAAATCCTTCATTGATAGCAAACCATGCTATACATCAATTACACAAGTCTTCATGTCGTGCTTATAGTCACAGAAGGCAGGATGCACTTCATTCACCACTCTAGTGCCGTTCAGTGTATATTTTATGAGAGAGATTTCTTTTTGGGATCGAACAACTTATGTTTTTCTTCTTTAAATCCATCATTTAGTGACTGCGCATCCACCGTCGCAACTCTCGGACCTGACACTTGTCCCCAGAGCCTCAGACTTGTTATAAACTAAGCCTCCCCAACAGCCAGGGCCAACCTATTCTAATTCTAAATACAACATGGATCAATTGGGAACTTGTGTAAAAAACAAATAAACTGTTGGGGTATAAATGTACCATATTGAAAGAAAGAAAGAAGGAAGGAAGAGGTATAAGCACGATACAAGTGAAACACCATAAATACCAAGGTTATTAACTATTCTACTGTAGATTAACCCAACACTAAAAGGGAAATAATGAAAGGGGACACTGCCAAGCTAGGACGCCTAGAAGTTAAACACGACCTGGCTAGCCCAAGGCCGTAGATTTCCAAACTGATAGAGCCCAAGAACTTATGTCTCAGATTTAATAATCGATAGCAGAGCTCAAAGAGATCCGAGTTCTGATGGAGCTCAACAAGAAAATTGAAACTTTATACCAAAAAAAAAAAAACTCTAAGCACAGAAACCAAGAAAAGGAAAAATAAAATCAGAAGGCAAGTTTTGATGGAGTCCAACAAAAGAACTAACCTTATGCCAAGAGAGAGTAGAAATTTAAGAAAGAGAAGGTGATGGGCTTACACAAGAAATGATGTGATACTAGTTACATGACCAGTACGATGCTGTGGGTTAATTTTTTTCATAAAAAATATCAAAAAAAAATTAAGATCTAAAAATATTAGGTATTTCTGTAAAGCTATAACCAAGAGTCTTGGGTTTAGTTGCAACATCTGATCTAATAGTAATATTTATAATATTAATAATAACATTAAACTTGCATAACCCAAGTTTAAGTGGGTCTGGCTGCAATACCAGACATAATAACCTTGGATATGGATCTGGTTGCAAGGTCGTGTCATAAAAATATAATAATTAAATAGATTAATTAAAAAGAAAAAAAATAATAAAGAAAAAAAATCTGAATTAACTCGGTCAATCCTTCAAAGTAAGCTAACCCGTCAAACCTTGGATTCTTATCATGAAAGTTTGATAACTAAATAGAAAAAAAAATTAATGGGTTACCCTGAACTAATTGGGCTAACTCGGCGAACCAGGTTAACCCGTCAAACCCGGGATCTGTGTCATGAAAGTTTGATAACTAAATAGAAAAAAATTGAATATTAACAAACTAAATTAAATGAAAAAAATTAATTAAAAACAAAAAAAACAAAAAAAAAACAAAATGCATCAATTTTTTCACTGTGGACTGCACAGTGCAGTCCACAGTCAAAGGCATAAAAGCGGCAAAAAAAAAAAACCTAAAGGCATCAGCCGATAATTAAATAGGAAAAAAAATTTATATTAATGAACTAAATTAAATAAAAAATATTAATTAAAAAGAAAAAAGAAAAGAAAAAAAACTTATAAGAAGAAAAAAACACAAATAAAGAAAAAGAGAAAGAAAATCTAAATTAATTGGCTTAACCCGTCAAATCTAAGATCCATGTCATGAAAGTCTGATAACTAAATAGAAAAAAATTCAATTTCAATAAACTAAATAAAAAATTAATTAAAAAAAAAGAAGAAGGCATTACCCTTTTCACCGTGGACTGCACTGTGCAATCCACAGTAAATGACATAAAACGAAAAAAAAATTTATGATGAAATAGAAGCCTCTAATATCAAAACCATTGTTAATTTAAGCCCACAACACTCGTTCCCTACAATTCATGTCATGAAAGTTTGATAACTAAATAGAAAAAAAAATTGACAGGTTTACCCAGAATTAACTGGGTTAACCCATCAAGCCTGGGACACGTTTCATGAAAATCTGATAATTAAATGGAAAGAAATTTAACATTAACAAACTAAATTAAATGAAAAAAATTAATTAAAATGAAAAAAAAATTTAGGTTAATTCATCAAATCACATTAATCCGTTAAACCCGAGATCCATATCATAAAAATCTAATAACTAAATAAAAAAAATTTAACATTAGCAAAATAATTAAATCAAACAAAAAAAAAATTATTAAAAAAAAAGCTTACCGTTTCATTTACTTTTTAATATATGTTATAATATAATATAATATAATATTATAATTATAATATTTTTCCCACGCCTATTCTATCATTTTTACCTACCAGAGAAATCATCACTTCTATATAGGATATAGGTATAGGACGGCCACTAAAGATTGTACAGGCTAAAACTTAGCCCAGCAGAGATGAGAAATGCCTTTACAGAAGAAAAGTCCCAAGTTCAAACTACTGAAAAACAAAACTCTCAAGCCAAGCAGGCAGGCCAGTAGGGTTAAGTAGCCAACAGAATTTTGGGCTGCTACGTGATTACTTGTGGGAACAAAGTAAAGCAAGCATGCTGGTATCAGTTACTTGGAAAAAGCTAACAGGGATAAAACCTTTTCTTCATTTACTGTGGTGTGCTATTTACAGAGAAACAACTATTATGATACACCACTACATTACAGTTCAGTGATGAGGGGAAGGGGGGAACATGCATCCCTCAAAAACCCATAAAATCAGCAGCGAATTCCTCATCATTTTTTGCAAGCATATCTTTTAAGCTACATTCAATATTCCTTCCCTTTAGCACCCAGAATCTGGGCATTATCTTCTTCTCCAATGAGTAACTGAAATACCGCGGGTAACCCACTACGTCTTCCACCGGTTTTTTCATGGTGTTCACAAGGAATTCATACTTCGGTCTCAAAACCTCATCTATGCTGTACCCTAGTAAAGGAGAGAACCTGCGGACCATGAAAGCGATATCCTTCTTCGACAGTCCCACATCCTTTAAGTATTTCATCCTGCCACCATGCAGTCCAATTAGTAAAAAACACAGTTCAAGAGAGCTTTGACATGACTCATGGAGTGAAATTCTAAGTAATACATAGCAATGATAAATATTAGGTTCCAGCCCCAGAACTTGCATTGGAATGGCCTATCTATAAAGAACTTAGTACTGAATAATTGATATGTAAACTAGACAATCTCAGGATGGGGGAACTAATGTGACCCGGGCACTCAGAAAGAAACCCGAGGAAGATGTGACAATCTAATAGAGGATATCAGGATAAAGGCATTACCGAGGAAGTATAGTTCGGTTGACATCAGAGACAAGAAGCTCAGGGTATTTTTTAATAACACGAGGAAGATGGTCTTTAGAAACACCAATTCGATCTAGGAATTCAATCTTCTTCTTCAGAGTTTTCTCGATGCTTGCAACAAAAATCTCAGGACAGCGAATGGCTACCTGTCCCATAGTTTCACGATCAAATCCGAGATCTTCCAAAAACAAAACCACCTGTTCGTTATAGTGTTAGCATTTTGTTATATTCAAGAAAGAAAAGTGCAGACAGAACAATGCACTTATATCATGAATGCAGACAGAACAATGCACTTATATCATGAATGTTTCCTCCCAGCTGCCAGATAAAAGGTATCGACGGCATTGTTTTACTTTTCATTCAAGTTCAAAAACTTTGGGAACAAGCTATACCACAGGGAAACCTAAAGAAGCACTTGGATTCTATGGCATGTTACAGGGTTTGGTTACAATAATTCAAAATTATAAGATTTCAATAAACATGTTGCTAAATCTCACAGGCTAACTAGCAGAGCCTGCAGCTAATTTGCTCATTTGAAACTTGAGCTTGAACCAGGCTCCTTGGAGCTATCTTAAAATATCCAAAAAATAAATCAAGAGCTAAATCCTTTAGCAATACTGAAGTGTGAAAGCCAATTGTTTCACAGAGAATAGTAGTTGATCATCCAGTAATGCTTTTTATCCATTATTTTCCATTTGTCTTCTCTTTGATAGCTGAGTCAAACCATTGATATTCCCCACCCCAGCTATGATGTCAATCTTACTACTGACATAAGACATAATTGGCCCTGAGGGCTACTTATTCCTCCATAAGGCTGAGATGCAGCAGCAGCAGCAGCACCAGCCAACTTCTTTGCAGGATTTCCCAGAAGGCGTAGTTTTGTGGTTGTCAGTTCCACACATCTTGTTGATTTTTACCTATATAATTTTGCAAGCATTATGTTCCCCCCTTCTTTGTCCATTTTCCAATTTGTCATTCAAGGTCTCATTACGCACAAAAAAAAGAAGAGAATACACATATACATATATCCATCTCTGTGTGCTTGCGCGCGCACACAAAAAAAAGAATATCCCTCCCTCCCTCTCTCTCTCTCTGTGAATCCAAAAATCCATGTGAAAATTCAACAGCCATTCCATGAGCGGGGACCTTGAATTTTATCATGGATTAATACTTGTTGATTTCCTTAGAAACCAAAAATATTTAGGAATATAGAGCATCCAACTAAGAAACTGATCTAAAAACTAATAAAACAGCAAAGATCACAATGACGTTGTTGATTGCCAAATGTGTTTTTTCATGTTAAACTAGAATAAAAATTAGTAATTGCATACCTGGAGAAATTCTTGGGGTTTTCTTAGTAGTAATTGAGGACTCTTCGAAATAACCTGACCCAACTTCTTGTTTCTAATGCCCAACTCAGCCAACTGTTCCACCATTACCTCAAGCTTGCTAGTTGAACAACCTAATATGTGAGGCCAACTTCTTATTGCTGTGTCAACACTTGATTTGTCTACCTGATATCAGTAATAACAGACCAACTATTTTATTAATCAACATAATAACAAAAATTGGAAGGAAAAAAAAAGGGAGAAAGGTAAAGCATCAGTGGAGTTGAAGAGGGAGCATATATGTGTGCACATAAGTAGATACATATATACACATTAAGCATGAGTGGACAAGTATTACTGAATGCTCATATTTTATAACGGTAGTGAGGTGCAAGAATGAAAGATGTCTAGCAAAACCTATTACTTAATAGGAGTTTAGTTGCACTGATCTAAATTAGTTTGGAAATCATTTTATTGTTTCCTTCACTTAACTTAGAAGAAGTGAATAACAAATTACATGGTGCACCAAGTATTTTATATATTTTTCTTTGCTAAGACAACCTTGGCCTTCAATTTTCATTGATATTCTTACAGCAAACAATTATACAGACTTATCTAGAATGATATTTCCCCAAAAGTACGTGATCCCAATGTATCTTACTGTATGAGCAATTCAGCATCAGCAAGTAAGCATGGTTTTATGGAAAAATCACACAAGAAACAGAAACGAACTCCAATGTTCAGCATCAGCAAGTATGAACTTACACAATATTACCTTCTCCATATGAAAGAAAGAAACGATCTCCTTGTAATTTTTCTGGATTGCTGTTGAAAGAATCCATGGATATTTTAGAAGCATTTTACCAAAATCTTTATCAAATGCCGAAACCTGAAACCAACGGATGAAAAAATTCTCTTATATCACAGAAAGGCAAGATATAAACAAAGTGATAGCATAAAATCCATCTAATGAAGCTACTCTGTTTCAGTGCACTAACTAAAACATATAACACAAGAAAGATGGTGTTCCCTGTTTCACACATGAAAAGTTACCTTCTTGAGAGCCTGAACTTTTCTATTAATGCCTGTAATGTCACAGATTATAACAGGTGGAAATAATAGGAATATCTCTCTCATATGCTCCTTTGGGACTCCAATACTTTCAAGAAATTCCACCATGGGCTTCAAGTGCAAATCTAATGGCAACAAAAGAATACGTGGAAATGATTCGACTAGACATCGAAAAGTGACTTCTGAAGAACCCAACATATCTAAACCTCCACGCCTTGCTTCAACCTACATCATAGCACAGCAAGCTTATCTTACAATCTGAAACCAGTAAAAAACAATGCCCAGCTAAGCTCATCAGTTCCTCTTAAAAAACAAATCCTTGGGCTACAGCTTAAGAGGTAAAGTGGTGCATGGATTGCCTCCCTCTCCTCACCACGCACACAGAGACCCCTCCAAGGAGATGAAGGAAAATTCTTTCAACCAAAATTTTATAGTAAGAGGCAGGTTTTTCATAATACGAATTCTAAATGAAGAGAGAACCACCCTGACCTTTTCAAAAAGTGACAAGGTCTGCTGCAAGTCTTCATCAATAGGTATTGATAAGTTCATCATCATACAGCGAGCATATTTTCCAACAAGCCTTTTATCATCACTGTCAGAAAATAATATTTCCTTCATATACTTAACCTAAAAGCCAAATAAAAAATAAGCAACAACTCTGCAGAATGAATAGAAAGAAATATTTATCCACATATAAATAAAAGCAAGGAGCTTTTCCTAAGAAAAAGAAAAGGATCAACTAATTCAATGGAATTCTTCTCTATCTAGCACAATCTTTGAAATGAAGACGCATGTTGCCAAAGTACAATGATAGGGAAACAAAACAGTAACAGTAGGAAAGCAAGGCTTAGATGACTAATATGACTTATCCTTGTGAATTCAGTTACTTACATGGGCTTTTTCACTAGCCAACTAACCACTGGAATGATTAACAAGCAACAACTAGACTACATAGCAATATCAACAGAAGCTTCGTAGTTATATGAACAAATCCTTATTCGAATAATCTAATCAACAACAGTTTGTAGATTGTAGATACATTTAGAACAAAAAAAAAGAAGGAAATTTTAAAGTTCAAATGAATTATAGAAGTCACTTCGATTCATTTTCCGGTGAACATAAACAAAAAAAATTGCTATTCAAATCAACTGCACTTTTCTATTTCACCAAGATACAAGACAGTTCAATAGTGTATCCATACTACATAAAGTGCCCGACTTCACTATCAACTAACTCAAAAGAGAGAGAAAAGGAAGCACAAAGTTTGAAACTTTACCTTGTGAACAAGGTTAGGAAGTGACTCTCCATGGAGGTACCGAGCAACATTCATGGAAGAAGACAAGCTTAATCCAAGACTCTCCAAGAAAGCAACTTTACCATTATCACCTTTCTCTTTTGCCATGTAAGCTACCTTCTCTTTAAAACCCAAGGTTGCAAATTCATTTCCATCCCCGCCACTTTTCCACGAAGTCCACTCTTCCAAATCCTTGACACTATCAAACAACATTTTAGCATATTTTGGAGAATTCAAAGCAATGGAGTTGGATTCCGGTGCGGAGATTCCGAATTCTTGAAGAAACTGAGAGATGGCTTCTTGGGTTTCAGTAAAGTGGGCTTCTTGTTGACTGGTGTATGGTACTGGGTTATTGTTGTCGTTGGGGTTTTGGCATTTGGGGGGGCATTGGTTTCTAAGGAATTGGATTCTTTGTGGGAGAGAAAAGAGAGGGAATTTACAAGGGAATTGGATTTTGGGGTGGAGTGTGGGAAGGGGGTGAGCTTTTGGAGATGGGAATGGGAAGTCCAGAGGGATTGAAAGGGATTTGGTAGTCATAGCTGAACTGGGCAGTGATGCTGCATCGAAAACTAAAACTCGAGGCTCTTCCTGCTCTAGCTAAAACCCTAAAACCCTGACTGGGACAAAGAGAAAGCATGTTATTGCTACGCCGTTTTGATTGGTATGAGAAGGAGTTAAGTGTTGTTATTCAAAAATAAAGGGGCAAACTTCAAACATGTTCCCCCAACTACTGGATTAGTATCACTTTTACCTTCAAACACATTTTTATATCAATTTCATCCCTCAAAAAGTTCGATACCTTCTGTTAGAATTATTTAATATAAAACGACCCTACAAAATAATGTTATTTAAGAAAAAGAGAGAGTATAACTTGATATGAAATATTTTGTTGGTTATTGGGTTAGACCTGGTCTATCCATGATAGATGGGTCTGATTCAATTTATTAGAGAAGTTACTAAAGAAAGCAATCGCCTCCTCTAATTATATATAAAGGAATATAACTCATATGAAATCATTAATTTTTATTATTGAAAGAACATAGTTTTCTCTTTCTCTTCTCCCATCTTGACTCTCTGCATTAACTTGACAAGATTTACAAAGACGTTCGTATTGTGAAATATCACTTTGGTTCTAGTAATTGAAGTGGCACTGAAGTAATTGATTCAGGAATAAGAAAACGAATTCTCACAAGTAGGTTTTCCTTTCCGATCTATATATTTTGTAGATAAAATTTAGATTATTTATTATTGAGGATGAAGAGACTCGGTTAAGATTTTTTTAAATATGAAAGATAAATTTGTTGTAGAATTTTTTTGAAAATAAAAGTGAAACTACCTATAGATGGAAGTTTTTTTAAAATTTTCTCAAAAAAAAAACTAATTACTTTCTTTGATTTAACTATAACTTATGTTAATTAATTGATTAATTAGTTCCTATTGGATAAAAGCAATTAAATAATCTCTTAATCATCTTTAATTTGATAATTTACTTGAAACTAAAGGAAGCGCTGAATTATAAATGGATTAAGAAATATAAGAATTGAACATATAAAGGAAGTACTTAAATTTATTTTCTCTTAGGAATTAGTAATCAAATTTATTTTCACTGAGAATTGAAAGGAAAAAAATGAGATCAAGTTAAAATGTATGGAAGTGGTGTAGTTTAGGGTGTTGTGGTACTATGGTGAGTGTGTTTAAGTGAGGATTTTGATTTTCTTTTTCCTGTTTCCCAGATTTTCAGAGTAGAGTAGAAGGTAGCAGAAAATGCAGGTATTGGTTAGAAACATTTTCTAATAGTGTTTCAAGTGTTTATTCGATACATTTTGAACATGTTCTTTTCATGTCTGAACAAGTATACAAAATCTAAGTATGTAAGTGCATGTCCATTGCAAACCAAAAGCAATGCAAATTCCCCAGCTTCATGTTTATGCTATCACCGGCTAGAATTGCCCTGTTGGATGGATTCTCCGGAAAAAAATGTTGCTGCAAGAAAGCTACCAGTCGCCTTCTTTTAGCCTTCTGGTGTTGGTTCTGTGAGTAGAGAATTTTAAACAAGTTAATTACAAGACGACTTTAATTTCTATGCAATTGTATGGCCATCTTGTTTCCTAATATTTAGTACCTGCTTCTGCTTTTGTTTGCCATGAAGCTAGCGGTTGATTGGCTCCTTGGGCTTCATGGGTTTTCAACTACGAAATCACACGTCACTTCCTGCAGAATGTTTATCGACAATATTTAGAACAAAATCTATCCACCCCTGTTTACTTGGGAAAATGGAAAATTTATATGCCTGCTTCTACAAAACAATGCTCATGTGAACTCTTGCGGTGGCTTTTAGTTAATGCTCATGTCTTGGGATTTTTATGTAATATTCCTTTTATTTTTTTAATCTCATTCTTTAGGAGCTTTTCCTGGGTTAACTTTCTGGGAGTTTTACCTTATTTACTGAAGATTGACTGAGGTTGGTGGGAGTCATTGAAGTTTGGCTGAGGGGGGGAGTTATTGAAGCTTGGCTGTGGTTGGGATAAGGAACGAAACTGCCAGCGAAATAAAGGTAGTTCATCTTTTCTTCAGCCAAATCTCTCAGTTTGTTGAGCTCTGGCAAGACTTCTGTGCCAAGATCTGGCCTGTCTTTCCGTCTCAGTTCTGCACATTGGAGTGCAAGCTTTGCATAACTTAAAGCCTCTTCAACTGGCCAATCAGGCACATCTGGGTCTAGAACTTCTTTGAATGCCCCATTTTCAATAGCTTGTTCAACAATGTGAGTCAACCCCATTGGTGGCCTGGCTGTTATGATTTGCAGAAGCATGATCCCTAAGGAATATACATCAGATTTCACACCAAGCATTCCAGTTTGTTGGTACTCTGGATCAATATAGCAGAACGTTCCAGCAGCTGATGTCATGTAGTACTGTGTTACATTCTCAGCTGTAGCAGGAACAAGCCTGGCCAATCCAACATCCCCAATCTTACTGGTGTAGTTGTTGTCTAGCAAAATGTTTCCTGGCTTTAGGTCACGGTGCACTAGGGGCTCTGGCTTGGTCTGATGGAGAAAGAGTAGACCTGTGGCTATCTCGGCTGCAATTCGAAACCTGATTTGCCAAGAAAGAGCTGGGGTATTCCCTCTCTTGAAAAGACAATCTTCTAAGCTTCCTTTTGCCAAGTGTTCATAGACTAGAATGCCATACTCTGGGCAGGCTCCTATAAGCAGTACCATGTTTGGATGCCGTATTAAGCTAAGCACTTCAACCTGAAAGGTAGAGGTTAGATTTTTCACAAAATGATCGTTGTCTTGTCTTAAAAGAACTACACCTCCATAACTTCGATTCAACATCATATGCTAGAGTTTGAAAATGGTGTGCTTATTTATTGTTTTTTTTTTCTCTTTCAATGTAAAACACGAGGCACCATATGGTATTGTGGTTAGGGTGATTTTCAAAGTGTGTGTGGGATTTGATGCTTTTTTAGATTCAGATGTTTTTTTTATGGTTTTGATATAAGAAAGTCAAAACCATAGAAAAAAAAAACCCATCAAATTCGTGCTTTTTCACACAGGAAGAACTTTCAACCGCATTACCTAACACGCCCCCAGTAGACAGGAGCATTATTAACCAGTTTTTCTTTGTTCCTCACCTCTCTTTGAAATTGTAACCTTCCTTGGGCCGCATCAGGACGTAAAACCTTTACTGCAACTGGTGTATGATCAAGATAACACTTGTAAACTGGGCCATAACCTCCTTCCCCGATCTTCTTTGATTCCGAAAAGTATTGTGTTGCTTCTTCAATCTCCTCAATTGAGTATCTCCTGTATCTGATATCATTATAGGATAGATTACCCTTTGATTTTTTCGTTTGTGCAGCTTCTTTGAGGGCTTTCTCTATGTTGACTCTCCTTTGTGCTTCTATTTCTGCTCTCCTCTGAGCTGCTTCAGCAGCTTCTATGGCTTCTCTGCACCTGGCTTTCTCTTGTTCTATAATTGATAGTGCAGCTTCCTCAGAAAATCTTGCCTCTTCCAATCTTCGTTCTTCTTCTATTCTCCAGCGATTCAGCTCCGTTGCCTATATGCGTGTGATTTTAGAACCTACAGGGAATCTTACAAGTGCACATGGCAAACATGACTTCTCTGTACCTTTTGTTTTGCTGTAAGTGCTTCTCTACATGCTTCACTGTACATTTCCATTGTTTGCTTCAGCTCTAGTTTTAGCCTCCTCATCTCAGATTCCATGTCATCCTATGTGTTTACAATACAGATAAGTAGAAATCATTTAGATCAAGCATCTGTGCTTGTGATCACACATTTTGCAGTCTTCTTCACTTTAAAGTTAAAACAACACGTGAAAGACAATGAAGAAATCAAAATATGAAGTTGCTGTTTTCAAGCATGTAAAGATGTAAGATTATGCTATAATTAGCCATCATAAGACGTTGCTCAATCTATCTTAGTTGATCAAATAATAACTCTAGGATAAACATCCTTTATTTCCTGAAATGTTTGCGGTGCACGTTTGATGGTTAGTGATGATTGTTTACCAAATCATGCTTCTGTCAAGGTGGTTAATTCCTTACCAGGCTATGTGTTGAACCGGAAAATGACGTTCCTCCACTATCATGTGAAACTGATGAAAATCCCTGCTGGGAATTGGGGCCAATGGACTTTGGTCCTGAATGTATAGATGCAAAGCTAGTTGCTGAACTAGTTGAAAGCCGTGGGGCTAGTCCAGAATCCATGAAATCATAGGTTGTAGAAGACATGCGGTCAGTGCTTGGCCTGCTTGAGCTTACAAATGATATGTCAGTTTCTGACATTAAATCTGCAAATGATCTTACACTATGACCATATCTTCCTGTTCCAAACGGTGACCTGTTGTTACCCACAATTGTATTGAGATTAGCCTTTGAACAAATCAAATCATAGGCAAGCCACAGCAACCAAAACCAAGAAATTATTTCAAGACATCCCAGTCTATCACTTTCTTCTAAGATATTTACTGATTATGTATGCACATCATATTATATTATACTAAGCTCACCCTCATCCCCCAATTTCTTAAAATGATTTGATGCACTCCTCACTTACCTGAAGTTTTCATCAACTGAGATGTGATGGTTGACTGACGCCGTCCTCTCTGTCAGCAAAAGACCATAAATTGGATTTTGGATTAGGACTAAAACAATATATAATAAAACACATTATAATTGAGAGTACAAACGTTTTATACTCCAACTATGTTTGTATAGTGCTTCATGAGAGTCATCTCCTGCACTTTTTTCATTCTGTTGGTTTTTTATTTGATCTAGCAGTGGGGAGACAAATGGGGCGGCACGAGAAGCATTTCTCATGGAAGAGACCTTTCCTTTTGAGACTGCATACACAGTACAGAAATCCGGTGCCCCTCTTGACACAGTGCTTGGGACATCTGCCTTGAATTTTCTGTATAACAAAACCATTGGAGTTAAGAGGATCTGTAGTCACTGAATGCACGTAAATATCTGCAAGAAAATGGAATTCATTTGTCAATTGCCATCTCTCTCATGATTGTAATTGTTGATTATGTTTCCATCCGTACATGAAGTCATCCTGACTGTTCAGTATTTTACTTATCAGAGATTTCCAAACAAATTTCAGTGTTGAGAATGTATAAAAGTGCTGCTAGTGTTCTGAACGTTGACATATGTGGGAACTTGTCACTTGCTTTGGAGAAAAGAATGGCTTATTAGTGGCTTGCTTTGCTTTTATAGTGGTTGAAAATGCTTTTTTTAAAGTGCTTTTGATATGAAAAACACTTGATTTTTTTTTATGGTTTTGATATAAGGATCTCAAAACATTAAAAAAAAATAACACCTGAAAAGGCATAAACCAAAATTCACTTTGGAAAGAACCAGAACCGCAATACCAAATGGTGTACCATTAACCTGTCATTCAAGTAAAACCGAGTTTCTCTTTTGTTGGAAACAGCTTGCGCTTCCTGTTTCTTTGCAGATGGAAGGTTCCCTGAATTTATATTCTGGTTGAGTGTGTGCCAGTAGAGTTTCCAAGTTAGGATGGGGCTGAGGGGGTGCAAAAATACCTCATAAATCCACTCCGTGACGGGGTGCCGAGAACCAAAGTCTCGATTGCAGCATGGGCAACATATTCTGTTATTGCTTTTGCTATATCAGTGCTTTCAAGTGCAACATCAAGGCAACGCACCTGATGCATGAAAAAAAATCTGCATGATGAAAAGGAAAGGAGAAAAGCAAGGTACATTTATCATCTATTTGCATGACATGAGAATTTGCAAATGAGGGTTTTCTTCAATCACTGGGGTTGCATATATTTATATGTTTATAAGAGATGCCTGCAGATTTTTTAAGTTCCTTCTGTTCTTCTCATGTTGTAGACTTTTTCCATGCAAGGTGCCTACGGATGCATGATTTTATTGTTGAAAGGAGGTATGACAATGACAGGGCTTAAAAATTACATCTTTACGGGTACAATAGCATCGAAATGCAAGGAAGAGATCCTTGGCCATCTTCTCAAGCTGCTGCTTCCCCGGTGAAAAATAATCACCAGCTGCTCCGTGGCCTGATTGTGAAACAAGAAAAAAGGAAAACACGTGGAAAGAAAAGATTAGAACATGAAACCTGGAATTTGAAGATTCACTCGAGAGATCAAAGGAGCTGCAGGACGTTGAATGTAAGTTGAGCAACCCCCTTTACAATGTAGGGCACGTAGGTTGCAGTATCATCATAATTATAATCTATTATTATTGTAGATAATGAATCGGAGAGAAAAGAAGTTACTAGTAACAAATGATGATGATGATGATGATTTGCTAAAAACATGGATTAGAACAACAGTTTGGCCTTTGGAGAGAAGATTTTCCATAGTCCATTTCAATGCATTTTGGCTCCCTTTGTCTTTGTCTACTGCAACTGCCACCAACCCCTTTCCTTCTCCTCCCTTCCTGCTCCACTGTCCCTTTGAAAGCCACATTTTCTGTGTTGTTTCTCAACACTCAAGGAAAAAAAGAGTTGAAAAGGACAGGAAAAATATATTCACAGAAGTGGATAACAATCCTTGCAGTCATTTACAAAAGACCACCTGAGAGACCTAGAAAACCTCTCTTCTATCTCTCTGGAGAGACAACAATTTTGTATGATGCCTTGTGGTCAAAGAGTTTTATGTGCTTTCTGTTGGGAAATGTCAATTGGATGCAAGCCTCTCTGTGTGTTACCAGCAGAAATGACACCCGTCATTCTCCCTCTCTCTCTCGCTCTTTCTCATTTTCTCTCTGTCCTTGTTTAGGTCACCTATATTTATCGATGGCTAAGAATGAAGCTGCGCCATTTCAATACACGTACAATGTTACCAAAAAAAGAATGGTTTTCGATAAAGTTTACATATTGATGGCCTCTGTATCCTTGTATTCTTTTCAAAATATGCAAATTTTTAATTAATGGTACAAGGTTAAAAAAGAATTTCAGTAGCCCACTTGGCAGGCAAAGCTTCAAAATTCTCAAGCTGGTGATTTGCTCAGGAAACAGATAAATGGCTCAACTGTTAGCAACTGCTGTTCCCTTTCACAAGAAGGTGATATGCATAGAAATCAAAGAAATGACAAATGAGATAAGATGTTCATTTCCATTAAATATTTTCCGTTCCCTTTCTTGTTAAAGTGTTGATATATTAGCTTG
The DNA here is from genome assembly GCA_015852605.2 of Populus deltoides. NCBI lineage: Eukaryota > Viridiplantae > Streptophyta > Magnoliopsida > Malpighiales > Salicaceae > Populus > Populus deltoides. The sequence goes on along the minus strand of CM027576.2, from coordinate 16,005,838 downwards.
TAATGTAAACTTTCTTGTACCAATATCAAGTGTATATATATTTCCACCTTCTGCTAGATCAGAAGTCCTTGTGCACTGCAGGATGCAGTCTGTAATTTATTTAAATCTGCTGATTCTTGTTTCCAATTGTATGAATGAGTCTAATGGCATAAAATTCTCAATAAACAAAATTGAGACATTTTTATATCTTCTTGAAGAAATCCTTTCTTGACTGATATCTGGTTATAAAGCTTGCAATATTAACTGTCAATTTGAAGCCTTTAAAGGGAAAGGAACCTTAACAGCATGTGATTGTAGGGCTTCCCAATATATAAAAAATTACTTAAGATCCCAGTTCAAGCTTGAGAACGAGGGCAAAGCTTAAGCCTAAGGTACCTCATGGCAGGAGCATAAACTGCAGGAAGAATTCAAATACGTCATAAACTTGCTGAGAAAAGAGAGAGAGAATATATGGTAGGACTAGGGCATGCGTGGGAATCATAGCAGCTTAGGAAGCTAGAAATTAATTGCATTGTCAAATTGAATGTCAAGTGTACAAGTACAAAAAACAATGCCAGGGTTTCTGTGTATGCACAAGTGTGGCTGTATAGGCAGACCTGGTTTACTGTGATTATGTAAATCAGGTATACCTGTTACTTTTAACGTGGGGAGATAACACAGATGATGACAAAAAATGAACTGAGTGAAAAATATTTTTTCTTTATGCTTTTCCTTTTTCGCCCAAAACCCAAAAGCATAAAATTCTATCAGCTAATCAACCCACATTATAGACTAACAACATTTTTTTTACAGTTGATAGAGGAAAGCTAACAACCCCCATAACAATCATTCCACTCTTGGTGTTCTTCACCGTGTGGAAATCCCAGGAAATTAACCTGTTAGCCCTTGTGATATTGTTCTATATGCCTTTTCCTTCATACTTGCCGATCATCATCGATCGTACGTGAAAGAAAAACCTTCTTGATTATTTCCTCTAACACTGTATGCATTCCCTTCACTTCCGTAAAAGTCTTCATCATCATCTCCTTCTTTCAATTCCTCAATCTTGTCGACAACTTCCTTAATGTCCGACCTTCTCTCAACTTCCCGTTCACAACAACTCAATCCAATTTTCAGAAGTTTTATCATTTCTCCCTTGCTATTTTTCGTTCCCAGCATTTCCTTGTCAAACACTTCACTTGTTCGCCTTTCCTTCACCATGTTATTAACCCAAGTTGCCAAGTCTGCATCGCTATTATACCCTGGTGTTAGATAGTTCTCAGGGAACTTGCCAGTTAATATTTCCAGTATTAATATGCCAAAACTCCATATATCTGTCTTGCTCGATGACCGGCCATGTTGTGCATACTCAGGCGACTTGTAAGCCATCATGAACACGTGGGCATGTTCAGGGTTGATCACAGGTCTTAGAGCATAATCTGTCAAGAGAGGCTCAAATGACTCGTCGAGGAGCACATTGGAAGATTTGAGGTGTCCATGAGGAGCTATTATAGGAAGCTGATTGTAGAGGAAAGCCAAGCCCCTGGCTACTCCTTTGACGATTTTCAAGCGGATACGCCAATCAAGTCCATCTTCTTCCAGTGAATGATTTCCTGAGGAAGACAGGTACAATGGCTGTAAGAATACAAAGACTTGATGGTTTCAGAAAAATTACAGTTGATTTCAAAGGAACTTACCATGAAGGTGACTAGCCAAGCTACCATTCTCGGCAAACACGGTAACCAAAAGCTTCTCATCCCTCCTATAATAATACGCCGCAAGAGGCAGCAAGTTTGGATGCTTCAACCTCCCTATCCTTCTCATGTGCTCATGAAACTCTTCTCTCTCCACATTGTTCATATGCCGATACCTCTTAACAACCACAGGTTGTCCACCGACGACAGCTTTGTATGAAGATCCATATGTCCCACTCCCCAAAACTTCTGCTGATGCTCTAAGCAAGTCTTGCAAATCAAATTTCTCAATGTCATCCTTCAGGAATGACAACTTTCCATGATCAGTTATCCTTGAATGCGAATTAGTCTCTGGCATTTCACGATGTACATCTCTATAATAGGAAGACATAATTCTGTTGGAGTTCTCTGATGCTCTCCTCTGCGTTCGTCTTTTACTTTCTTTTCGGGAAAACAAAAGGAAAGCAAAAGCAATGGCTGCTAGTATTAGCAGAACAATCAGTATAATGATTACAATATATAGAATGCTGAATTTCTTCCCATGGGCTTTAGGGGTAGAAGGTGGAGAGGGTATGCATGGTCCTAGAGGCGGTCCACAAAGTCCTTTGTTGCCTGAAAATGATTTAGTTAAGAAAGATTTTATCAGGGAAATGATGCTGAAAAAAGGTCAGAGATAAATCATAAAGATACATAACTAATCCGTGGCTGGATAAAACGATTACCTGCAAATGAGTTTGGACTCAATCTGCTCAGGGCTTCTGGGATTGGACCCTCCAATTCATTGTTGGCTACATTTGCTGTCTTCATACCCTTCTGTTGAAAATTGGGTATTTGGCCTTCAAATTGGTTTCCATCAAGCTTCAATTCCGTTAACTTAGGCAAGATTGCAAGTGATGAAGCAATCTTTCCTGTAAGCAGGTTATTTGCCAAAAACAGTCTCTTTAATGAACCCATGCCTTCGAATGCTTTGTCAGGAATGTCTCCAGAGAATCGGTTGTTTGACAAATACAACGCTTTTAACTTCCCCAGTTTCTTGAAATCAGGCAATGGACCATCAAAATTGTTGTCCATAAGGCTTAACGTTCGAAAGGAAGGCAAGGGAGCTAGTGCATCCAAATCAATATTGCCAGCGAGTCCCATATGTTCAAGCTGCAAACCCCAAATGCCTCCATTGAAACAAAGCACACCAACCCAATTTGATCTATCCCTTTCGCATGGATTCACCGAGACATTCCAGTTACTAATAGCCTCATTGTTCACTAGCTGTTCCTTGAACTTTAAAAGGGCATCAGAATCTGGTGAGCCAAATGATGTAACCACAATAGATAACACGAATGCAAGAACAAGGAGGACTAATGATGAGGTGGTTGCGCGCGCAAGCATAGCTACGTGCGCAGCCATTACCATTAGTACAATGCTCAAGAATTCTCAAATGCTTACTACTCTCTCCAGAATTTTCAAATGTAAGAAGTTTTGAATCACATATTTTTGTCTTTCTTGGTCTTGCAGGAATGCAAAATGCATTAGCCAGGACAGAGATGAAGTTGGTGTGCAATGCCAGGAATAGTAAAGATGATCAGGATGCATCATAGGTAACAATGGAAAGGAAAAATAGAAGTTGGCTAAGTGACTAAGATTTGCCTGTGTAACAGCTTAGAAGGGAAGTATTTTAGAGGTTGCGATGAATACAGGAGAGATCCAGGGCCAGCCTTTGATTTTGTTATGCTGATTATTAGTTGGTCTGCTATATTAAGCAGATATGCTAATTATAGGTTATGTCTAATGTTGGACTAATTGTTTGACCTGCTATATCTATGCAGCCACTATCTGATGTTCTTTTTCAGTTTTAAGTTTTGCTTTGTTGGCTACTTAGGCACTAACAAGAAACAAAAATCAAAGCAAATCACCAAAATCCATAGTGACAGATGAAACTAGCTGGGATTGTAAATGATTCGTGCCTAGAATAGATGATCGATTGCGCCGAAGTAATGAATAGTTTCTTTTAGAAGATCATCCATGCTAATTTACAGGACCAGAAAGATTGAAAATTTTTTATTAATATAATGGATACATGGTATTAAGAGAACCTTACTTTTTGGTTCAACTTTTTACAAGCTTCTGTGAGCATATTTATTATGACCTGCCCCAGAACCATATGCATATGGGGTCTGTGCAGTCTTAAAATTCACAATTTAATTTCCAGCTTCTCTACACAAACAGCTATATATCTTTCTCATGTACAAAATCCTTTGATTGACTCAAAGCTTCTTGGAAGGCAATGGAACATTTTTGCGGTATTCTGCCAGAGCCCATAAGGGGAAAACATTCTTATATGTTGGATAGTGTAACATACAGTTATTCTTGAAAACACCAGTAATTTCCTGCACAAAATATTTGAATGATCATTAAACAAAATCAAGTGAAAATTCAAGAAAATTTGAGCAATAATGACCAAATCAAACGTGTGTGTGTGTGTATTGTTACAACGACTAGGTCATATCAAGATACCTGCTGAGGATAGCTTCCATCTTCAGCTTGAGAGTTAATCAACAACTTAGCACCACGGTGAAGTGGAGTCGGATCCCTATCCGCCTATTTCAAGAAAAAACCATAACAAAAAGATTACCACATGACTTGAAATCCGGAAAGCAATTGAGCATAAAGTATATGCAAAATCATAGCAACTAGGCAAAGATTAACAGGTTCACTAGGAACTGACCTGGCCAGAATGAATCAAACCAAGCATAGCCCATGCTGTCTGCACATAAGTTGATCTCTTTTCTTCGAGAGGTGTATATATCTGAGAAATGAAACACACATTAATATTTATTCAATGTATCTGTCTTCTTGGCTAGTCATAATTCAATTGAAGAAATGAAGTTAATTACCTTATTTGGGCAAGATAAGTAGCTCTCGCCCCATCCACCATCTGGAGACTGTGCCCTGAGTAGAAAATCGACTCCTCTACGCATTGCTTGGTTATTATAGTAGGTTTTTCCAGCAGCTGCTAGACCAACAAGTGCGAACCATGTACTGTAAATGAAGCAAACTCCCCAGTTTCCATACCATGAACCATCAGGCATTTGAATCATTTCGAGATAATCGACAGCTCTTGCAATGAAAGTCTCAATTTCTTTCTTCCTGTGTCCAGGGTACATCTTCATAAACATCACAAATCCATGGATTGCAGATGATGTGCACTCAACATAGCTGCATTGTATGACAATAAAATCAGGCTCGGATGATATTAATATTTACGGTACAAAAGAAACCAAAAATGGGAAGAAGGAATTGAGTGAAAAATCTTACTCGTGCTCGATGACTATGTTCTCCAGGAATTCCATAGGATTGAGTTTCTAAGAACACAAAAGGACGAAAAAATACTCGGTTGATATATGGTGTCAAAAGAAAATTTTGATTCTAAAAAGAACAGGAAAAATGTTAGCATAGAAGTTACCTCTAACCACATTTCACCGCGAATCGGCTCCCAGCCTGCTAGACCACCTCTTGGTCCCTGAATTTATAGAATGAAGATCAAAATTCCGATACCAGTACTCTAGATGAATTTCTTTGGAAGAAAAAAAACATGTGAAGAACAGAACAGTTCATAACACAAAGCAGCAAAAATCACTCACCTGCAGTGAAAGAATGATATTGACTGCTTCAAATATCATCTGAGGATCCATTTTCTCACCAATGTATTCAGTGGGCAACATTTGAGCGAAGAGAACACACTGTACAAAAGAGAATAAAATTCAGTGCTGCTTTATTTTACAAAAATGTTATCATAAAATTTAACTTCGGTTGATGTGATTTTAACCTTTAAAGCTTCGGCTGTACAATCAGAAAGTTGCCAGCCATGATCCTGATCAGAGAAAGTCCATGATCCTTTAGAAATGTGACGATACATGCCCACGAAGTCACCTGCTGGATTATCCACAACCTTGAGCAGATTTGAAGTTCATTTTGATCAGTTAAGGCCACCAAATTATAGCAAGAAAAGAAAAGAAAAATAATTGGGTTGAATTCATGATTTAGTACCTGAGATTTCTTGATGAAATCAAATGCTTTAGCGAGCGTAGGCTTGATTTCTTCACCAAGCTCACTAGTATACAAAGCCTGAAAACCAAAAGTAGCATCCCACAACTGGCTACCAAAGCTCTGGACCTTCATTCCATCCTCTCCAACCCACAAGTAATCAGGAACCCTAGCAAGATGCCTCTTAAAAGCAACACCATCTGGATCTTCCACCCAACAAGAAAGCATGCACAGCACCTTCTCAACACAACCAATAGTAATGTATCTACTGTTTTCATCTTCATAATGAATGTGCTTCATTGTTACTTCAAGAGCCTTCTTTCTGACCAACTGGTTGAAGGGCCAGCGAGTAAGAAGAGGTTCAGACATCAAATACAGACTATCCCAAAGGAAATCCTGAATCAAGGAATGTGGATAGTAAAGATCCTCCTCTGCACATAAATGCCTGACTTGCTTCCACTTTACGCTTTCGTAAGGCTGAACGTACAGCTCTTCTCTCAATGACAGAATCAGAGGTGTAATTGGTCCAACAAATCTTTTTCCATACAGATATGACATTGGCATGTAAACCAATCGACAGTAGCACCACATTTTTGCTGCATTTTTTTTTATATTAATTAGCATCATTAACTTGTAAATCAAGCTAAAACAATGAAACGTACTGTTTTGCTAATCAATTACCTGGATGAACAGGAAGGGCAGTAGGCAGAATCCAAAACTCTGGGGGCATAGGGTTACAACCAGACCAGTCAAACAGGCCAAGAATCTATAACAAAATCAAGAAGAAACATTATTACACTCCACTTATCAATCATAAATTGGACTAGCTAGTGTGTGTGTGTGTATATATATATATGAGTGTGATTGTCTAAAAATCCTTTTAACCCAAAGAAAAAACAATCATACCGAAAGCCAAGTCTTGCCCCAAGAGGGAATGGAAGTGACACCACCACGGTCAAGAATCCATTTTCTTCCTCTTGCACAAGCTTCCTCATCTGGCCCTACCCCAAGCAGACGCAGACAAATGTAGCTGAAGGTTGTGCAAAACATGTTGCTGTGACTTTCTATGTGCAGACCCCACCCACCATCTTCATTCTGCAGCATATATACATATCATGTTAATTAAAGTGTTGATTTTGCATAATTAATTAGATTTCTGATGAAGAAATTAATTTTTATTTCAAGTGATACGGAATTAAATACCTGATGGTTGTATATGTAACGAAAGATTTCTTTGCGGTACTCGGGAGGGAACATGGTGTTGAGATGCCCAGTAATGTAGAAGCAAAACACCTGCAATTAATGTTATTTGTCCTGGTTAATTATCTTTCAATTACCAAAGTGATCCCTTTTTCTTTCCTTCTTTTAATTAGCTACACACACATAAACTCTAAGAGCATAAATATTCAGTGCCACTATTACAAACATTTTTTAATTAGATAATTAATTAAGAAATGATCAACAGAGTGGAATAAATAAGGAAGGCTGGCTAGCAGCCATGATTTGGCACACGTTTCTGATCATTACCAAGGTGATGTCATGAGTGGGGTTTTATTAAAAAAGAATTAATTAACGAGAAGAACAAGAAGAAGAGATTAAAAAAAAAAAAAGAGAGAGATTGTACTTACGAAAGGAGGAAGGAAAAAGAGGACCCCGGAATTCTCAGCAGGCCAGTGGCCGTCACTAGCCTGCAAGGCTGAATAAAAGCTGGCTGACCTCTTCATCGCCGTTGTTGTCTTTTCGTACGTGACTTCTTCACCATCCTCAACTCTCACTGCCGGAATTGTTTGCTTGAAGTTTTTCTCCCTCAGAATCTGCATCGATCACTCATTCATGTTAATTCTTTCGCGTTCATTTCTTTTCCCTCCATCTCGTAATTGGTGGCGGTTAAGACAATATTAACATTATAATTAGCTACTATGATTGAGAAATCATAGTACGTATCACACAAATCATGGTAAAAATATGTCATTATTCCACATAATTACATGCATTAACTAACATATAATCATTGATTTGGGTGGTCGGAGGTCTTAATTATTAATGTTAAGTAATTAATTAACTAGGTTGACTACTTTAAATCCTTCACAAAATCTATATGGACCGATTGAATTAATCTCACACTAAAATTAATATAATATTTTACTTGAAGTAATCAGCTTAAGACAGCGGATGGAAATCTACGGCATCATTTTATTTTTGTTTTAATATGTGCAGCTACAGTAATCTTGATTTGTCAACATCAAAGCATGATCTCCTAATATTTTTCAAGTCGTCGTATTTGAATAGTACTACCTAAAGGATTTTTTTGATTTTGCAAAATTAAAAAAAATAAAAAAAACTCCATAATAATCAATATATAAGGGGAGTGGTTATTTTAAGAGAATTAAGCTTTACATAAATTAAAAGAAAAGAAGCAATGATAAATATTGTTATTAAATTTCGAGAAAGAATTATTTAAGGAGGATGCCATATATATTACTACAATTTTTATGATTTTTTTATTTTACAAAATTAAAAAAAAAAGACTCCAATAACCAATATGGGGAGTAGTTATTTAGTTTAGTAATTAATCCGTGCTTCACATGATTTTGTTTTTTTAAAAAAAAAAGGAAAGAAAAAAAGCAGTATATATTAATTGTTAGTAAATTTTGAGGAAGAATAAAAGAAGATATTTAGAGTACGTACCTGATATTGCCAAAGAAGGTCGGAGCTGGGCTTGACCTTAGAGCGGTTCTTAGTAAAGTTCCGGCGAGCCTCTTCCACTTGCTCTCGCTCTTCAGGAGTTCCGGCATTAGGATCATATTCCCATATCTGTCTTCCAGCATACTCATTCGTGGTGAAAATGTAAGGGTTGTTCCCTTTCTCTGCAATCTTTAGCCTCCACATGATGATATATATTGATCTCTTCTCTTCTTAACTATAATATATGATCTTTAATATTAATTTGTCTCCCTTAATTCCTCCCTTCAATCCCTGCATTAAGCATATGCAAATTAAATCACGTTCTTAGTTATCATCCATGTAAATGCTAGCTTTACGAAATAACTATTGCATGATCAACATATATATTCCATGCATACGTAGAACAAATCTTGGTTTGGGATTATATCAAATTAAAGAGAAGAGAAAAGGCTTATAATTTTACAGGGTGATCAAGCTAGCTGGAGCAACCCAAATGACTAGGCATATAGAGCACAAACGACTTACCACAAGAAGAGATCAAAATAATCCAAGGATCGGAGAGTTTTGTGGTGATAAGATGACGAGGGAGCATGCAGTGAGTAATGAGTGTGGAGGTTGTCTTTCGAAGGTGCTCTTTATAAAGAGGAATGGAGAGGGTGGTGGGGCAGCCCAATTCTCATCATTAAATTATTCAACCCTGCCATTGTTGACCAGTTAAAAGTTAAAAGAAGTCGTCGTCGTCGTCGTATATATACAGCAAAAAAATACCGCCATTGATGTAGTTGTGCGTGGAGAACAGATCATAGGGCACGCATTGTTTCTTTCTTCAAAATCTTACCCCTTCAACAAACATAATGTTTTCTTATTTTATTCTATTCAATTTAGGTTTACATGTTTGAACAAAGACCAAATCCTCCACCACCTGCACTACGCACTAGCTATTATCATCACTATCATCATCATACATGCACATACATGCACACACACACACATACATATATATATATATATATGGATCACACATGCATGTTCAAATAATCTTGATGTATTAATAACATTTCACTAGCTCCGGTTGATGTATGGTTCGTGAAGGATCGATGGATTAATTACCTAGTACGTTCTTCCAATACATGTAGAGCATCAACTCTACATATATTATATCAGATCAAATCCAAGGGTAATCTTAATTAGATTTCTTAATCCATGATTAAGATTTTAAATTCATAAAAAAAAAAACACAATTTAGTCCCAAATAAATCTATATTTCCATATTTCTCACTTACATCTAATTAATAAATCAAAATATTGTATTTATAATTTACAATTAATCGGTGCCATCATTAACAGTTAAAAAGGTGTGCATCGAGCCGGCACAAAAGAGAATCAAACCTAATTAAGTCCTTCTAATTCTTGGAAGATGTTGGAATCATATAGTCGGAGAAGTTTCCCAGCCCCCATTGATTGGTCCTCTCCTAAGTCAAGTAATTCAAAACTTCTTACCATTTCCCATTTCTTCTCTCCCATGGATTCCACAATTGATGCTCGTCCAAAGACTAAGAATAGTCACTCGTACGTGTTTACCACGAGATTATTTCATGGTTATTAATTTTCTTAATTTCAATGAAAATACTATTCGAGGAGAACAAAATTAAATAAAACTATTGACACTGCGCAAACTTTAGTATTGAATAATGATATTAATGTATTTTTGAGAATTCCTTATTATTATTATTTTAATATTTAACATTACTCGTATGGTAGATATGCACAAACATTTTGTGGGACTCGCATAAATATATACGTATAATATAAATAAATAAATAAGTCAAATAAATATGACCATCACAACTCTCTCTCTCTCTCTCTCTCTCTCTCTCTCTCTCTCTCTCTCTCCCTTTTAATATATATATATATATATATATATATTGTTGGAAAAAGATAAAGAAAATAGCAATAAAAAAAACTAGAAGAAATTTATATCATTAGTCTAAGCATAATTATCAAAATCCCTTTTTTTTTAATTAGCTACACATATAAATATTTCCTTATGTGTTTTTTATATTTATATACAAACTCTATATGAATTAAATGTAATATATATTAATTTATCAAATAATAACATGCTATTCTATTCTAAAGTTTTTCTTCATATAAGAGCAGATCATATATTGCTCTGCATATTAGCTTTGACTTTTTTCAGCAAATGATTTTATGTTATTCTTCCGATCATTTTAAAATATTTTGTTTATACTTTTTTTTATTGTCTATTAAATATTTTATTTTCTATTATTATTCAATAATAAATCAACTAATAATAAGAAAAAATCTCAAGATCATGTGAATGATCAATATAAATATTATTGGTTATTTTCTAATGAAGAAGGGAATTAAGGAATTGAATAATTTTAGACAATCATAAAATTATTTCAATAATCTAATCAAATGAAATGATTAAATATATTTTTATAATTTATTTTATTTCATTTCATTGTATTATATGCCTAGTTACAGCACTGTATAGAACATTGCATATAAATTTCTTCTATGTTTCTCATTACCGAGTTGGATTTAGTGGGATTTTGTAAAATAAATTAATTAATGAGAAGAAGAAATAAAAAAATAATAAAGAGATAGTACTTAGAAAAGGAGGAAGGAAAAAGAGGACCCCAGAATTTTCAGCAGGCCAGTGGCCGTCAGTAGCCTGCAAAGCGGAATAAGAGAGAGGTGGCTGGCCTCTTCATCGCCATTGTTGTCTTTTCCGACGTCACTTCCTCAACTTTTACTGCTGGAATTGTTTGTTTGAAGTTTTTCTCCCCCAGAATCTGCAGCTTCCATTCATTCATTCATTCATGTTAATTCTTTCGCTTTCCACAATTGATGGTCGTCAAAAGACTAAGAATTTTACCACGAGATTAATTAATGGTTATTAATTTTCTTAATTTCAATGAAAATACTATTCGAGGAGAAAAAATAAACTATTCATGATATAATTGCACGAACTTTAGTATTGTATATATAATGATATTAATGTATTTTTGAGAATTCCTTATTATTATTTTTTTAATATTTAACATTCCTCGTATGGTAAATATGCACAAACATGCGTTTTGTGGGACTCGCATAAATTAATATATACATACAATATAAATAAATAAAAAGTCAAATAAATATGACTGATTGTAAGTAACACTATATATGTATGTATGTATGTATGTATAATTTTTAGCTAAAAAAAGAGCCTAAAGAAAAATAATAATATTTTTTAGCTTTTTTCTTCTAATTTTGCAGCTCCAAAAGATAGTCAAATTAATAAAGAGCTATATATTGTCATTCATACAAGCTAGAAGCATTAAAATAGATATTATTAATTTAAAGATTTATTTTTTAATCTCCACAGCTTTTCTCAATGTTTTTTTTCTAAAAAAACCAAAAATATTAATATTAGATATATTAATTAAGATGTAGATCAATACTTTATCTGTTTTAAATGAATTTCGTTATTGGAAATTATCTAATGCCTAATGATGATCTCTCTCTCTCTCTCTATCGGGCAAGGATCATCATGCCTTGGCTGCCCCTAGCTAGCTAGCTCCGACAATTATTCGTGCTGTGGCCTTTATTCTTTAATTTCAATGCTTTTAATTGCGACTCTTTCTCATCCTGCCATCATTAATTTGCAGTTTTAATTAATTAAAACTTTGCGGGCTCATGCTATCTACAATGTGTTTCACGTCTGTCTTCCCCGGAAAGAAATTAATGCCTGAAAAAAGAAATTCCCTTCTACTTATTTCATCAGTTTTTTTTTTTTTTTTTTTTGCCAATATATATCATCTCTAATAATGCATTAGCTAGCTAATCATGCATGTTTAACACTTAACCCCAGCTAGCTAGTGTAGTGGTTCAAATTAAGCTTTATTTTATTTATTCTGTTTTACTTACAGTGCAAGTTATTTATTTTTTTTTAAGAGAAAATCCTGAGAGTATCTTGCCATGAAAGGGAGAAGCTTTCACTCTTATGAACAAGTGGAAATGAATTTGCACAAACTGTCAGCTAGCACTTTTTTTTTTTTTTGATTAATTTTCATAATTAAGATTGCCAAACTCTTGCCGACAAGTATTAAAGTTTTAAGCATCCATATTCAAATATATATATTTAAATTTATTAAAAAAATTAGGGAAAAGGGGGGAAGGTAATCATTAGCAAATGCTGAGTTGGTGCGAGAACAGACCACACGTCAAATATTTCACCAACTATATATGTAATTGTTTGTTTTTTTTTTAATTTAATTTAACCTGGTGAGAAAAGAAATAACTAAGCTTATGAACAAGTGGAGGGGGGGTTTCGCGGGGGGGGGGGGGGGGGAAAAATGAGATTTTGGCCGCACCCCATCGAATTAATTTTGTTGCCTGTCTTCTTGAAGCGACCTCACAGCAAATATCCACAGGAGCTAGCTTGTTCACCTTTATTTATTTATTTTATTTTATTCTCTAAATTGTGTGGGTAATTAATTTTCATATATTAAGATTGATCAAACTCTTGCCGACAAGTATTAAAGTTATGTAAGCATCCATATTCATAATATATATTGAAATATATATAAATAATTAGGGCAAATGCTGGAATAGTGGATAATTCATTATAAGAAATTATGAGTTGGAGGTGACGAGAACAGAACACACGTCAAATATTTCTACCAACTATATATGTAATTGTTTGTTTGTTTTTTTTAATTTAATTTAACCTGGTGAGAAAAGAAATAACTAAGCATGGAATTAAGTCATGGAGGTGTGTATACGCAAAGCATGAGAGGTGGAGGGAGAGATTTCTTGGAAAGAAGGAGATTTTGACCGCTACCTTCCATTCTAATTGAATAATATTATACATGATTTGTTGGCCTGTCTTTCTTGAAGTCCGACCTCATCACCACATAGCGGTCAAAACATTATGTTATCTATTCCCCCCCTCCCTTTTTTAATATATAAACCCTTCTTGTATGGATTATTTTATTCGATTACGACCTGACATGACCTGACCTGAGCTTCCTTCCTCTCTTTTTTTTTCTTTTTTCTTTTTTTTTTTGTTCTTAATAACGTGGGGATTAATGCAGCTGTGTTTCAGATTCCAGTAGGTAATTATTGGTTTTTAAAGTGTTTTTTATTTAAAATTTATTAAAATAATATTTTTTTATTTTTTTAAAATTTATTTTTAACAATAATATTTAAAAATAATTTTAAATATAAAAAACCAACTTTCAAAACAATCCTAAATACAATCATTCTTTCTGAATTGAATTGATTTGATTTGATCAGACAATAATTAGATATTCGATTGAATTAATGTCAGGATAGGACTGAAACCTGATTGGTAGAGCCAGCAGCCTATCGACAAATATTAATCTCATTTAGTCAATGTTCCAAATTTCCGCATACATTTTAGACTTTCTTTTTCATGTGATAAATAAAACAGCGCTTAAAAAATGTAGAAATTAATAAATGAATATATATCTTCTTACAACACTCATATATATATATATATATATATATATATATATATAAATGATACCCACGATCGAATAAACAGTTATTTTTCGAGAATAAATCATCAAAAAAAAAAAACTCGTCAGCTAAAAATATATCCACCAATGATTATATATAAACTTAATTACATGTAAAAGTTGAAAAGATAAGTGTCAGGATTCGAACTAAGAACATCGATCCTTGCACTCTAAAGCGACTCCTTACCTCTATGCTACAAACCAAAGTTCAGTAAGTGAATTAATTTTTTTTGTTTTTGAAGGAGACGTTAAGAGGTTGCTTAAAACGTTAAACACCAATGTTATTAGTTATAATCCTAATTAAAAATATAAAACCATTTTCAAAATGCCATGGGCTGGCGATTAATGATGCTTTTCTTTTTACTTTTTTTTTTTTTTGCAGCTAAATCCATTATTTGCACCTGAGTTTTCACATTTTACTTTAATTTTCGGCATTTGAGTACAAATTACTTAAAGAAAAAAACTATTCAATGGAGAGGGTAAGGAGGATGATCGATGATATTAATTAATTAAAATGAAAAGAAAGTTGACTTAAATAAAAAAGGGTACTCTGAATTAATTATAACGTACATATATAGCGGATCTTTTAATTAGTGAACTGATGAAAACACATTAAACAGGCATTAATTTCTAATTATTATTTTCCTCATGCCTTATAATTGAAGTCATAGCAGCGCTGGATCATAATAAGTTTGGCAGGTCGGGAATTAATTTCCCAAGTTGCCAAAGTTGAGAGTTCTCTTCATATATATATATATATATATATATATATATATATATATATATATATATATCTTGGTCAATCTGACCCGGCCAGGTTAATTAGGAGCACATTAATATTTAGTCAACTGATACACCCAATTTAAATGTGATATTAATATTTCTCTCATGCATCTCCTCAAAAGAAAAAGGAGGGTTGAATCTCCATTCGTCTCTGTGTACGTAGGGCTGCAAGAACATTGACCGAGTGGTCCTAACCAAGCTAGCTAGCTCAAGTTGTGGGAAATTAACTGATCAGATGGGAGTACTGTTGGGCATTTAACTCTTTCCTCCCTATTAATTAATTTATTTATAAATATTATATTGGGGAAGGTAGCTAGAAGTAGAGGTGATGGCTTTCGGGCTGAAGGTAAGGCACTGTAGGTGATTTATATATATATATATATATATAATTAAATATCTTGAAATATTAATTAATCCCACCTGCTGAGCTGATCCTCTCATTCTACACAATCCAATCCTAGCTATATTTATTAATTAATTTCACCAGTAAATGTAGTGCCGTAGAAATCAGTTTATGATCGATGATCAGGACATAATCAAATGATCCATACTTGTTGGTTGCCATGTGATATGCTGTTCATGACTAGTTTATGTTTATTTACTTGCGAGCCACCAATAATCAATTATCGGCATGCAAGGTTTCAAGATGAAGATGAAGATAAATCCCTTCTGTATCCTACCTAGCTAGTCTCGAGACTTGAACTTATAAAAAGAAATTAAAAAAAAAAAAGAGCGAATCTTCTTGATTATCATGTCAACCCTTCGGAGTTAAAAAGATATTGGACTCGGCGTTTTAAATTAAAAGTTAAAAGAAAAAAAAGAAGAAGAAAGAGAGTCTAAGGATCACGGGCCATATATACTCGTTCCAAGAGAAGAAAAAGGATGAGTATTCTTACGAGGGAATGACGTCATGAATTAATAATCACTGGGAGAAGCACAATTCTCTTGCGATCAGTACTTTACTGAAATGCATGGGTTAATCCAGTACTTCAATAATAAATATTATCATCAATATTAATATAATATATGTCTTGTCATTTTCTTTCACGATCACTCAGAAATATTGACGAATTAATCGACTAGACTTGCATTCCAAGAGTCAGCCACAATATTTTCAGGCAATCGATTGATTGGTTGTTCTTTATTCTAACAAAACAAAAAAAAGGATTTCATTCATTTCAGCAACTTTGATCGAAGGTTATTCACATTGCATGCCTCTTCTTTTCTTTTGTCATCTTTCTTCGATTTTTTATTTTATTTTCTTAATATCAGAAAATGACTCATTAGCTAGCAAGGGACTGATTCTTACGGAGAATACTGTGAAAAGAAATAGGAAAATAGGGGTGAATAATTAATAATGTTCATTTCAAGAGGGATCATATATAGTGCTGCTGGGTATTATAGATAGAGATCAGTAATTAATGGATTCATGTCCCGTGCGTGATTTCTTTTCACGGGAGTCATCTTCTTGATGGTGGTACGTACACATTAATTTCCCTTTTACTCAACAAGAAAATGAATGACTCTCTCTCTCAGGGGTCTGCATCACCTCAGTAATGGAGAGAATTTGGTGGTCGGAGGACAGAACATGCATGCAACGGGTGACACATTTGGATCGAAGCCATTTCCGTTGTGCCCATCGATCGCCATTTACATAATGAAGAACAAAGGTTAGTGTTTCGTACCATCCGCTGGAGAGAATCAATGTCAAAGCTAATTAACATGAAACAAAATCAAGAAACATTGGCTTGAAGTCATGGAACTAGATGCATGGAGACAGGTGCATCATGATCAGTTTTGGAACTTGAAAATTGACACTAGCTCATATCAGGTATCTGTACATTCTTTGTTGTACAGGCCCGGCCCTGTCCTGTGCTTGAGTTTCCAGTTTTTATGAGATCTTCGATTTGAACAGATACGTGCAAGCCAGCCAATATCAGGAATCTGTACATTCTTTGTTGTAGAGAAGCTACTACTTACACATTTCAGGCTCCTTTTTTCCCTTCCAAAGTTTTCAAGAAGGGAGAGGATTAATTCAACACAAGGGGAGGGAAGTCTAATAAAAGTGTTGTTGGAATTTTGGAGAGGTTTGCTGTCGTTTTTTCCTCTTTATTATATTAAATTACTATTAAATGAAATTTATTCCATTATTCATAAAAAAGAAAAAACATAAACTGCATCGATTTTGTTGAAAAGAGGTACGCTAAGCTCATGACATGATCCCACAGTAGCAACGGACGTGGTTGCTCTCTCGAGGAGTCATGATGCTATGGTATGGTATGGCATGGGACTCTAGCCAGTGTGCTGCTTCCTGCCTGTGGTTTGGTGTTTGTTGTCACAAAACAACTTCAGCACATGGCCCACCTAGATGTTTTGGGCCCACAACACCAAACAAAACAATGATTCTTCATTCTTGAGCTTGGGATGGGTTTATATGTGTACATGAATCTGAAAAAGCCCATAATATAATAGATGGCCCAGTTACATGATATGACCCTGGCCTGGCCCAATACAAAAATAGAAATGTCAACATACCACGGCCCACCATACTTGCAAGCAGTTCATTCTTAGTAAAACCTCAATTCTTGTCTCAAACCTATGAGTTTTTATCATTTAGGTCTCACAACTCTTAAAATGTATTTTAATCAGGTATTTTGTCCTATCTTCTTCAAATTGATGTTGTTTTATAATTTTAAAAGTATAGGGACTACAATAAATATTTTGTCCACCAATGTATTTTTCATTTTAATCCCTCTTCTTTAAATCTCACCTTTTCTAATAAAAAGGTCTATAATTTAATCCTATAAAAGCAAATAAATAAATAAATAAAGCATTGTGAACAATTTGTTTACAATGCTATAACAGGGCATACACAGTGCATTTTAAATTTTGGACCTCAAGCGTTTTAGATTTATACTAGTTATGTGACCTGAGCTCTATCACGGGTAAGATATTTTTATCCTCGATAAAAAAATTATATATGCAGGTTTTTTTGACACATTTTTATCGCTAAAATGTTTTTTAAGAGCAAATAAAAAAATTTATGCATACATGTAATGAAATAAATTGAGAACTATGTGTGCTAGTACATTAAAAATAATTAACGATAATTAAAAATAAAACTGAAAAAAATGTATAGATCAAGATATTTAATCTCACAAGACACTTATTAAATTGCTTGAATAAAATAAAAGAAGAAAATATACTATGTAAGACTGCACATATTAAAAATATTATCTGAAAATAATTTTTTTTAAATAAAGTTTATCTATATAAAAGATAAAAAAAAATATTATAGATGAATCAAAAAAATAACTTCAAAAATTAAACACACACAAAATAATTTTATAAAAATCTCTCTGAAAAAGGTTAAATAAACAAATAAAAAAATCATAGATGAACAATATTAATTGAAACATAAATTTAATAATTATTTTAAAAAGAAATATTAAAAAAATATCAATAAAAAAATAAATAATATCTCGGGTTTTGTGAAACTAAACAAGTTAAATAATTTTTTTCTTATATATATATATATATATATATATATATATAGACACACACTTAAAAAAAAAGGTAAAAAAAGAGCCCATACGCAAAGCCCATAAGCATGGATGGGCCTTTAATTACAAGGTCGCGCTCTTAGGGTTGATTATTATTATTATTATTATTATTTTGTAAAGGAGAGGAAAACTTGTTGTCTGCCTTTTTTAAAAAAAAAAATGATAAGTCATACGTCGCTTGCAAGCCTAATTTCCAGCCACCACTGTGGTGGCCGTAAAAAATCAACACCGTCATTTTTTTTGGTAAAAAATCCTAATTTTTAAGTTATTTCAACTCAAAAACGCTTCACTAACATTTTTAGAACACCTACAAACCAATCTATCAACTCAAAACACCCTAAATGTAATAATCTAATTACTTGAACAACACACCAATTGTAATATAGAAAAAGACATGGTAATTTTTTTAAACCAAATTCATACAAAAGTCCACTTAATTTTCGGTAGAGTCTCCCCTATACAAAAAAATCTCAAGTTATCGACAATAATCTGTTACACTTCTATTAATCATTATCCAATCACGATTCAATCATCCTGGGTCCCAATTCCAACAATCCACATCAACACAATCACAATTTCTCAAACATTACTATAATATAAATGAAGTATTAAATGACACTAAATAAATAAATAAACTTGCATGTAAAATATAAATACATGAAAATATAATTTAAGTCACAATAACTTTTTTAAATATAAGATATATAAACATTCAATTAAAACTAGATAATAAAATTATAGAAAGATCTAATATTCACTCCTGACGTGAGTATGAGAGACCTGAAACAAATATAACTTTGGATAATAAATATCATAGAAAAACAATATTAACATTGGTAATTAAGTGATTTATTCAAGACTAACATACATTCATACTTCTTACAATTCCTCACTTGGTCTTTTTAGGATTTTTTTCTCAAGAATTAACTAATTTTTTTTCCATTCTACCCTCAATTTCTGACCAACATCATATATTAATACCGAATGACAATTCTTTCAAGGTACTGATACTAATTTATTGGTATCATTAACTATCTTTCACTAGATAGCTAATCAAATCTTATTAAAAACCTTTAGATGGTAATACCAATACTAATGAATCTCATTAGTATCATTAGTCTCCCATATCGGGATAGACTAATCGAGTTTGTCATGAAAACCGATACCAATGTAACTCATTGATACCATTAACTATTCTTAAACCAAAATAGCTAATCAAGTTCCAATAGTACCTTAAAATATCTTCGGAAATGCCGATGTAAAATATCCTTGACATCATTAGCCTTCATACCATGAAAAACTATTCAAGTTTTCTTGAAAATACCGATATCAATGTAGCATATCGATATCATTAATTAGCCTACATACCAGGAATGACTAATCAAGTTTTCGTGGAAATGCCGATATCAATGTAACCTATCGATATCATTAATTATTCTTAACTCGAATAGTTAATCAAGTTCAATATCCTCAATGTTCCGTGGTGATCATGTTGATGTTAGCAAACTCTACTAACATCATTAGTCTCCTGTACCTAGGACTGACTAATCAAATCCAGAGAAATACCGATATTAATGGAACTCATTGATATTATTAACCATTCCTAACTGGGATAGTTAATCAAGCATGTTTCCATTTCTCACTCGTTTCATTAGATGTTTTCCCTTTTTAGCAACATACATACATATATACACACATACATATAAAATCCAAAACAATTAAACAAATTTTCATAATTATATACATTTAAAAAGGATATAGGCGTAGAACATTTACCTGTTGCAAAAGCTCAGCTCGTGCTCCCTTACTGTTGTTGTGCAGCTCATGTGGTCCCTCTTGTATTTACAGGTATTCCATATTATTTCATTTTAAGTTACATTTCTCATAATAACAATAGTAACAACAAATATTGACCTTCTTAAAACAATTTTTCATTTACATTTGTGTTTTTCATTACATCCTTTAAGATCATTATTCTTTATTTAATCATAACTAATATTATAAATTTCATTTTTGAACACGGCTTTCCTTTGAATGCTAAGACACATCACAACACATTTTCTACAGGCGTTATAACCTAACCTCTTCTCAGATTTTTACCTATATCTGAAGTTATAGAACTCCAATTTAAGTGATGTCAGTCTTGTGGGAAATATAACATCCTTAGATATAACTTCTATGAAGACACCTCTCCTAAATTCTATCATTTTTAGGCTTGAATCCCTTCTAGAATCCCTTCTAGAATCTAGGTAAACAAATCTATCCAATTTTCATTAAAGTTTTAAATGAACCTTCAAACATCTTCATTTGCTTTCACTCTTCCTTCGAAACAATCATTTCTAAATTGTATTTACCTTCTACAATACATAATCTACCCATTATTAACAC
Organism: Populus deltoides; assembly: GCA_015852605.2. Classification (NCBI taxonomy): domain Eukaryota; kingdom Viridiplantae; phylum Streptophyta; class Magnoliopsida; order Malpighiales; family Salicaceae; genus Populus; species Populus deltoides. Next base: position 15,985,153 of record CM027576.2, on the reverse strand, counting down.
ACAAAATCTCAACAAACTCCTTATTCTTTTTTCTTAACCTTACCTTGGCCAAAACTTGGCTTAAAGGAACCAAAGGTTCCCTTCTCCATCTCGTGTAATAATTATTTCCACTAACCATTGTTAACATTATAAACAACACGTTACAAGCAATTTACAAAGAAAATCATAAATTCTTCTCTTCTAATCCTCTCCCTCAACGGGCGGCCACCTATAATTCTTTAACCATTGATTTTTTTCTTTAATATTTCTACATAATTTCACATTTTAAGCAACCTACAATACTTTAATTAATTTAATTTCACACAAGTCTACATTTTTCCCAAATTCTTCTTAAAAACCCTTGATTAAATTCAAAATTAATACACCAATTCCTAATCAAATTCAAATTGGTTTGCACAATCAAGTTTAGGGCTCCTTATCTGGTGATAAACTGGACTTTGATTCTTGACTAGTTGAAAAATTTTGACTCCTCCCTTTTTGTACACTAGTCGACTCTCTATTCTTTTCCCCTCCTAATTTCTTCACTTGTTTCTTGTTAATTCCCTTGTCAAATGATGTTATTCCTACTAATTAATCTAAATCTTGTATAAACCTAATAGATTTTGGTGTTTCTTTCTTAATTTTTTATGGAAAAATAAAAAATTTATCTCCTCCCTTTTGTCTCCACTACAGTCAGCCTTAAGAGGAAGAAAAATAAGGTATTTATAGTCTTAGTTTTTCTTTAATTATATTTTGGCTCCACTTACTTAAATATTTTATTTTTAGCCCCATTCATTTTTCTTTTTACAATTTGAGTTATCCCTCTCTTTTTTTCATCTATATTATTTTCAATTTTTACCTTGGGTTTACACCAAAAGAGGTCCAAAAACCTGAAATTAAATCAGTTTAGATTTATCTTTCTTAACCTAGATCAATCTTTTTGAGAAATATTAGGGCACTAATAAACCACTATCAAGCCTCTCTCATCTTATGAAACTCACAAAAAGAAAGTCATTTTGATGGTCGAACTGATATGAATGATGATTTTTTCTCTCATCATCGAAATCCAACAACCTTTCTCTTTTTCATCTTTCTATAAGGGGTTGAAAAATAATACAAATAAATTTTTGTAGCAAAATTATTTATTTTAAAAAATATTAAAGGGACCTAAATTATATACTTTATATTATTTTAAAACTTTGAGGAACTATATATATTTTTCCTGAAATTTATGACATACCATCGTGATGTTTTTTTTTTTTAATTCTGGTTTTCTTTCTTTTTGTTCCGCCGTTGGTTAAAAAATATAAAGTAATTGGTTTAATTAAGATTTAATCTCTCAAAATTAAACTTTAAAAATCAAAATAAATTATAAAAAATACTAATACCTTAATACAATTCATAGTTAAATCTCAGTTTACAATGAATCTACTACCTGCAGTCCTCCTGCTTCATCTCTCTCTCCCCCTCTAAACTAAAAAACAAAAAACATCTTAATTATTGTCAAATGTGGAAGCTTACGATAGGAACAGAGAGTGTTCATGACAATGGTCAATCATCATCATGGCTTAAAAGTGTTAACAATCATCTGGGTCGCCAAGTTTGGGAATTTTGCCCACAACTTGGCTCCCCAGATGAGCTTTTGCAATTACAAAATGCTCGCCTTTCATTTCAAGCTCAAAGGTTTGACAAAAAACACAGCGCTGACCTTCTTATGAGGTTTCAGGTTAGACCCATTTGTGAATTCTATTCAAAGTTTGGATATTTATGTCGAAGTTTGGAGCTTTTTGATTGTTTTGACCGTGAAATGTAGTTTGAAAAGGAGAACCCATGTGTGAATTTGCCTCAAATTAAAGTTAAAGACGATGAAGATGTGACTGAGGAAGCAGTGACTACTACCTTGAGAAGGGCTGTTAATTTTTATAGGAAAATTCAGGCGCATGATGGTCATTGGCCTGGTGATTATGGAGGTCCTATGTTTCTACTTCCTGGTTTGGTAAAGTCTGAAACCTTAACTTGTTGTCTCACGTGTTAAGTTCACAGTTTCATTGATCACTACGAATTGCTTGGCTTCATATGATTGAGAGAAAAGGTACTTGCTTTGCATGTAAATGATTGATACATACTGTTTGAATGAGAACCAGAGTGTTTGTGTTAATGAGAATGTTGCATTTTGATTTTCTTTATTGGTATGGTTAGACAGAAGGATTGCATTCTTCAGAGTAATTGATTATATTAGCATGTAATTTTAGCCTTGCTTTTGAATTGCTACAGATCATTACTTTATCTATTACGGGAGCTCTGAATGCTGTCTTGTCAAAAGAACATCAGCGAGAGATGTGCAGATATCTGTACAATCATCAGGTAAGTGTACTGTCGGCAACATCTGAACCTCTATTTGTTCATCTTTTGATATCAAAACAACTTTGATGGACATCAGGGGGGGAGAAATGTAATTCTGGAAGTTGTATCAATGCCTTCTCTAATTAATCATAGCGTTCTGCCCCAAAGTTCAGTTCTCAAGACGTAGCTGAGCTAAACGAATAAGCTTGACCAAAACCATAAGCTAGCCGTTTAAATTTAGCTATAGCATTAGGACCTTTATGAACAGATTATGGGAACTATTTTGTAAATGTGCCACATTTTGCTGCAGAATAGAGATGGGGGTTGGGGTCTTCATATTGAAGGCCCAAGCACCATGTTTGGTACTTGTCTAAACTATGTGACCTTGAGGTTACTTGGTGAAGGAGCTGAGGGTGGTGATGGGGAAATGGAAAAGGGACGTAAGTGGATCTTGGACCATGGCGGTGCAACTGAGATTACTTCGTGGGGGAAAATGTGGCTTTCGGTATGAACCTGGTCTTTGTGTTGTTGGTTTGTTCCAAAAGCTATAGATTATGACAATATTGGTGCCATTTGGTTGATCTTTGATAATGATAGGTACTTGGAGTCCATGAATGGTCTGGGAATAATCCACTGCCTCCAGAAGTATGGCTATGTCCTTACCTTCTCCCAATGCATCCAGGTTCCTGAATAGTTATACATGCTTATTTCATTTCAGCCACGCAAAGGAGAGTGGAATATATTTTCTTTTATGCTGTTTAACCAACTAATTGAAGTTAAAAGTATAAAAGGCGAAACTATTACATGATCCATCAAGGGTCCATTGCTTGGTGTAATGATAAAATATCTTGGCCCTGCAATCACAAGTGTGCAGGCTAAAGTCTTAATAGCAACCGCTTTTTACACAAAAATGCTGAAAGATGAATTCTTTTTTAATTCACTTCTCTTAGCCCTCATTTCAGTGAACCATTGAAGACTAATAGTCTTTTAAAACGTTTTATAGGAGCCCTCATCAAAATATGTTTTGCTTACTGCCAAAGACCTAAACTGGTGTGTTTGGTATTGTGGTGCAATGTGTTTTTGTGCTTTTTGCTTGAAAATGCATTAAAATGATTTTTTTGAATTATTTATTTATTTTTAACATCTATACATCAAAACCATCGAAAAGAACTAAAAACCATCAATTTAATACTTTTTCATGTGAAATGCACTTTTGAAATGCACCTAAAAACAAAAGCTATCGCATTCCCAAACACCAAGTAAGTGGACAATAGTCTGATTAACTAAAATACAAATAATAGAAAAGGAAACTAAAATTGCTTATGTCTGACCAAACACGCATGTTATGTTAGAGATGGTCACTAATTTCTCGTGCAATTAGCTTGTTAGTTACCTTCTTTTTTCACACTTGGAGCATTACATGTTTCTTCTCATAGATTTCTAACTGTTTTACTTGTTTTTGCTTTTTGAAAGAGCTAATCTTTTGATAATTTGGTTCCCTTTATTTAGCAATGTTATCTCTTGCTTTCATTCTGTCAACAGAATGTTCTCTATCTCCATGTACTTGCTAGGGGCTTCCCTGCCATGTACCTCATTGTTAATATAGTTCAAACGTTATACAACCTTTCATTTTCACTTTATTGTGATGTAGTTCTGTCAAATATCAATAGGCTTTTGCTTCTTGTGAGTAACCTTGAAGTTTTATATTCATAGGAAGGATGTGGTGCCACTGTCGTATGGTGTATTTACCAATGTCTTATCTATATGGGAAGAGGTTTGTTGGTCCTATAACACCCACAATTCAATCTTTGAGAAAGGAGATCTACACTGTTCCATATCATGAAGTAGATTGGAATACAGCTCGTAATACATGTGCAAAGGTTGGTTAGAGATCCATTTTGTTTTTTCCTTGCCAAACTTGTATTATAAATACCTTACGTGAAATTGTTTTTGATGTTAATTCTGGACCTTTTATTTATTTATTTTTTCAAATTTTGGCAGGAAGATCTATACTACCCTCATCCTTTGGTTCAGGATATTCTGTGGGCTTCTCTTCACTATGCATATGAGCCTATACTTACACGTTGGCCTCTTAATAGGTTGAGAGAGAAGGCTTTGCACAAAGTGATGCAGCATATCCACTATGAAGATGAAAATACACGGTACATATGCATAGGTCCGGTCAACAAGGTACAGATGGATGATTTTGACGATGCTCATTTTTTCTGTTAAATAAGAAGAAAATGCAGAGGAAACGGACACCTTTAGCTCTCCAGTATAGTATCTGTTAAGAATAAGATCCAATATAATTCTGCCATTGCGCTTGGGCCTTAGCTTGTTGTGTTCAGTTATATGACTGCTTGTATGTATCAGGTATTGAATATGCTTTGTTGTTGGGTAGAAGATCCACACTCAGAGGCATTTAAACTGCATCTGCCAAGAGTATTTGACTATTTGTGGATTGCTGAAGATGGAATGAAAATGCAGGTAAAAACAAAAAACAGCATTACCCTCTCCTTAACTATTTATACGAGTCTCCCTCTACTTCAGATCCCTTTTCTTCTTTTCTCTTCCTATTTTTGCTTAGAAAAGATGGTTCATCCTTGTGTGTTACTGATGAGGGGACCATTGAGTTGGATACATATATATTGTATTAGCTGTTGAAATTGTACTGAATTTGCAGGGATATAATGGAAGTCAGTTGTGGGATACTGCTTTTGCTGTTCAAGCAATTGTCTCTACCAACCTTACTGAAGAATATAGTGCAACCTTGAGAAAAGCACACGAGTACCTTAAAGATTCACAGGTTCTCAATTGTAGAGATATCTCTACCATAATTCACCAATGCTAGCCCTCCTTGCTCAACCAGCTATACTTTGTTTGAAGGTCCTAGAAGATTGTCCTGGAGATTTAAATTTTTGGTATCGCCACATCTCTAAAGGAGCTTGGCCATTTTCAACTGCAGATCATGGGTGGCCCATCTCCGACTGCACTGCAGAAGGATTGAAGGTAAAAAGGTGAATGAAACTGTAGAAGTTCATATTCTTGTCTCATATGTGTCTTGTTGATATTTATCTACCTGTACAGGCTGTTTTACTACTATCAAAACTTCCAACCAAAATGGTTGGGGATCCCTTAGGTGTGGAGAGGCTCCATGATGCTGTAAATGTAATCCTTTCTTTACAGGTATTTAAGTCTTACTTGCTGCTTTGAAACAGATGTTGGATCTAGCACAAGAGTGGGATTAAAGCATTATCACTTAAGGATGCAAGATTACATTTATTATATGTAATATGTTAGTGCAATTCTATTGGTTAATGGTGCTGCATGCAAGGAGAAAAATAGGAAATGATGCAGGTTGACATGGTACCAAAGGCATACCATAACATTTGATTTAGTGAAAGCATGACCTTAAATTATAGTAGAATATTTGGGTTATCATAATAGTTTGCTTCATAAATGCCTGGGTTAGAACTGTTTGCTCATGACAAAATATATGAACCACAAGCAAGCTCATGATACAAAGTTGAAGTTAATGAGAATCTCTGTTACAGGAGCTCCAAGTTTAGATTCCCCTACAGTGAAAATCATTCAATATTTTTCAATCTGATCTTGCATCTGAAAGTTAGTTCAGAATAGGGATTCCCTTATTATGTATTCAGGAGTACTCTGCTGATAGGAAATGTTTGATAATTTTGGACACTGCTGCAGAATGCTGATGGTGGTTTTGCAACATATGAATTGACAAGATCGTACCAGTGGTTGGAGGTAACTTCCTTAAGTGATCAAGCCTTTCATTTGAATTCACTCTGAGATTATGAATTCCTCCTGAGAAAAATCTTCCCATGGCAAATTTTAATATTAAGGACTTAAGGTTTGCAGAACTGGTGGTCAATGGCTGCTCTCCTTGCTGAAGGAGATCATTTAAGGAATTCCTAGTTCTGCGAGTGAAAACCTATATATTTGCGTATTTCGTTGGTTGGGCTAACTTCATAGGAAGGTCAATGCTGGGAGAGAATCCAACCACCTTAAATAAGCCTTAATTGTTGAGTATTTTGTAGATTATGCATGATGATTTCTTTTCCTTGTTAAAACTGCCTCTTCACAGATTCTTTTAACTATTCTTACAACTTATTTAGCATAAAGTGAGTGTGAATTAATGCATATCCTGAGCCATGTGCTTTTTCTTAATCCTTGTTTATAACATTACCCTGACTACTAGCGAGGTTCCATTTAAATCTAAACTCAATGACTTACAAGTCAAATTGCAGTTTATATTGATGATGCTGTGCTTACTACTGCATTTATTTAATATTTTTGTTCTGTTTCAGTTAATCAATCCTGCAGAAACTTTTGGTGACATTGTCATTGATTACCCGTAAGGTTCCAGCACACTTCAATTTCATGTTTAGGCATTAGAATTTCATTAATCTTGTGGATTTCTAATTTGTGATGTTGACTGAAATGTCCACATAGATATGTAGAATGCACATCAGCGGCAATCCAAGCATTAGCATCATTCAAGAAATTGTATCCTGGTCATAGGAGGGAAGCAATAGATAATTGTATTGCAGAAGCTGCAAACTTCATTGAAAAGATTCAAGCGACAGATGGTTCCTGGTTGGTTTGTGCCCATATATTGGATATTTGCTTTACATCAATTGCTTCATTCAATGGCAAGTTCTCTGGATGTTCTTAACAGGTATGGATCCTGGGGAGTCTGCTTCACCTATGCTGGGTGGTTTGGGATAAAGGGCTTGGTGGCAGCTGGCATGACATATAATAGCTCCAGCAGTATCCGTAAAGCTTGTGATTATATGTTGTCCAAAGAACTTGCTGGAGGTGGTTGGGGAGAGAGTTATCTATCATGTCAAAACAAGGTTGGACTAAAAATCCTATTTCATATTTTCTGTGATTTTCAAATTTAGGCATGCCCTGTATCACTCCCTTTGTGAGAGTTTTTGCCTTCCCAATCTGCTAATTCTGCTTATAGTTTCCATGCTACATATCCTATGTCAGCTTTTCTAAAATCACTTGACAGTATGATTTTCTTATTCATTATCTCTTATTAAACAGGTGTATACGAATCTGAAAGATGACAGACCACATATAGTCAACTCTGGATGGGCTATGTTAGCACTCATTGAAGCTGGGCAGGTACATTTGGGAATCTTTTTTGTTTCTCGTAAACTTGTGATTACCAAATTAGTTTTTTTTTTTTCAATTGCATTTTAGAGATAAAGTTGCTGAAGCCTCTCTACCTGTGGCGCCCTTGTTTTTTACCAAAAAGATTAACAACATTTCAATTAGCAAGATTAAAGCTAGTTTTTGAGGTGCATGATGAGAGGGAGGATTGTGATGAGTTTGAGATTTGTTGTGGTGCATGATAATTGTTTCTTTTTATAACATGTAATAGGCTGAGAGGGATCCAATACCATTGCACCGTGCCGCAAGGGTGTTAATAAACTCTCAAATGGAGAATGGAGATTTTCCTCAAGAGGTAAACATCCCTGTTTCTGTAAATTGGTTGTAGCTTATGACTGCAACTATGCATAATCAACTGAATTTTGTCTTCAGGAGAAATGAATTAGTGATTTTTTGTATATATGTAGAACATAATACAAACTGATTAGGTAACATGAGGGTCATTCAATGTCATCTGCTATAACAACTTGAATACTTTGGTGAAAATTTGGGAGAAAAGTTCAATTTGCTTGACCTAAAGTTCATACATGTAACATTACCAGGAAAAAAACAGAAGGTATAAAAACATGTCAACTTCAAAAGTAAAAGGTTGGAATTGCGGTATTATTGGAACAATTTGATATGTTCATTTAATGATCAAAACAGGAAGGAGCTACTAATTCTTGGCATGCCACTAACTTGTCTATTTGATCACAGGAGATCATGGGAGTCTTCAACAAGAATTGTATGATCAGCTATTCAGCATACCGGAACATTTTCCCTATATGGGCCCTTGGAGAATATCGTTGCCAGGTACTGCAGGGTCTTTGAGGTTTTTTTGGCATTACCATATTTGAACTAGTCCTGCTTATATCAAGAAGCAGCACCTGTAATCGTAACTCTAGAAGAGAGCATGCACCATCTGTGACAGTTGAGGATGCACCTTTCTGCAACAGCATTATGTTATAGAAGAGCATTATTATACAAAAACCTTTATTTCTATCATAAAAACCTGCTACTGGACTCGCGGACTTATTTTTGTTTGCAATGATGAGTTGGGTTGTTCGTTTTTGAGTTTAGATTCATTTGGAAGGCAATGGAACATACCTCTGGTATTCTGCAAGAGCTCACATTGGAAAGATATTTCTATACACTGCAGAATGTAACATGGTATTTTACACGAACACACCAGTGATGTCCTGTCATGAATAAGATCATAGGTTAAGACCATAAAAGTTTACCCGTAATACACTGACAGGATTCGTCCTCAGAATGTTTTTCCTTTCAAATTTTGATTCAAGTGATTACATGACCAAAAATTAGTTTCAGAAAGTTATCTGTTGGGGGGAATCACCATCTTCCAATTGTGAATTAATTATCAGCTTCGCAGCTCCGTGAAGCGATACGGGAAAAAGATCAATGTTCAGAAATTTTGAGGCCATTGTCTTGGCAAAGCTAGAACTTGTATAGACTCGGAGACAATATGCATAGCAGCACGATTACTAGAACTCTTGCCAGGAGCTGCGAAGCCTCGTAGGGCAAACCATGTTTCCATAAATGAGCCCGCCGCCCACCGCCCCCCGCCCCCATGATTCTCTAATATAAAATAAACAGAAATTAAACCCTTTTGAACTCATGGGCTCAACAAATTCATGCTCGAAGAAATCGTCAGGCAGAAACCCCACAGCTTTTATCTTAATGAACATGTGTTATTACCAATTTACCACTATTTCTGATTTAAAAATTTAATTCTACAATTACTTCGGAGCTCTCATTGATTGAAGCCACGAGAGAGACCAACCAGCTAACAATATAAAATTTTGGTTTCAAAACGGAGGGCACGCCAGGCCCTTGCAGTAGTGCAACGCTTGGGCGACGCTTGAGGATCCCAGTAGCGAGCTACTGTGACGGAACCTCCCCTTTAAAAAATTAATTTAATATCGTGTGGACCTATGGCCCACGTATCAGATATTAAACTGATAAGAACAGATACTACACTTGATCTTAGCCAAAAGGCCGAGAAAGGTATGCCTTGAACTTTGTATTCAATTGCTTTTTATAAGTGCAGCTCTCAACATTATACTCTGCTTCATCGATGTGGGATGTCAGCACCCGCCTCTTTTTTCTCCCACTGCTCCTTTCCAGACCAGAAGCTTTAATACATGGGCAGGGTAGAAACTTGGATGCTTGAAAATTATGAGCAAGCATTTCCTCAACAAAGCATTCCATCACTACCAATAGTAATATAAAATTTAAAGCTGTTGAATTAATTAACATTTGAGAAAATTATAGCATAAAAAAAAAAATTCCCAACAAATGGATTCATTCCATACCAAGTCTATTAATAGTAAATTAATCGACGTAAAGGGTACTAAATAAACCTAAATTTTGTGCTTGGATTTCATCAAGTCTACATTTTGGAATGCTCCTCAGTAGCTTTTATCTTCCAATTTTTCATAATTTGGGATTGGCTGGTTCATCCATTCAACAGCTTGAGGGATTTCCTGCAGAAAAGTATAAAATTATTGATATATTTTGTGTGAAAATCTTACTAAAAAACTACGAAATTTCCAGTAATTACTACCTCCGTTGATGCTTACCAAGCTTCAGGTTCTGCTGTCCACACCACATATTGGTGGTTGCTGGATTCCGAGGAAAGCCGTTCACTCCATTTTGATGCAGCTACGAGGACATGTTCGAAGCTCGAAACAAAGAGCTAAGCCCCACCCCTACGTCATTACCAAAACATGAAATGTTAGATTGAAAAGCAGTCACTCCTTTTATATTCAAGAGCTTGCAAATTCAGACGCACAATGATTGGGCAGATCTTGAAGAAGAGTACATTTCGGTGTTGAGGATTTTGATGGTTACTAGAGTTTGAGGTTCATAGAAAACCCTCCTATTCCCTGGCAAACTCTCTCATTTCCTACCTACCGTTAGGATAGATAGGTTAAGAAAATTCTGAAAAGTGTTCGATAATTTTTTTATTGCTTGAATCATTGCTAAAGACACCCTGGCTATTCATATAGCTGTAATTCCAGCTAATCCTAATCCTACTCTAAGCTAGTTGACACATATCAGGAACCTAAGTCTGGCTTGCTGAGTTGCTGACTTTAGGAGTGATTCTGCCACATAGAATGCCTCTTATTTATGTACTTGTTATCTCCTCTTCCTTGTAGGGTTGTTCCTATTTCTTCCAGTCCAATTCCCGCTACAAAACTTCCCCTGATTGACGAGTTATAGGTGCTGGAAAACCCAATCCCGCCAGGACTCCTGCACCGACTCTGCTGGAAATTCTGCCGTGCCTGCTGCTGTTTCTGCTTCCCTGACTTTTCTGGAAATCTCTGCTTCTGCCTTTGCTTCTTCCAGCCTGGTTCTCATCAGATTCCAACACCACCCCACAGGGATAACCTGATCATTTTCTACAAAATTGACAAAGCTTTTAATGAATTAACAGTGAAAGACAATTACGGGGCTAAGTTATGGTATCTAAAATTAGAAACTGAATTATTATATCACTGAACTATTACGTCTTTCATGCAGGCCGTTCTGTTAAGATGTTAGTGGTTGAAAAATGCCACGGATGGTAAGTTCACTACAGGTTATAGAATGATAATTCCAACAGCAGATGTGCGGTCCTATCTATGTGTCACAACCCGAATCTCAGATCTATGACCGGCACATAGACAAAGTTTTCCTTCAAGGTTCCATATCTATGCGAACCCAAACTTATACAAAAACTTATCCTAACTCAATCAGAGTTCAACACAGCATTAATAACAAAATCAACTTCATAATATAATTGAATTATCTTAATACAAGAGTTAATATAATTCATAGTTTTGGAGCACTAACTTGACATAAAAGAAAGATACAAATTACAACTAAAAAGCAGGTTCGGAAGGTTCAACAAAAGTAACCTGCTATCAAGCTATAAGCCTGAAAAGAATAATAATAAAAGGGTGAGTTCAACAGCTCAGTGAGTAGATAATGTTCAATGTACACACACGAGGTAATACAGCAATGAGAAATATATATACAAGTATGGCTTTAGGTTCTTATGGAAGTGTTCTCAAATTGGTCATAACAAGAAAATCATATGGTAAAACTCGTCAGAAAATCAAAATGCAATGAGCATGAAGCTCCTTACTATGGGATGATCAGTCCACACAGGTTGGTGACTCCCCCGACCATCTAGGGTTCAGATACGATGTGCACAAAGACTAACACTACCCTGTTAGCATGGGTATTCTAACTGACATACCATAGGTTCATAATCATAATTAAACAAACATATTCATATCTCAAAGCTCAACTCATGACATCAATCAAATGAGGAGCTATCAATTCAGAATTCAATTCAAAATATATACTGGTTCATATTAAGAATTCAGATTCAACAATTAATCATGCTTTATCAAAATAAGAATAATAATCAACATATATATTATCAAGAAGCATGATCCAATTCATATTAACAAATCAAATATTTATAATATTTCTCATGCATATGGAAAATTATCCACTCACCTGACTCGAAAGCAACAAAACTCAAAGCTGATATCGAAGGAAATCCTACTGACGTCCCGCCGGTAGAATATCAGAATTATCTGAATATAAAGGAGACATATTCAAGAATAACTCAAAGGAATATATAACTTATTTAATACACTTATCTAAGGGTATATTCCATAATCCTATATATTTTTAGACTAAACTAGTTATTTTTCTAAAAACCCATAATCTAACGGTTTTCCCGAAATCTAATCCATAAAAAAACAAATAATAAAATTGATAATAATTCACTAAATAACCCTCAAATATTCATCAAACCAATCTGTAAAAGCTAATATTACAGGTAGGAACTAATCTGGAATTTATCATATTTTAGGGCCAAATTGTAATGTCTAATTGGAGGACCAAACTAAAATTTATCATAAATCCATGAATATACTGAAATTCTGACCATAATTAATCCTCAATTCTGTCCAGGATATATCATTATGCTCCAGGGACCATTCTGGAATTTTACCAAATTTTTAGGGTCAAATTGTAATTTTTATCAAATTAGAGGACCAAATTGAAAGTGTTAAATTCTCTTATCTATACAGTAATTCTGTCCATAATTCATATGTTATTCTGTTCAGAATCTTGAAATATGCTCCAGGGATCAATTTGTAATTTCCCAAAGTTCGGGGACTAAATTGCAAATTGAGGGGCCAAATTGAATTTTCATCATCTTCAATCTTTAATCCAGAATTTTAACAGAAACATACTATTCTCCACTGATTTTTAACTCAAAATTCACCATTCAAACAAAACTATAACTCAAAATCATCACAATCTTCCATAATCAACTAAATCATCAATTAACCACAACAATCAACCCCTAACATTCAATTTAATTAATCAATTAAACCCAAAACACAAATTTTCAAAACTCTAACATTCATCAAAACTGAAATTAAAGCTAAAGAAAACATATTATACACATTTAAGTATAATCTTACCCTTTTTACTTATTTCTTCAACTCCTTTCTATTTCCCTTCTAATTTCCTTTTTTTTCTTCTTCTTCTTTTCTCTCCCTTCTCTCTCCCGTCAGTTCCACTCTCAAAATTTTTCAGATCCCCTTTTTTTTTTCTATTTATATTTATCAAGTTTTGTTGAATTATCATTATACCTTTTATTCATTAATTCTAACTTTTAAGCCTTCAAGGGATTTATTGTATTTTCCTACTCATTAATTCAAAACGTTACACTATGTTTCTACTTGCTGGTTTTTGTAAAGTCTGAAACTTTAACTTGTGTTCATTTCACAATTACATTACAGAGAAAACGAGAGGATTTGGTGATTCCACTGTATATCAAGATACACATTACTCTTCTTTGGAACGGCTCTCGGCGGCCTTATTTTCATTTTCTTCTGTTCAGCTGCTGTGTGTGGGCTTGGTAGGGACATGGTTTTATTCTTATGGGCTCAACTCCCTTCTCATCTGGGCCGGGGCTTATGTGTGCTTCTAGATTCTTTTGGCTTGGAATGGGCAGGAGCTGCTGAACGAAGGCGTCTCTTTTCGTGTCGCAGGGATGGCTTCTGTCTGAGCTTGCATGGCTGGCGTGGCTTCTCAGCCCTTCTCCTTTTTCTTCTTCGATTGCGTTTTCAGCTTGCTTTTGTGAGGGGGCTGATCGGATGTTTTTTTTTGCTAAATTCCATCCCTCGTCACTACTTTATATATATATATATATATATATTATTTGTCGTTGTTTTGAAAAGTCAAGTTTGTACAATCAGATTGTTTAAATTTAATGGTATGCATTCCAGCTTACGCGGGAAAGAAAAACAGATAACTTGCGTTGCTGAATCAGTTTACTTGATACTGGGGATTGGATTGACATGGCATTTTGCTAATCACATGACTCTGGATTTCATCTTAAAACACACTTCACAAGAAGTTACAAAGAGGCAATAGTGTCCGGTCGGAACCTGGCCTTTTAAAGCAGAGACAGTAGTACGAATACAATATTGCATAGCCGATGTAAGAAAGAAGAAACAGGCTTAACGCTTCGACTAATGTTTTAGATGCATGATTGCATAAACAGCAAGTACTAATTTCTTCTTGTAATGTAAAATATTGTACAGGGCAAGAATGAATTGCTAATGTATTCTAGTGTTCATATTTTTCTGACGATGAAAAAGGCGGATGGGGAGTTGTTTAGCAGGAATTAGAATGGGATCCGCAATTATCTTCTCATCAGGAATCAGCTTCTCCCACCTGAACCTTCTTACCAAGTTATGCATGAACACGAGTATCTCCAACCGTGCATATTCTTTCCCAGGACACATCCTAGGCCCCCCTCCAAATGGCACAAAAGTATAAGGTGCCGGTCCTGTCCCTTCGAATCTCGCCGGGTCAAATTTTTCAGGATCCTGGAAGCATTCAGGATTCCTGTGTGTTGAACTGGCACTCCAATATAACTGCAAAATCAATCCCCCAAATGAAAAACAAAAGATTTTAGGCCATCTCTCAATACATTAAAGTACTATAAATGGGTGTGTGTGTGTTTAGCATGGACTGCCCTACCTTCCAACCCTTAGGTATGTGGAAACCTGCGAAGTTGAAGTCATTTATGGCCTCCCTAAAAGCACCCTGAAGTGGAGGAGCTAGTCTCAGTACTTCACATGCAACATTCCACGAATACTTCATTTTCTGAATATCATTCCAGTTGAGCAGCTCCCTTGGCCTTTTCCACTTTGCAATCTCCATTTGTTCTGTTCAGTGAAAAATGAAAACCCATCATGTTTATGAAATGGAAAAGGACAGAAACGTAATTAATCAGAGGGGAAACTTACCCTTTAAAACCTCCTGGTAGATGTGAGGAAGCTCAGCAAGATACTTGACAATAAAAGTGATTACAGCACTAGCAGTGTCATGACCACCAATCAACAAACCCAGAATTTTGTCAGCTATGTCTGTCTCCTTCATGTGTTGCCCATCCTCATCAGTTGTTAACAGCATGTGAGACAGCATATCTTGTGTACGCAAAGCTCTATTCTCGGCTAGATCAACCTTCCTTTGCTTTATGATAGATACCAACTCCTTTCTTATCCACTTTGAGGCCTTGATACCGCGATTGAAAGATGTTCCTGGCAAATCTATGGGAATAGAAATTATCCCAGATGCCAGATCATTGAAAGGATGGGCTAACTTGGCAGCATGTTTTGGATCATCAATGCTCAAGAATACTTTGCATGCTATCCCAAAGGTGTACATCTTAGCTAGTGGAAGCACAGTTACTTGTTGTTTGCCTTCCCAACTATCCTCAAAGTGTCTTTGTGCAATAGTGTCCATCATTCCTACATATCTTTGCAAGGATTCAGGTTTGAAAAAGTTAGGTAGCATCTTCCTCATCTTCTTGGATTCCTCTTTTGAAGAGGTTTGTGTAGAGGAAGGGAAGATCTTGTTTACTGAATCTGGCCACCATGAGGCAACAAGCTTGTTTTCATTAGAGAACAAGAACTTGTTGCCTGCCGCCCCACAAACGACTGTAGTGGGCTGCCCTAGAATACAAGTCTTGAAAACTTGAGATGAGTACTTGGCTATTCTATCATAAATGAACTTTTCAGGGTAACCTTTCCTTCCTGAAGACAGGAATTCAAGGCTCTCTCCGATGATCGGGAAGCCCATCTTACCCGGTGGGAGATTAGGATGAGAAACATTGGATTTGTGGATGCAGATTAATAATAAAAGAGGAATAGAAATGAAGACAACTAAAAGGATTAGGCAGCATAGAAAGAAGGACTCCATGTTTGTGGAAGAATTTAGTGTTTTAAAGAGCTTGTTTTTAGTCCATGAAGATTGCTTGGCTAAGCAAACATTTATATAGAAGAACGAAAACTAAGACACCTCTTCGCCAGATAACGAGGCCAGTATCAGGACACTTCCCTCAACTTCCTCCTCTCCCACTCCCTCAAAATCAACTAAAATGAAGATAATGAAAAGGATTAGGCTACACAGAAAGAGCTCTAATGTTTGTTGAAGAATTTAGTGTTTTTAGAACTAGTTTAGTTCATGAAGGTTGCATTGGCTAAACAAACATTTATATAGAAGAAACGAAAACTAAGACAACTCTTTGCCAGATAATGGGGCCCATATCAGGACAGTTCCCTCAACTTCCTCCTCTCCCACCCTCTGAAAATCAACTAAAATGGGGGTTAACCCCACGTATTATCAAACCAAAAAGTTATTTGCATGAGAAATGATTTGTTATATTTGAAAAGGAATTGGTCAAGCTTACTTTACTTCTTTGTTTGGTTATTGCAATTTGTCAACCGAGGCTCAAGTTTCATGTAGACTTTAAGATATTCTTCTATTAAAAAACAATTTGTTAATGACTTTCAAGATTTTACAAAGTGGTAAAATTTGTAGGAAGATCAGTGAGCTGGATATGAGATGGTGCTTGCTAGATTTGGTGAAAGTTTTGAAAGAGAGG
The DNA here is from genome assembly GCA_015852605.2 of Populus deltoides. Taxonomy (NCBI): domain Eukaryota; kingdom Viridiplantae; phylum Streptophyta; class Magnoliopsida; order Malpighiales; family Salicaceae; genus Populus; species Populus deltoides. The sequence continues at coordinate 15,968,658 of CM027576.2, read as the reverse complement.
AAAACATGCAATGACTGAGACAGCTGAATCCAGTAAAACAAGCCAACACAGATACATCTGTGCACTTTTGATTCTATAAAGTGTGAACCTGATACAGTTAAGGATACAATTTTCTGCTAGAGACATTCAATCTGTGTACAAAAATATATTATTCTTATTATACAAGAACCTTATTCTCTATACATATTAGGGAAATTCTAAAAGAACAAGCAATAAAACAAAATGGTATAGCTATTGGATTGAAATTCATTATTTCGTTTGTGTTTGCAATGATGAGCTAGACAATTTGCTATTGGACTTGAATTATTCCGAAGGCAGAAGAACACGCTTCTGGTATTCTGCAAGAGCCCACAATGGATAGATATTTCTGTATGCTGCATAATGTAGCATGCAGTTTTTCATGAACACACCAGTGATTTCCTGTCATCAATAAGAAGATCATAGGTTAAGGATCTTTTGATATAAAAGTTGAAGTGAAGATGCAGCATCAGCAATTTTTTCCTGTCCATCATAGTATATAGCACTCACCCACAAAGGGCTGATAGGAATCGCAGGCAGACTTTTTGGAGTCTGGCCCTTTTTTAAAAAATTCAATTGAAGTGGTTTTCTGACTATAGGTTAATAGTTAGAAAGTTACCTGTTGAGGGAAATCACCATCTTCCAATTGCGAATTGATTATAAGCTTCGCTGCTCGGTGAAGAGGTGCAGAGTCTCTATCCATCTATAACCATAGATAGGAAACAGATTTTATTATCAGAAATTCTGAGGCCATTTCTTATTAAGGCTTTTGTGGAGGCAGGGCTGTGAAAAGGGTATAAATTACGGAAAATGAAACAACAATGTAGGCTAAAACTACTGATAAACAGCATGCTAACCTGCCCAGCATGAATCAGACCCATCATTGCCCATGCAGTATGTACCAAATTCGATCGATTTCCTTCAAGAGGTACATATTTCTTCTTAGGGCATGAAAGGTAGCTCTCTCCCCAACCTCCATCATCTTTTTGTATGTTGAGAAGAAAATTAACACCTTGGCGCATAGCTGCGCAGGTGCTGTAAGTCTTGCCAGCAGCTGCTAGGCCTCCAAGTGCAAACCATGTACCATAAGTGAAGCAAACTCCCCAGTTTCCATACCTGTGGAAATATTACTCCCTGTTAAATTACAGGCTCTGAAAATCTTGGAGAACCAAAATAAACAGAAGTTAAAATTAATTAGGAGGGCATACCATCCACCCTCTGGAGTTTGTATGCTTTCGAGGTATCGTACAGCATTTGTTACAAAATTATCGATCACCTTCTTCCGGTGACCAGGGTACAAATTCTTGAACAATAATAACGCTTGGATTGCTGATGCAGTGCACTCAACATATTCATGCTCAACGACAATGTCAGCAAAAAACTCTGTGGGATTCAGTAGCTGAAACAGACGGAAACAAACACCATTTGTTAACGATTAAAATAAAGTGAAAATGAAAGAACAGATAAAAATACCGAAAATGTTCAAGGACTTACTTCCAACCACTTCTGAGCTCCAGCTGGCTCCCACGCCGCTAAACCTCCATTTTCACTCTGGATGTTCAGCAACAAAGTTTATCTTGTGACCTTGGAAAATTCTTTATTGAAGGAAACAAATTGCTAGATATAGTGTTTACAGATAGTTAAGCCTCCTAGTTTACTTTAATTCTTACTTGTAGAGAAAGAAGAACATTGACAGAATCGAAAAGCCGCTCAGGCTCGAGTTGCTCGCCAACAATTTCTGGTGGCATCATTGAGAAAAGTAGGCAGCACTGCATAGTAGATGCAAGTTAGTTTATTTTGGAGAGAGGCATATTGCAATTCGAACAAAATGGCATAGAAGATAAGGGACTTTTAAGTGCTTGAACAAAGCTTATAACCTTCAATCCTTCTGCAGTGCAATCAGAAACTTGCCATCCATGATCTTGATCAGAGAAAGTCCAGGATCCCTTAGAAATATGCCGGTACATGCTCTTGAAGTCACCGGAAGGATTGTCCTTGACCTTTAAATTAATTTCGAGTTTTGGTGAGATAAAACTATAACCGGAAAGAAAATTAAAGAGAAAATGAACATTATTTGATGGTTAAGGGAAAAGGCAAAATGTTTTCTAAGAGGAATAAATAACAGTAAAATTAACAAACCTGAGATTTCTTTATGAAGTCATGTCCTCTCTTGAGTACATCTCTGATTTCATCCGTAAAATTACTAGCAAGCAAGGCCTGAATGGCAAAACCAGTATCCCATTGCTGACTTCCAAAACTCTGCACACATATTCCATATTTTATTAAGCACATGATACCCTCTTTGAGGTCTCTACTCTACAGATTAGTTAAAGAATGCAAGCCTTCTAACCTGCATTTTCATTCCATCTTCAGCCACCCATAAATAATCGGGGATCCTAGCGAGATGTTTCTTGAAATAATCGCCATCGGGATCTTCAACCCAGCAAGCAAGCATGCATAACACCTGAAAACCAAGTTCATAAAAGTATTAGAAATTATCAGATAAGAGGTAGAAGATACAGGGCCCCTTTCTATGCAGCAGTAAGTCACCTTTTCCACACATCCGATTGTAATGTAACGACTGTTTTCATCTTCATAGTGAATGTGCTTCATTGTTACTTCAAGAGCCTTCTTTCTTACTAACTTGTGGAAGGGCCAACGAGTAAGAAAAGGTTCGGTGAATACATAGAGACTATCCCATACCAGATCTTGAATCAAAGGATGGGGATAGTAGAGATCCTCCTGCACTAACAGTATTCAGTATCAATTACTGCCAATATATAGTCACAAATTTGCAGAATGGGGCTAACTATCGAGTTTAAGGTGAACTTACCGCAGCACACAGATGACGCGTTTTCCTCCAATTGACTTGATTATAAGGTTCAGCAAAGAGTTCTTCTCTCAACTGTAGAACGAGAGGTGTAACAGGACCAACGAACCTTTTCCCATATAGATACGACATTGGCATGTAAACCATCCGACAATAGCACCACATTTTCGCTGCATATTGAAGCCAAAAGGAGAGTTAACACAAAGGCAACATAGTGAAAATGAACAGATGTTGTTAGGCAGAAAATGCAATCCTGTCGAAGACACAAGGAAATTTTAGAACCTGGATGCATAGGAAGAAAAGAGGGAAGGAGCCAAAATTCTGGGGGCATCGGATTACTTCCAGACCAATCAAATACACCAAGTATCTGCAACAGAAAGAACAATTTACATTGATTTCAGTTCTAGCAAACATAATTTTATCGGTTCTGTAATATATAGATAATCAAGGAATACATGATGGATCATTACCGAGAGCCAAGTCTTTCCCCAAGAGGGTATGTGTGTTGCAGTACCATGATCATGAATCCATTTCCGGGCTCTGGCACAAGCATTGTCTTGACCACCACTGGGTCCTTCCCCTAGAATTCGCATACAAATGTAGCTGAGAACTGTGCAGAACATGGTGCTGTGACCCTCAATGTGTAGTCCCCAACCACCATCTTCATTCTGCAATATTCCCACAGATATAATTAGCATATTACGTACCTACCAAAAAATTAGAACCATGAAGAACAGAAAATTAGCATAAATGTACCTGATGATAATAGATGTAACGGAGGATTTCCCTACGATGCTCAACAGAGAATACAGAATCTAGATGTCCTGTAATGTACAGACACATTACCTGCGTTTTCAAGCGAACCAAAAAAAATAAAAAAGAGCATAAATTTTGACTGATAATTACAATTAGTCATCTAAATTTTTGGGAAGGCAACAAGTGCTATATAAGATGCTCACCAGGGGAGGAAGGAAGAACAAGGGGCCAGCATTTTCAGCAGGCCAGTGGCCATCACTAGCCTGTAGAGCTGAAAAGAAGTGGACAGCCCTCTTCAATGCATTTGTTGCCTTTTCATATGTGATCTCCTCGCCATCTTCAATTATCACTTGAGGTATTTTTTGCTTAAAGTTTTTCTCCTTGAGAAACTGCAAGAATAATTAAGGATCATAATATAATATTAGAGCTAGAGCAACAAATCATATAAATTCTTCCACCAAATAGAAAACAAATTCTATATTCCATTGATAATGATAGTTACAAATATTTTTCAACTCATCAGGCCCATAATAATTTCAAAAAAAATGCGATGCCTATAATGGCATGGATTTGTTGTTTTTTTTTGTTTATATATATATATTCCATTGAACAAGAGATCAAAGAACTTCATCCAATATCCATGCAGTCAATGGGATTCATTAATTAAATCAAGTGCTCTACCTATAATGCTATCTTACTATTAATGAACGCGTTTAAACTTTCCCATTATTGATTGCTCGACTAACATATTGTACTATGGAAGGTGGAGAGATTTGAAAAGAAAAATAAAAGGGAAAGCCACAAATACAATGGCAGCTGCATAAATCCATCTTCATAAAGCTCGAAAAGAAAGCTCTCTTGGATCTACGTGTGGGGCATGCAACAACATTATTAATACAAACCTTGAACTTTTTTAAAAAAAAGAGAGACTGTCTCGTGATCTCTTTGTCGATCTGTCCATCTAGTTTAACTTAAATTATAGCGGACATATTATTGCAATATATGAATATTCCGTGCTTAAATCGGTGAAAATTAAGTATGAAAAATATATTAAAATAATATTTTTTTATTTTTAAAAAATTATTTTTAACATAACACATCAAAATAATTTTAAAACATAAAAAAATATTAATTTAAAATAAAAAATTTTAATTTTTTTCATAAACGTTTTTAAAACTAAAAAAACAGAACAAATGAATAAAAAATAACTTTTGATATTTACTAAAAAAAATACAAAAGAAAAAGAAGAAGAGGAAGAAGAATGGTACTTAGTACAGCTAAGATTTATATAATTTATTCTATAATTAAGAGATCTTGGAATATTCAAACCTCTCGTTAATTTGTAAGAAAAATAAAATTAAACAGCATAAAGATTATTTTTATGAAGTTATAACTATAGTAGTAATGGATTATACAAGTAACGAAGACTATACCATAGGACCCCAGTACTAAGAAGTACGTAATTACAGAGGTTTAATCAACTAATTATATAGAATTAGCAATTATTTCTGGTTGATCGATCATACCATATATATGTACATATAAGTAGGTAGGTAGTAAGTTAATCAATACCTGCATACGCCAGAGGAGGTCGCCGCTGGGCTTGACATGATAACGGTTGTTGTAGAAACTGAGACGAGCTTCTTCAACCTCAGCTCTCTCCTCAGGACTTCCACCGTGAGGATCATACTCCCATGTCTGCCTCCCTACAAACTTATTTGTGCTATACAACTCATTGCTGCTCACACCTTCCGCAATCTTTAGCCTCCACATAATATATCTATGTATTGGTCGATCGTGAGTATTGATATTCTATAGCACGCAAGAAACAAATTATTAATAAGAAACCCTGCCAAATCGATTAAAGAGCTAGCTAGCTAGCATGGAATAAAAAGGGAGAGGGAGAGGGAGAGGGAGGTATACATATTAATTATATATGTAGTGTTGGGTCTTGTGGGGGAAGTGGGCAAAAATCAACGGATATATGACGAGCATAATGGTAGGCTGCGAATGGAGCAGAGAGAAAGATACTATTTCTTAGTAGTCATGAGAGAAGAGACAACTGAGTGATCTTTGGTTCGGCAGGGCATAACACGCCGCGGCTGCTGCTGCTGCTGCTGCTGCTGCTGCTGATGATGCTGACAATTGAGAAGAACAACTGAACAAGTATTTATATAGACACAGCTTTCAAGATTGTTTTGTGCCTATAAAACGCGTGGGGAATCTACTGTAGATTCCCTTACATGTTTTGCTTTGATTTTTTTTTGTTTTTTTTTCTGTCCCCAGCATTTTTTTCTTTTTTCTTCTTCTTTCGTATTTTTTTTTCCATTCCCCCATATGCTTTTTCTTGTTCATTCTTTCCTCAAAATTATCTTTTTTTATATATATTTTTAAATTATCTTTGTCGATTTTATTATTTTACTATTAAACTGGTTGAGAATTTAGCTTTATATATTTTTTCTTTGAAATATTGTCGATTGCTACAGTGTTTCTCCACATAATTTTTATTTTGCTACAGTGTTTTTTCACATGTTTTTTTCTAAAATTATCTTTATTGAATTTATTTTTTTTATATTAAGATGGTTAAGAATTTAGTTTTGTAGTTTTTTTCTTTAAATATTTTGGATTGCTACAGTGTTTCCCCACATGATTTTTATGTTTTTTTAACGATTTTCTCCAAAATTATCTTTGTCGCTTTTTTTTTATATTGAGTCGGTTGAGAATTACAATTATAGTCTTTCTCACAAAACATTGTGAATTGTTATAGTGTTTTTCTACATGGGTCTTTTTTCTTTTTCTTTTTTTTATATGATTTTTAGCCATGAAAAATAATGACAAAATAATGACCATTAGTTTTTGAGTTGTAAAATGTTGGATTTTGTGATCCAGCATAAGTATTTTAACATGAAATATTAACATATTTTTAAAATCAATTAAAGGTAAATAAGAAATTGTTTTCAACGAACCTTTGGATAACAAAAATATCAAACCCAAAATAGTTTTGCGGGGTTATGAGCTCGTGGGCTCATGATTTTGGGCTTGAATTCGGTTAATGAAAAATATTTGTTATTAAACTCTTGTTTGATCAATAATTTCTTTTAGTCTCTAAAATATCTTAGTACATGAACTAATACATTAATTATGTGATGAGAATTGATGTTATTATGAGTAATTTATGAATTATGAACTTTCATGAATTATAAGTATTAATGTTTTGGTTTCCATGTCCTATAAACAAGTTTCTTGGATAAGTGAGAAAAGATCAAAGAATTTACTTGAGTGTTTTTCTCTCTTTGTTGTTGGCTTTCCTAAACACTTGTTCTTTCATTATTTCTTTCTACTTCAGAACTTAGGTTCAGTCTTTTGTGAAGAGATGTTGAGTATTATTCATTTAAGTTCATTGAATTTTGTTTAGAAGAGCACATAAATAAGAACAACATAATTCATGTGCTCCCAATTAGTTAAATTATTAATTTATCCGCTCATGCTTTCACTGCGAGTCAAACACATGAATTATGAAACATAATTAAATACATTTAGATCCTTAAATTTTTTTTGGCATTGTCATCAAACTTGGTGAAATGATTTAAACTTGAAAAATACATGCACAGGTCTTTGATTGATATTTAGTCACTCTTCCAACCCCGCGACCCCAGTTATGGACTCCAGTTGGTCGAGTTAATTTTTTAAAAATTTTATGATATAAAATACCAAGATTAATTTACAATCAACCTAATAATGAATAAAAAAATTCAATAAAAAAAAGCCAAACAAGTAGGCTTAAGAGAGATTTTCAAAAAATAAAAAATAAAAAAACACAAATAATAGGTTGTATTTTTTAATTTAAATTAAATAACACACTTACACAACTCAAACATGTGACCTTATAGATATCTCATGTATTTCAACCAACTGAGCTAAGACACCACTTTGTTCTAAAATGTTTAAAATACTATCTTAACCTTGTGTTTTTGTAAGTTGAGAAAATAAAATATAATTTTTGAACTCGCGACCTTACATTACTTCCAAATGTTAATCACTCAGCTACGATAGAAATCTTTTAAACAATTAATTAAAAAATATATTAATCTGTTTATAATTATACATGACTAGAAAAATAAGATAAGAACTCGGTTTGGAGACGCTAACCAGAGGTCGCAGATCAATTTCTGCAAAGAATTCCATAGTATTTTAAGGATTTATGATCTTATCTATACTTGAAAAGTTGATGACCCAAATTCCTGGTCATAAAAAATGCATGACTTCTCTGATCGAGCAAGAAATGGAGGAACTTCACCCAGCAAATTAAAGGGAAGGAGGGAGCTGGGCCAGCAGACAGCATAAAAAATTGATAGCTAGAGAAAGATGAATCATAAATTAATTACTCTTTATTAATAAATTATTGCTAGCTACTTGAATTTATTTATTTAAAAAAAAATTATCTGCGGGAAATATTCATATAATCAGCATCACTATCACCCAATAAAATTGTAAAACTAATTAATATATATCTTCCATCTTAAACTTAATTTGTAGTCTTCTTGGGATATATAATCAACATCATCACAATCAATATATTTTAAATTTTAAATTTTTAGTCAAAGTTTATATTTAAAAGGATAAAAGATAGAGTAATAACCCTATATTTTTAGACATGACAGAATATCAGGGCCAAGTAACATGAGTTTTGCTTGCTTCTAGACCTAATATTCATTGGGTTTAGTTAAGCGTTAAGTTCAAGTACACATGGATTTGATGCGCTGTCAGACCCAACATCTTTTAGTTCAGTTACGCACTAGCCTAAATATATTTTATTATCTGAGAATCCCTAAACCTAATAAAAAAAATTGTTTTGTAGATGTTGGATCTTCCATCACCAATCATCTACTTCTTAAGCTCTAAAAAAAAAATTAATAGGAAACGTATAATTGTGTACATATTATTTAAATAATCAAAATCCACGAGCATATTCAATTTCAAAACATCATCAACCACCACCATCTTATAAAATGAATTAAATTATCAGGGAAAATTTGGCAGTGCCTCACAATTTATATAAGAACATGTCCTCACTGACTTAAATGTTCATATACATATATAAGAACATGGGTGGACGTCTATATCTTGTTATTTCACCTCAACTACCGTGTAATCGATTCTTGCACCTAACTAGTTGCGAGGTTACTAAGTCAGATCCATCATCGTTTTAATTAAGAACTTGAACATGAGAATTTATAGTTAAAGTAGCAATATTTTTTTTTTAATTTCTCTTGTGGTAGTTAAACAACAAATCTTTATTATTATTATTATTATTATTATTATTATTATTATAATCCTTGATGAGAAGTGGGAAGCAACAAACATTAATGGACAGAGATAATTAAAGTCAACTTCAGCATCATCTCACCACCACGTACCAGCTAGAATTAGTCAAATCTTAGATAGGTATTTTGCCATTGAAGTTTGTGCATGTAGAGGTATATATTTTAATTCTTCACCTGTAATTAAGGATCCATATATATTAATTTAAACTCGATGGGAGTACTGGTTATTGAGATGGATTAATTTACAGCACTAATTAAATATTTAAAATGTGATGAGCAGCTAGAGATATATACAGCAATTAATCCACGTTCCATGCATGGAAGGATGATCAGTGGGCTATATATATATATATATATATATATATATATATATATATATATATATACACACACAACAAAAAATGCTTGCTTTTTGTCCTATATTTGCCCCTCAAAAATCAATATTCATATATATATTGGGACTTAATTAATTGTCAGAATCCCGTCCATGCCAACCTAGCTTCTTGTATCCATGGCAAACTGCCAAACCCTAGACCTCGAAACAAAAACAAAATGATTAAAATGAAGATCAAACTAGTCAAACTCATCATTAATTTGAAGCTAATTAAGTAGGTATATAGGTGATCAAGTGTAACTTAGTGACCTTTTGCCAGCGTACGTACGGAGGCAGATTAGTTTCGATTTATAATCTTAATTTCTTCAATATCATCCAATTAAGATAAAACTTAATCGAAATCCTGCCTCTGATATAATATTATCCTATCTTCATTTAGCTTGTTGTCTTTTGCCCTAACATCCATTAACCAAACACCATTGAATACTCATATATAACATGATGAAATTTGCCGACTCCCATCCTTCCTCTGTTACTCCATCATTTTATCAGCAATATCTTTTTGACTTACAAGTCATGATATATCAAATCGGCACTACTTCCACACCATTATTATTAACATTAGGTATTCCTTTAAGAGGCCTGAGTTTTTGTTATTGGACAAGGCTTTCTTGTTCGCGCACACCATTATTATTAACAGGACCAGTTTGTTTGGACAAGGCTTTCTTGTTCACGCTCTCATATATTATTGTGGATGCTGTGAAAATTTTAGATTTTTTTAAATTTAATACTCAAACTTTTTTTTGATGATTTAGTCTAAATTAAAGACCAATTGATCTTGATTTCTTATGAAAATGTAGGATTGAAAAAAAAAATCAAAATGAAAAGGACATCAAACATAGCTGGCATGCCATAAGTTTTGTAAAAATACGCACTTTGGTCCTTCAACTTTAAAAATCATGCAAATTATATAATTTCAGTACCTTAATATTTTTCAATTCAATTTTGGTACAAAAATTTATTTTTATTATTTTTTAGTCCATGGTTTAGAGAGGAGAGAGAGCGGTCGCCGAATTCCGGTAATAGAAATATAAAAATGTTGTTGACACTGATTTAAGCTATCAAAACGGATGAAATTTATGTCAAATGATTCCATTTGATGAGGGGAGTTCATATTAGGTTTTTTCTCTTTAAAATTCATGAAAAAATAGATCTGAGCGCAAGTTGATTTTGGTTTTTGGGGCGGTTTTTTAGGTCATAGATAGGTTTATCACGGTTCCTATAATGTTTTGAGCATGGGTTGAAAACGATCGAGTTTTTCAGTTTTAAAAAACTTAAGTTTTGATTTTCTGGCCACCACAGTGGTTGGAATCTGGGCAAATCAAATGACGCTTCGTTCGCCTCAGCAGACGACGCATTGCCTGGTTGTTTTTCAAGAAAAAAAATTTGGGTGGACGACATGTGATCCAACCTAGTTGCAATAAATAAATAAATCAAGAGGTCAATCACGCGAGCCTTGACAAAATAGGCCAGGACAATATTGGGTTGGTGTTTGATTTTACAATCATTTATTTTTGTTATCATATAGTTAAATAAAAAATAGTTTCAAAAAAAAATTATAATTCTAGTGGAGTCCATAACCTAATTCATGGGTTTGGCGTGTTAGCTCAGCTTACTCAATTCACAGGTTTGACGGGTTTACCCACAAACCAAATAAGCTTTTTTTTTGTTTTTGGTCCTTTAGTTTTTTTAAATTTTTATTTTTTTATTTTTTCCTTCAATATTGGATTGGTTAGGAAAAACAATGCATGATTTATTTTTGTTTGTTTTCTATAGGATTATCATAGTTTCAAATAAATATATATTTTAGGGTTGGTGTTCAATTTTAATAGCATCTATTTTTATTATATAATTAAATAAAAAAATTATAAATAGGTTATTAAACCTAATAGAGTCCATGACCCGGATCGCGGGGAGATTGAGGTTGATCCATTCTATTGTTGTCTCGATATTTTTTAAAAAATTCATCATCTTAAAGTTTTTTCTAAAAATCAAGTGATGGTTTTATCAGCTATTTGTATTACTTTTAAATTTATAAAATTAATCAATTTAAATCGGGTGAGTATGATGATATTTAATTAAAAACTGGAATGAGAAAGATTTGGTTATTTTGAATGACACTAACAAAAAAAAAAAAATCTTTATGCTGTTTAATATATTTTTTTCACATTTTAAACGAAAACCGATCTGACAGGCCACTTGACTAGTGTTTTAGCAAGTGGTGATGCCTCGTGATTCACACATATAATAGTTGAAGTTGACACAAAATTCCCACTTTAGGAGTCCTCAATCTTACCAAGTCTGAGTTCAAATGGGCTGGGTTGATTGACCACTGATTAATCGCATATGGTATTTGTCGGTAACGTGTTTTAGTTGGCTCTAAGCTAACTTCTGGTACATGAAAATTGCAAAAGCAAACCCGAAAGGAAAGAAAGAAAGACAGAGACAGGTCACTCCCCACCTCTCTCAATTTCTTGGTAGATTCTGACTTAACAACTTTATTTACGTTCATACTTCACGATACAGATGGACAGATTAAGATTGGTAGCTAGGAAGAGATCAAGTGTTGTTGGTTGTTGAGCGCTTCATCTCACTAAATTCTCAAGGGATTGTTCAAACTTGCAAGCTTTAAACAACAAAGCAATGAAGAAATCAGGACTTTGTTGTATGTTTTAAGTCAATCAACGTTACTGTAACACCATGCTCTGTATAGTTTATTAATCAAAGGAAGTAATAATGACAGCTGCTCATAGGGTTTTTATATTGCCAGTCAAAATTTAAAGTTTCAAGTTTTCAGAAAAATTTATCTGAACTCACCAGCTCGACGTGGAAGAAGGGTTTGATCCATCATTCTTTGGTTTAAGCCATGTCAAAAAAAAAAAAACAAAAAAAACAAAAGCCCTGAGCCTTATTTGAGGTTCCAACTTATCTTGTCTAAGGGCTTGGAGATTTCTTTTGGGCCAGTCCGGACGAGAGTAGAAATTTGGTCGTGTGAGAATGACAAGCGATACGCAGACTACCTCACTCAGGAAGTTGAATTTCTCCATAAAATCTTTCATGCAGAAGAAGAAGAAGAAGAAAGAAAGAAAACCCTTTGAAGTTGTTGAAAAAGCAAAGAAAATCTCCAAGAGTCCTATGTAACCAAGGCTACTAGCAGACATGTACAAGAGGGAGAACCAAACAAAAAGAAATGACTTTGTTCTATATCAAACTTGAAAGAATACAGCTAGCACTAGTAATCAGAATCCTCCATCTGATTAGAAACTGCAATATCGTCTCTTATGTTCATGCTCGATCACTGAAATAATCGCACCAATGCTTGCACTATCTCTGACATAGGCGGCCGGAATTCAGGCTCCACCTAATAATACAAAGAATGCAATGCAAAATATTACTTCTGTTTGAAGAGATCACCAAGCTTGAAGACAGTAAAGCACAAACACTACCCTGCACCAACATTTTCCCGATGGTTCTTACCTGTGCACAGAGGGAAATGATATCAGCAAATCGAGAAACAGACTTTGGAGGGTATAGCCCGCGCAATGCAGGGTCTACCATTTTGTCCAACGCATCAATGTCATGTAGTTGAGGGGTGGCCCATCGAACCAGACATTGTTCTGATTTCGGTTTTGAACTGCAAAGAAGCAAGGGAATATGGCAACTTAATTAGTTATGATATGGAGATTACATTGGCTATCACCATGCACTGGCAAACGGTGAATAAAAAGATTGCAGCAGCAGTGAAACCATACCTGTCAAAAGGCTGCCTACCAGTCAATAACTCCAGCATCACCACTCCAAAACTGTAAACATCACTCTTCATTGTATAAGCTGAAGGCTTAGTGCACTCTGGAGCATTGTATCCTGCACCAAGGTTTTGGCTTGTCCGCTGAGAAAAAGAGAAAAACCATAATTAAAATTCACATGTTAATACTAAAAGCTGTCAAAACAACAGGCATCGCATTTCCAGACTATGCTAGCAGTAAGGAGATCTTGGATGTCCCAAGAAATACTAACATGATGGAAGTTTGCCAGCCCGTAGTCGCAAAGACATGGATTGAGCTCAACGTCAAGCAAAATGTTAGATGACTTGATGTTCTTGTGGATGAAGGATGGAGAACAAACTTCATGGAGGTACCTGCCCAAAGAATTGATATTTTATTAGAGAAAAAGGAAACAGCTACGGGGAATCATTCTGCAGGAGGGCGTTCATCTGCATTCTTGCTCTACAATTTAAGCATTTAGCCACTAGGCTAATAGATTTGCATGAGCATGTGCTTATATTGACTTACTCGACAGCACGTGCCGTGCCCAAAGCTATTCTAACTCTGGTATTCCAAGTTAGTGGTTTACTGTAGTCATCTGACACATGCAGGAATTCATGAAGTGAGCCATTCCTGAAATACTCGTATATCAACATGCTGTGCCCTTGTTCTGAACAATAACCAACAAGCTCAGCAATGTTCTGATGGTGAACTTTTGAGATGCTTGTAGCAATTTCTGAAAACTCTTGCTTTGCGCCTTGAAAAAGTGATGAATCAATCTTTTTGACAGCTAAAACCTGATAAGCAAAAAATAAATTATGTTGCATGCAGGAACGCAAAATCCAACTATTCATTGCAAATTGTGTTTTCAGTTACAATCCAGTAACAACATGAGGTGCCAAATTCGACAACAAACTAGGGATCAAGTATTAGGTAGTGCCAGAAAATAAATGGAAAGGAAAATATGAAATGACTAATCATACCTTCCCATCAGGATATTTGGCCCTGTAAACAGGACCGAGGGATCCCTCACCAATAAGTCGGCCCGATGCAAAATTGCCAGTAGCAGTCTGCAAATCTGTCAAGGAAAAAGCTATGGAACGAACAGAGGTGTTTCTTCCAGCATTTAGACGGATGGCAAACTCGTTGTCACTTATAGACTCGGAAAAATCAGAAGGTGGAGGCTTGTAACCCACGGAAGGAGCTTTTTGCAGATTCTTTATATCAATCGAACCAGACAAATTGATTGGTTCAATTTCTGTCACCAGTAAATCATATTGTTAAGTCCACACCAACAATGTCCATCAGCATGCACAGTATTGAAACAGGACAGCATTAAAAAGCGACATAAAGGTGCGAACACAAAGTAAAATATTTATAACAAATATTTAGCAAAGTTCTCTACATAAAATTATGCTGGAAGTCAATCAACTACCTTTAAACTCTTTCTTTATGGCAGCACGAGTGTCATTGGATAGTTCATGTGATGAAAGGGGAGTAAATGCTCTATGCCAGCTACCATTATCTTCCTCAAGAAAATTTGAAGATGGAGAAGACCTTCTTTTTGAAAGCAGTATAATGAGGAGTCCAACTACAACCAGTGAAGCCAAAACTATTAACGCTATAGCAAGTCCATTCATGCCACCTTTCCCACTTCCCTTGCCATGGGCTGAACTAGATTTACCACGAGGAGCCGGACCAGATGACCACGCATTCCCGCCCGTTCTTCAGAAAATAAAATCACGAAGTCAGAGAAGCAATATCTTACGACCTACATCCTCAAAAAAAAATAAAAATAAGAGGCAACTTTAGGGTATTCTTACTCCAGATTATCAATGCCATTCAGCGAATCAGGGACCCAACCAGTGAACTCATTGTCTTTAATGTTCCTGCCAGTGGAACAGTGGATTCATGTTGTGAGTTCTTTACTTTTCACTAACATCAACTACTGTATTAAAGTTTGAAACCATCATTCTTATCAATGAATCATCGGACTTTAGAATTTTAGACATCAATATTTCTGACCTAAACTGAAAAACAACAGTTGTTCAATTGAAGTACTCAGAATGTTACTTACAAATCTTTAAGGGGAAGTCTGGCAAGGACATCTATGGTACCGGTGAATTCATTGTCTTGCAAATGCCTGTACAAAGACATAAACAATCACTGCAATAAACTAAGAGAACCTAAATAAAAATTTTATTATCAGTTCTTACAATGTGCTGAGGCTTGAAAGTGCAGAAAAACTCTGAGGCAGATTCCCTGAGATCGAGTTGTGGGATAGATCCCTGTAAGTCATCTCCATGAGTGAACCATAACTTTTATTGTAACAAACAGAAGACTTTAAGAACCTTTTGATCATTCCAGTTAGTAATACTTACAGTGTTTTAAGTTTAGAGAGTTTCTGAAACATATCACTCAACTGTCCATTTAATTTATTTTGATTAAGATTTCTGGAGGAAGCATCAAATTAATTAAGAATGAGTATTCAGAACAAACGGAAGGTTTTGTAACAAAAGAACCAAGTATGCTTACAGGTTTTGAAGTTTAGTCATTTGTGAAATTGAGTAGGGCACACTGCCAGTGAAGCCATTATTAGAAAGATCTCTGCACGTTAAGCTTGCAAGATTAGTTTCGAACACACTTAAATTCATGAATCAGTCCAGTAAAAAAAAGTGAGCTTGGGTAAAGAACAATCTCTACATATAATAACTTGTTTAGTCGTGTTCCAGATGAAGAAAATGTCAGTAGGCTTACAAGGTAGCTGCATTAGGAGGAAGCTGGTATGGTATATCATTCTTGAGGTTGTTCTTGCTCACATCACTGTACTACGACAAAGAAATACCAAAAGTCTTGAGGTTTTGTTCCTTCATCAGGAAAAAAGCTAGTGTAAAAAAAAGTGCTATGATTTAGAAACTGGGCATTACAAGTAGGTGACAGATTTCAAGTTTGATAGCTGATAACCCAGTGATCCAGTAAGTCCAAGTCCAGATAATTTTCTGCAAGAGCATTCAGAAAATTCAGGGTTATTCCTGCTAAATATGTGAAATGTAAAATCTCTTCACCAGAAATATTTTGACAAGCAAATCTAACTACATCTGAGTCACAGATGAGCCTGAGCACTGGATTCCTTCCCAAGAGTCTCCACAAGGGTCCCCACCACTTGATTGCCATCCACTCAGTTTTGAAGGAGAGTTTAAGCTCGTAAACATCACATTCAAAGCCGAAACTGAAATCAGCAATCACAATACGGGAAACATCAGACTGCTGAAATGCAAATTTAATAGATTCTTAAGAAAATTATGATTATGTAACTGAAGATCATAAAAGAAGGGTTCTGAGTTTCAATACTGTCTTTGAATATTTGCAGTTGTTAAGCCTATTAGTATCCATTTTTTGTTGCAAATTTGTAGTTAAAACAAGCACTTTTCAGTAACCCCGTTGTAATTGCACTGAACTTTTCACCATAGTTATTTTCTTCTTGAATGAGTTTATCTACATATACATGAACAAATAGTTGAAAACATCCCTTGATGGGTCCAATCCATGAAAACCAAGAACACCCCATCGAAAGTTAATTGCATTTAAAGAGACTGGCTTTTATTACCCATAGATTAAACAACAAACGAATATAGTATTAGTAAAGGCAATAAGGATCATAGATCTCCCTTATATAAATCAAATTTCATTCTCTCCTGAGATTAAACATGTACAGAAATTTCACCTTGATAACCAACATGTGTGTGTGGAACCTTGAAACGTTACAGATAATTACGTGTTCCTAAACACCATTACCTCATTCGAGAATCAAAACAAAATGTAAAGCAAAATCAATAAACTTTGCAGTGCATGTGTAAATGGAGTGTGCATACCATCTTCAGAATCAGTCTTCGAATGGACCAAGGTGGTGAGGATTACAAGAGAGACAATCAAGAACCCTAAAAGACTATGGTTCATTCTCCTACACCAAAACATAAAACAATAATGAAGCAGGCAAAAAAAAGGAGTAATGTGGGTTTTGTTTCTTTGTTATGCTTGAAGCTATCTAGATTCAAGAGGATGGTTATGAATGACGTTTCAGAAGTCAGACATGAACAACAGGATTCTGGCCTTCCTTCTAGGTACAAGAAGGAAGAAAAGGGGAGTCTTTTCCTTTTTTTGTTGTTTTTGAATTATTATTTTTTTTTTAAGAGAGAGAGGCTATATTTGAAGAAAAAACAGCTAACAATGAGTGGCATTTTTCAGAGAAGAAAAAACTGCGAATGATTAGGAGAAATGAGAGTTTGTCAATGTTTTCCGGCTTTAGGAGTTATTACTAACAAAGCCTTCAGTTACTATCTTCCCGCCTTCTTATACTAACCGTTCTTCCTTCTTCATAATATATATATATATATATATATATATATATATATATATATATCGAACCAACTTAAGTGTCAACCAAGACTATACATAAACATCATCGGTATACTAAGAATAGCTTTTGTAGATCAAACACAGTTTGGAAAAGGCGTCGTTTTCTTTTTTATACACATCAATGTATTATATAAACATGATCCCATAACTGAAGTGTTTTCTAAACTGAACATGGCAATAATTATGCTGGTGTAATTACTGAATATATAGGAATGATATTTGGGGGTTGGAGAATCACAAGGAGAAAACGCTTCCTGTCAGTAAATATTCCCCAATTTGGTAATATTACCATATCAAGCTTCATTATGATATTCTTATATCATTCCCACCCTTCTCAAGCTAACTCAGTATCCTTGATCACTACGAGGCTGACCTTTAGAAAAGAGTGATGGCAGCCTTGAATTGAATGTTGAGTCAAACTAAGGCAACTAAAAAAAAAGGAAGGAAAATGGTCATTATATAGCCCAACAATTTGGTCACGGCTAATCTGGATACTACAAAACTCAAGTCTTCAAGAGGATAGAAGAGTGAGAGCTCTCTTCAATGTAGGCTTTCTAGTTTTGGCTCAATCTTCAAACTTTGGTGTTGGCTCCTGATTTCCTGAAGATGGTTTCATAATTACATTAGTGGAAATGGTAATAAGAGTAATAAAGTTGCAACTTTTCTGTACAAAGGCATTCATGGAACAAAAATCTTGATTAGAAAGAAATCCAGCTTCCTCGTAGACTAAGGGGCTTAATTTGCGATCTCTTTAAAAGGTATACAGGTCAGATTCCATGCTCAAGTTAATAAAAATGTGTGATACGCTTTATTGAGTCCGGCAGCATTAGTATTGGTCATACAACGTCATCATATACCTCATCTTTCCCTTCCTTGGCCTGACGACTCATCACGTTTTCTCAGCTTTGTCAGGATATATGCCATGGCAACTTTAGCACATAGGCTAGAGCGCCCACGAGACAGGCAGATGATACCCCCTAGAAGAAGCAGACCATTTCCTATAATTTTCTTAGATGGCCTTGGGAATTTCTTCTCTTTGGCTTCACCAGTAACTAATCCCCGTGAGGCAGTCAATGTCAGAGGTGCCTTAGTATCCATAAGACTGTTCATTGCCTCTAGTTCAGGTGGAACCTGTGCCAAAAGAGGAAACACATACTTGATGATCTCAATATAATAAAGCCAGTATTATCATCTCCTCGCTAATGTGTAGCAGTTTAATCACCAACCGAAGGTTTTGGAAACTCAGTCAGTTTAACAAACATTTCATGATCTCAATATAATAAAGCCATTAATTTTATCTCCTCACTATGGTTTTGGAAACTTCTGTTAAACTACATATTTCATATATTACGTGTGATGTTAAAAAGGAAACCTGACTTCACCAATCATTCTATTGATAGGCTGTGCTAAGTCATGAATATGTTCTTTAAAAGCATCGGTATTTCAAGATGCCGGTCCTCACCTTCTGGATTAAAGATACTGCAGTGACAGCTGGACCTGTCTGAGGATGACTAATCACAGAGTATTTGCGCAGTGCATTATTCATCTTGCATACATAGCTCCATATGCCCCTTGAGAAAGCCAACTTTGCCATCTCCACATTCAAACCAGCATCTTCTTGGTGAAACATTTTGATCTCACAGGCATTTCTACCAGGGACTGTAAGTTAAAGCGATAGGAATTACAAAATAATCAGTACAAGAGTAAACTATTTCCATCTAGGAAGAATTAAAACATCAAGTAAATAGACAATCCAAAAGCAACTGTTTTCATTTAGGAAGAACTAAAGACCAGGCAAATTGAAAATCATGCTTATAACCTCCTAAAACACAGACCAGATGATGCATCTTTTCTGTACCAAAAAAGAAAATAAAAGGAGAAAGATCCATATGTTCCATAAGTAAAGCTTCAGCAGCATATAATGATCTTCCATTTCTCACTATATAGAGAATAATACAAGCTCCAGCAGAAAATGTAACAGTCTACTCTATACACTTCATGCTGGAAGAAAACATGCAATTTTTATAAAATACTGAATTCCAAACAACTAAGAAAACAAAGGCCCAAGAATCATTGTCAGAAAAGCTCAATATGAGACATTTCATGCTTTTTTTTTCTTTTTTGCTGTCAATACTGCAATGTCAGAAAGATACGGTTTATTTAAAATAAATAATAAAAAATATATATACAAATGAAGGCCGGAAAATAATATTAGAAAAGCTCAATATAGGACACTTTATGCTCTTTTTTTTTCTTTTTTCTTTTTGCTTGGTTATCAATCTTGCAACTACAAAAAATACTGCAAAAAGGGAGGTCAGGAAATTGCCTTTACTGATTTTCCAACCAGATCTAAAGAACTTCACTCGTACAAACTTCTTCTGTCTTGCAGCTAAAGGATGTTCACAATCCTAATTATAGTCATCAACATCAAATTAAAAATTAAGGATTGGACAATCAAGTTAAAAATAGAGTGAAGAGAACTAAATCGCCAATTGCATATATAAAATGATTTTCCCAGACATTATGGCAGAATAAATTAAACAAAATCAAAAGGACATTCTTGCATTAAAAAAATTTAAGAGCTTATTATCCCATTTGCTCTAGCCAGTAAACAATCACCATTCACCATTGAAAATCTACTTTATAATTGTTATCTTTTCCAAAAAAAAATGGTTATTGCTAGTCCATTATTTTCCCACCAGCTAACGATATTTCATTTCTTGATAAATACATATAATCAAATTCATTGTTCCATGTAATGTGCACGAAGGTGAACATATTGCACAATCATATCAATAGGTAGAAGCAACTAACTTATGCTGTCAAACCAGTTGCTGTAGATGATTACCTTAATAAAGCAGTAGAATGTCTTATCTTTTCCTTCCCACAATCTCCATGCTAAAACGTATTCTCTTGGGGTCAAAAGTGGAAATTTCTTTATTGTGTGACCAATTTCAGTTCCATTAGTTCTATCCACCTGCAGTTGCTCATGCTCAACTATGGTCTTATCCCATTGATTTCTGTAGTCATTGTCCATGTAGAAGTCCCTAAGCACCTCTGTGGTGCAGTTTTCAAAAACCATCACACTCAAGTACTTTATCGGAGCATCCTGCAAATACACAACCAGAAAACACCATCATATTACATCAATTCTCTCTAAAACCATACTCCACCAATAAAACTCAATCCAAATTTAAAAGAGATATCAATTGGTTAGCCAGCCTCTCTACCGCAAGTAATGAACTCATAAAACACAAAACAAACTAAACTTCGAAATGAACTTTATTGACATATTCCACAAACCAAAAGGAGAAAACTTTAGGAAATTGAAAACAGTACAACATTAGGGGTAGAAGGCAACAACCTTCGGTTTGAAACATTTGGCGGTATAAGCTAGAAGATTGTTTCTCTTATTTGTAACATTTTCCCATTTCTCACTCTCCTTCTCAGTTAGCTTCTCATCCAAAACTTCAATCAAAAACTTCAAATCAGCTTCTGAAACAATCTCTGAAATTCTGCATAAACAGTAGCAAATAACAGAAGTTGCTTTTCATTAATCAAAACCCTCCCAAGATTGGGACTTTGATTCAATTAAACCAACCCCCAATCCAACACAAACCTTAAATTAATGACAAAAATGAAAAAGAACGAAAACAAAGCATTCCCGTGTAAGGGGAAAAAAAAAAGCAAAAGCAAAAAAGATTTAATTTTGATCTTAAACAAAGAGGGACCAGACTAAAAAAGAAAAGCAAGTACCTGTAATTAGAGGAACCAATATCAGTAGCAGTGGAAGCTGGAGAAGAAGAAACGAGGTCTCGTTTAGGAGAAGAAGAAGAGAAGAGTCGTTTGGAGAAGTGGAAAACGAGAATGACAAGCAGCGCAAAGGGAGTAGCCCATCCATAACCAAAATTCATTCTTTCATTTTGAAACCAAAAATCCATTGAAGAAGAAGAAGCATTTGAAGAAGAATGTAGTGATGATCCACTAAAACCAAAGAAACTCATCTTTCCTTTGCAAATCCAAATCAAACCCAATAATTATTTTTTTTATTTTTTTGGCTTATAGAAGAAGAGAAGGGATGGGTATAGGGTTGATTGGGGCTCCAGCCTTTTTTTCGGCCATTAATGAATTGTGATTTCCGCCGTTGTTTCGGCCAATGCTGAACTTCACAGCTTGGCTTTGCTTTGATTTTCCCTCACGTTCTGTTCCTACAGCAAATTTATACTTCTCTCTCTTAGTAAATTATTCTTTAGTATCTGATTCTTGAAAGGAATTATAACTGAGTCCTTTTTAATTAAAAACCTATAACATAGTCCCTTGACTTTTGTTGATCGTTGTCTTTGAAAAACTTTGAATGGTTTTTTCCTAAGAATTAAAATCATCAAATGGTACACTTTAGATGAAGGAGAAACCAGATAATGTACAAGCAAGACAATGATCAACAAGCAAGCCACTATGTTAAAGGTTTTAAACATGAAGGACTAATTTATAATAACATTTAAAACCTTAGGACTAAATAAAATAGTTTATCCCTTTTTCTCATCCCTTCTTAGTTTTTGTTTTTGTAATGGCACTGGAATTTTGAAAAAAATTATTTTTTATATTTTAAAATTATTTTAATGTTAATATCAAAAATTAATTTAAAAAAATATATTTTTAAATAACAAATATTTTTTTAAAAAATCATTCCTTCGGTATCAAACACTAACTTACCAATTGATGGTAACTCTCACTATCCTTTTCGAATGAAAAATTAAAAAGATTTAAAGAATCAGAAATATTATGAGCAGGATATTAAAAAATTAAATCTTCTATTGAAAAAATATTTCATAAAAATTAAAAAATATATATTTAAAATTATTTCTTTATATTTTTAAATTATTTTTATCTATTGATTTCAAAAATAAATTTTAAAAGAATAAAAATTAAATTATTTTAATATATTTTTAAATTAAAAACACTTTAAAAAATAAATACTATAAAAATAACACGCTTATAAACAACATTGCCTTCATGAGTAGGACAGTTTAGGTGTCATGTTTTTTTTTTTATTATTATTATTTTGTTAATGTATTAATTGATTTCTAACGTTGCGAACCACTATGTTGAGATTTTGTCTAATTTTAGATGATCCACCAAAGTGTGTTCTGATAACTAGTTGATGCAAATACGTGGTCACTTTTGAGAAAAATGAACGGAGTTTATTGTGTTTAGTTTTAGTGGAGAATCTTCCTTCAAGTGTCATGTCAGGATCGCTTGAGTATTTGGCCAATCCACTCCTTTCTCCAAATCATATCATATCAAATTATATTTAGAAAGATGTCCTTTCTCCTGTTCATGCAGAAGAGGGCATGCATCAGCTACAAGCCTCAGCATTACCTCCAATTTCCATCCTCTCCAATTGTCTAGCAATGGCAATAGGCAAGTAGCAATTTATTGGTGACAGGGATGCTCCAACAACTTCGGGCAGTGCTGGGGCAACCCCATTGTTAAGAAAAGGTTTAGGTTTGGATCATACTTTAATTTCATCAAATTAATATACTGTCTTCAAGATGATCAGTCCATCTTGGAAGTTGAATAAAGTGTCATTATCTTGCTAGTCAAGGAAGAGATTACATACTGAAAGAAAGTGATTATGCTTTGCTTAAAAACAAAGTAAACAGCTAGTTCATTGTTATCATCAGTTCTCTCAACTTTCCTTTTTGCTATTCATTGTCTTCGTCTTCCTTTCACTGAGATGAAAAATCATTTGTTCCACTTGGGTTACTTGATGCCAAGCGCCGACTGCCACCACCAACAACTTTGCTGTGGTATCACTGCCATTGATTATTTCACAAATTGATGAATAACATGAAAGACAGAAATTAGTAGCTCATTATGTAGAAAGCATTGACACTAAGAGGTTCTTCCTTCAACATCTTTTGCTATATTTCCCTTATTAAGCTGCCTGCAAAGTTGAGTTACTCTTGCAAATGCAAGATGTCAACCACTATCTCCGCATAACTATTCTCGCTCAAAATGCAATGTAAAGGACCAAGAAAACGAAAGGAACACTGACTACAAGTACAACGCAACACTCAAAAAACCATGTATTATACATGTAGCGAATTGTCCCTGCAAAACTTAGAAGACCCGTCATCCAGCTATTGATGCACTCCAATCAATTCTGCGATATGACTATCCACCTTCACACAAGACAATGGGGGACTAGAAGATGGAATCAAAGTTCATGTCACTTACACTACCAGGAGCCTGCCCAAATCTTGGAGTATTTGTTTCTTCCTAACTGGTCTGCGAGGGGGAGACGGTTGTGATACCATCTTCCAATTTAACTCTAGCGCCCGCAGAACCATCAGAGCCAGAACTAACCCTATCAGTAACAGTGCCTTCTTTGCTAGACTCATCCAGGCAGACAACTTGAGCAAAACTCTTCGTCATCTGCTTGATAATATCAGTTGGTAAGGTAACTGCATTTCTGTGCTCGCTTTCTCCAACTACACCTACAGCCATCAGGCTGGCTTGCTGTCTAGCCTTCCTTTCTTGCATGGCTTTCTGTCGGTCCTCATAAAAATCAAAATCATCTATGATTGACATATCAGTTTCGTAATTCTTAAAGATGTTCAACATCTCAATGCCCTGCTCCAATTTCACCTGCAAGAATTCAAACTTGATATTAGGCACAAGAGAGCTAAAAAAATAGGTGTTTAGGAGTTTCTATTTTTATAGAAATGTCAATGAAAACCAAATAATTTCCTACAAAAGAAACAGCCACATAATCATTAAAATTTAAGCTTACACATAGCCTGTGATATCACACAAACAACCACAAGTGAGTCAATATAAACTAACCACCTAGCTTCTCCTCCAATTGGATTTTCAAGGACTGAAAAAACACTTCTGATTTTGTGTAGTGGACCACAAATACCTAGAGCACTAAGAAATTCCCATAACTTGCAAAGTTCCAAAGGAATTCCTACCTCCTGTGTGTCTCGACTGTTAGTGACAGGCTTGTTGTCATTATTTTCCAATACAATGTGACGAAACTGACTGTTTGGGACATCTTTAATAATGTGCCATTTGACAGGGAACTGCCCGCTCCACTTGTCCTGCTGCCAGTAATCCACACTCTTGTCAAAGTCAACAGGTCCAGTCATTTCAGCCACTCCACAAAACTGGGCACTAGCATTCACCTGCATACAAGAGTAACAAATACTTACAGAAGAAACAAGAAATTAGAAGTTCAGAGGAAATAACAAAGATATAGCATTCACCTGCTCTAAGAGGAAAAAATAATTGTTTTTAGATGAATATAACGGAAAAGAAATCAGAAAGAATTAGAAGCTCAAGAGGCAAAACAAAGACATTGCAGAAGCTTCAGTTTTCCTTCAATATTCGATACAAGTGATAACAAAAGTAATGTATTGATGCATTTACAAGATATGATTCTCTAGATTAACGATATATTTCAAGTTTTTTCTTTTATTTTTTTCCCAAGGCTTTGGTCTGCCTTCCAACTTCCAAGTTACTGTTTTTTGAGCACTTAAGAATCAGGTATTTACCGAAAATAAGAGAAACACAGGACAAGGATCTTGCTTCTCCTTAGCTTCACGATAGGTGGTGTCCAATTTTCTATTCCCATTTGGAGTGCTGGCCCAAACACCATATTTGATGCTCTTGTGAACGTTATCTTCACTGTATGACTTGATGATGAAGAACTTAGCATCCTTGTATTCAATTACAAAATCTGGTTGGTTGTATGATTCGTCATGGATCTTGGCAGATGGTTTGCTATGTTTATTATTCTCAACAGAAGGACCATGTTCAGCTGTATTTTGGGCCTTAGGCTTTAAGGCCCTTGGTCCTCTGTTTTGCTCACTAAGGATATCAAGACTACCATTGCAGCCACATAAGGAAACATTGCTCCTTCCTCGCCGTCTGTTGTTTTCAAGAGAAAGCCAACCGCGATTGTTAGTCCCCAAACTAGAAATGGATGCACTTCCAAAACTAGATCCCTGATTGTAACCACTCTGCAGATAGGCTCTATTGTAGGAGTTTGAACCAGATCCAAGGCCATAAAATGATCTTTGTTGTTGAGATGCCTGCAAAAACTTTGTCAGTTAGCATTAACACTAAAAGCCATAATCTGCTTCATCAATTGTAATGATGATACCTGAAGCTCATCGCTTCCTACTAAGTAATCAATAATAGCAAAGCATCCAAATCAAACATGAAAATTGTTTGCAGTCATGACCGAAAATGCATGGCAAAGCAAAGTAACCTAGGGCTGTTATCAGGCCTCTTATGCCATCTTTCAGGTTTGGGTAGAAAGGAAGGATAAGGTTAGTAAAATACCAAGTAACAAATTCTAAAGAACATATTCGGTTGACCTACTAGATTTATTAGGAAACAAGCAAGAGCCTTCAAACAATCATTTAGCCATGTATTGGCAAATAAGAAACAAGGACCTTTACATGATTGGTGTTGCTTAGGCTACACACATCTTGCATATATCACAACTGAAAGTCCTGATAAAATTTCCAATTACCAAGGCTTATAAAATAGATCTAGGATAAAACAATCTGCACCATAATGTACAACCCCTTTTCTTAACTAGCTATATGGATTCCTTGCATACTGTAACATCTCGTAATGAGAAAAGGCAAGCAGTGTCATGTGACTCAACAGATTCTTAATAAAAAAAAATAGAGGGGTTAGAATACAAACCATTCCAACATTCTGCCCAAATGACACAAAATTGCCAATAGGCTGTGGGGAAACTGAAGGTGAAAAGGGAGTCAAAGGCCTATTTCTATCTGAGGGCTTTGACCAATCTGACCAAAGTCCTCCAGATCTCAATCCGTCGAACCCCTGCTGCTGATCATGAAAACCATGGTTTCCTGGAAAGCTGCCCCTACCAATTGATCCTACTGGAGGAGGATAACTAGGCCTTGGTCCGAAAAGCATGTTATCTCCTTGTTGGTCGATGTTTGCCAATGCGTTGAACTCCGGTTGTGAAACTGGTGTTGGTGAAGTGATATATGACATGTTAGGACCTAGATGCTGGTAATAAGGTGGCCCAGAAAATGGAAATTGCTGAGGGGAGTATAACTGTGCATCTCCACCAACAGAAGGTAAAGGAGTGGTGACTGGAGAATATGGCCCATAAGGCATTTGTGGACTATATCCATATCCAGCATGGAAAACAAGAGAAGGATTGTCATTGTAGACACCCTAGTTAAGACAAAATGTCAGGGAACAATAGCAAAGGCAATCTATATAATAAAATGATGTGATGGAGGGTTGCTTACAGGAGACCCAATTTCTAAACCTTCAGCATTTATATATGGAGGATACTCATCCCATTCACCAGTGGCATTGTCATAACCTGATTGACAACATCAATAAAATGGTCCCTTGATTAATTCATGTAGGATATCAAGTATCAGAAACTAATACAAGAATGTTCCGTTTAAATGCATTTGATTTCTAAAAATTAATATTTAGTGTCATCTGTGTGACATCAATGATAGGTATGATCAGTGACTGTCAAGTTCAGGGCCTCCAAATGGACTGTAAGACTAACCTCTGTAGTAGAACGCCTGTGCCTGAGGAGCATAAATATTAGGTGGATAGACAGCACGATCTCCAGGAGAACCAAATGCTCCCAATTGACCTGTGGTGTCCCTAGGATGACCTGAAGGGGCAGTATCCTGTGAGGAATTAGGAGAAACTGACGTCTCATTTTTTGCTGATAGAGGCTGAAAATAAGTTAACAAATAAGGTTTCTTACTAAAAAAAAATACTTTCATTAAGCTTTGAGTATAGAAAAAAAAAATGATGGAAGTTTAAGAAGAACTACCTGCTCCTTCATGTTATCTGATTCGGCAGGTTTCTCTTCTGCATCGATGATCAGTAAGCTCAGTGACTTAGTAGAGTCTTAGAAACACAGGCAGTACAAATTTATTGACCAACCAAAGCTAAAATTGGGGATATGAAAACTTGAAGCTATGAATATGTGCGCACAAATCCACACATTCACACCTATGCACACATGATAAATATAAGAACATGAAAATACTTTCAAGATGGAAAACCATTGAGATCTAGTCGATACTATAATGAAACAGGCAACCTTCGTACATAATACAAAACAATGAGCAACCACTCATTTAATAACCAGGTTCTATACACTACAAGTATGCTTTGATCAGTCAAAGATCTCATCAGCTTGACAATAACAAATAAGCTCATAAAAACAGGACATCGCCTTGAAATCTCAAGCATATCAATATTTTTTCTTTTCATGAATTCAAGAAACCACCGGTTCATGATTCCAGAAAGCAACCATATCAACAAGTCAATTAAGTTTCTTGAACCTCCACTCCAAAATACTCTACTGAATAATTATCTGAACATGACAAGCAAAACTGAGAATTCGCAATAATTAAGGTCACCTCACACAACCTAGATCTCAGATCTCAAGATAAAACACCAAGCACAGCCCAGATTTATCACCACATGCAAGTTTCAATCTCTCCGCATATAAAAAGACAAGAGTCCTCAAAAAACAAGGCCAAAAAAACAGCATAAAGTCAAAAGAAAGATTGTTTTTTTTCATGTTCAAACGAACAAGACAAAAACAACCCACAAGCCAATTCATCCTGCAAATGACTTAGACCCCTCAAACCAACAAAAAGGAGAGTTTGAATTAACATAAAGATCAAAACTTTATATAATTATGATAAAGATAAGAGGTGGGGTAGGGAGAAAAGTACCAGCAGGGACACGATCTGGAGCAGGTTGTGATGGTGATTGGGTTGCCGCCATATGAATGGATCAGAGGATGATCTCTTCAGAACGGGCACCAGAATCTAAGCTCAAATCACCAGAGAAGTATTTATCTTTTTCTTCACATGGATATATAGAGTGCGAGGGAGAAAATAAAAAATAATGCTCTCCTATATCTATATAAGTAGTGTACAGTAGGCATTTAACATTAGGTCTTCTTTTTTGGCAATGAATTTAGTTTTCCTTCATTCAGTTTAGCTTTTTCATTGGACAGTTGAAAAGAAATGTTGCCTGTTAAGGTAAGTACATAGATTGGGTTATATTTGGGTACGTGGTGGTTGGAGAAGCTGCAGTGGAATCGAATTCGATAATGTTTAGTATTGATTATTTTTTATTTTTAAAAAATTATATTTTATATTCATACAATTATCTAAAAATATCAAAAAAATAATTTAAAAAAACATTTTAATTTTTAAAAAAACAAACATAACCTCGAAGAGTTTAGTCTTAAAACCTGTCCAATTCCAACACCAACAATTCTAGGCCTATCTAGTTTATGGGCTTTTTTCATATATGTTCAGGGCTTGGCCCAGATCATAAATTTATGACTTTGACTTTTAACTTTGATTCATAAAATCATACACTTGTTCTCCTCATCTTTCTTACCTTAGTCTTTCTTTAAACTTTATTTTTTAAAAAAATAATAATACATACCATAATCTTACATGAATTCCATTAAAAAAATTATAATTCATAGTTTTTTTTAAATCATATAACTCGTAAAAATTATTAAATCATATAACTCGTAAAAATTATAGCAACACAATATAGAACACAAGCTAAATATATTTTTTAAAGCATTAATCAATGCTAAATCTCTTTAGTACGTGAGAAGGTATAATTAATGAAACTAAAAGGCAATTGTAGTAGTAATAATAATAATATCGGTGCTTGAGATTTGCTAATGTTTAAGAATTGGTGTGTGTTGCTTGAATTTGCTGTGGCTTTCATTAATTAATTGAGATAGCACTTGGCAGCATTGCTGTATATTAATGTCGTCAGTGATCACTTTGACTAGTTCCAAGCTACCACCACGTCCTCCTACATATTTGCATTGTAGTGTAGACCTTATGGCCCTGAACAACAAACAAATTATGATGTTTGCTTATGGTTTTTATTCTCTCTCT
The DNA here is from genome assembly GCA_015852605.2 of Populus deltoides. Classification (NCBI taxonomy): domain Eukaryota; kingdom Viridiplantae; phylum Streptophyta; class Magnoliopsida; order Malpighiales; family Salicaceae; genus Populus; species Populus deltoides. Next base: position 15,939,181 of record CM027576.2, on the reverse strand, counting down.
TCTGTGTGTCGTGCCATTGCAGGCACATGTCTTCGATGTAGACAGCTTGTCCTTGTTTCCATTTTTATCTCAGGTGGGGGGCGATCGACAGGAACGTCATTTTCCATAGAATGAGGGAAACAAAGAAACTAACAAAAATGGAGATGATACCAATGATTGATGAGCTGACAGGTGGTAAACTGCACCAAGGGCAACCAGGACTATATGTTAATGCTGATGCTTTTTCTTTATCAATGTTCAGGTATCTAACTGCTTGTTTCTGTGTCTTATTTACCATTGAAATAGTTAGCTTGAGGACTTGAGCTAGTTAATTATGGCTGTGAGTATCAAAAGCATAGCTATTATAGTGGCGGCACTTGGTGTCAAAGCCTTTGTATTTGGAATTCTGGCTGAAATAAAAAAGGTAATTACTCTATATTTTTCTCTACGTATTCAATACAAAATTGACAAGGTGATTTGCTAATCTCCTTCTCTGAACATGTCTTGTTGCTTTCTGCTACTTATTCCCTGCACGAAGCCTGCTTCTGGAGAGGCTAGCATGTCACATGGAGTTGTTACCTGCAAATATCCATCAGACCCATCAGTCTTTTTTGGCTTCTTATCGATCGCAGCGCTCATTGCTTGCACGTTAGTTGGGATCTGTTCTGTATTTTATCCTTACAAGGGCAAATCTGTTCCTTACGAGGGTTTGTTTCACAGCACTCGCATGGTTGTGTTCTTCCAAATTGCCCTGTGAGTGTGCAAGCGAACGAGTTCTCCATCATTTCCAAGATTTATTTTCTGCTGTGATATTGTCAAGTTATTCATGCCTAATAAATTAATTCTTTTGCTGGTGTGGAAACAGGTTGGTGTCCATGTTGGCTGGAGGGATGCTGCTGTGGGCAACAACCACTGAGCTCATTCACTTGACAAAAAATGTGCACCGTCATAACGTGGACAGTACTAATTGTCCCACAGCCAAGACTGGTCTCTTTGGTGGTGCTGCCTTCTTGGCTTTAGATGCTTCCCTCTTCTGGCTGGTTTGCCTAATGCTCACAAGCAACGCTAGAGAGGACTACTTTGATGAAGCAGGAGAGGAACAGAAAGGTGAATTTGGTCGAGTTCTAATTACAGAGTATGAGATCAAAGGAGGAGGCAAAGCTTGAAATATCAAGTGGACTCGTTGAGAGGATCAAAAATTATTCAAGAAAATAAGATGTATTTTCCTGCTGAATGTTATTTACAATATGAACATGAAAGACTTTGGTGTGGATGTGTTCTTTTCTCTCTGTTCATTCCTGTTGTTATTTTCTCTGTTGAATTGATATGCTCATTATAACATATATAGCAACCAAGCAAGCATCATTCAGAGAGCGCTTTGAAACTAGATGAATGAACTGCTATACTGTTGCTCTGCTGCTTCATTGCATAGATCAAGAATCAAAATGGTAAAAGGTTCTCAAAAAGTCAGTATTTTCTCTCTTACCGTTGACGACAGCAGCGGGAATGGATTTCCAATAGCAGCTGCCCGAGAAGGCTAAAAAAGCGACATTTCCATTTATAACAAATATAACAAAAGCCATTGCCATTCCATTGATAGGGAGAGATTGCTGTGGAGTGAAACAAAATACTTTCTCCAATGGTTATTTATTTGTGAACAGATCGTATAATATACAAAGAAAGTGCAGATTGCAAACCCTGAAGATGAAAAGGAAAAAAGAACCCTTAATATACCAAGCAATGGTGTGACCCATTTCAATATGGACACTTCAACCTAATATAGTAGAATTACTCAGATCAAAGCTCTTCCTGTCTCAGAGTCTTGGGGTTTTTCCTGTTTTGTACTAGATAAACTATCAGCCAAATCAAGGCCTTTAGTTTCAAATGGAAAGAGCAATACACAGATCCCTGCTACAAAAACTACACTCGCAAAGAAAACAACTGCTGCAGTTTGATGACATCCTTGTACCAAACTGACCGCCACAAGAGGGCAAACCATTCCTCCGATTCTTGACACTGAGCTTGCAACCCCGATGCCGGTAGTTCTCATAAAGGTCGGGTAAAGCTGCATGATTAAGAAAAATAACCATATGTTATCATCTATAATCACCTATCAGTAACTGAAATTTCACAGATAAACAAAATGAAGAATCTAACCATTGTGTTCAGTTTGACGGATTTGTGTTGTCACAGGAAAAAAAAAACAAATAACAATTATATCTGATTGATTTCTAGTGATAATCAATATGGTTTATCTATTTTCAACATGAATCTGGCACAAATACACAATCTGCTTTAAAAAAGTGTCTTCTTTCCTCTCTAGTGTTTCTTGTTTACGAGGCAATCAAAATGAAAATTCAACAACAAAAGGCTGCTTTGAGTAAGTGATTCAATTTGCATAACTTACCTCTGGAGCATATATATAAACGATAGTGAATGTTCCAGTGATGCATGTTCGAGCTCCAAACAGAAGTGCTGTTGTTACAACTGTAGACTGATGGACTACCAATGGCAGCAGGAAGATGCAACAAACAAAGAACATAGCCGCCATTGAAAGTTTACGACCAAGTCTATCAATTACGAGTGCGGACAGGATGAGCCCCGGAAACTCTTGAACCAAATAAAAGTTCAACGTCACTAAGCTTCTTTGAAGAGAGTACAAGAATCAGCTTTACCATACAAGTAAAAACATTTTTCTAATAAATATGAAATCGTACCTGCAAAACTTGTGATAAAAACCTGTTTGTAATTAATATTAGCAGGCTTTTGTGACTGCTTTTTAGTTTGATGGCATGTATTACTCCTATCGTTCAACTCCGTGGTCAGCAACACGAGGCCATAATATGAAAATGCATTTGCAAAGATTACCACCCATAAAAGCAAGGTTGACCTAACTAATCTTGGTGAGAAAAGCATTAGCACTGATTTGAAGACCCCCATGTGAGAATCCTTCTGCTTGGGAGGAGGAGGTGCGGCGCACACATCTGTATCTTTACTCTCTGGTAGATGATTATTTCCTTGCAGCTCAATTTCGTTACCAGCAACAACAACACCAGGAGGCAATTCTTTTCCATTTAATTTGGCAATTTTCTTCAAAATAATAAGTGCTTCATTTTTTCGACCTTTCAAGCATAAATACCTTGGTGACTCAGGTGTCAAGGTATAAAATACAAGGAGGAGGAATGAGGGCAGAGCAGACAGAGCAAGTAGCCACCTCCAACCTAATCTTGGCATGATAATCTGCAAATATATGAAAAAAAAACACCAATCAGAAGATTATCATCAACAAATGCAGCACTAGAACCAGAACAACTACCATGTGGACTTTATTGGAGGGGGGGAAAAAGAAACAAACCATGATGGAGACAAAATAAACATTGAAAATGAGGATATTCAAGAATCAATATCAATTCTAGGAGGAGATGCTAAAAAGCATGAGAGTTCCCATATTTTTAGAGCCCTATATAGTCATCCACTTAATATTTTATCACAATCAGACACTAAAAAGAAAGAAAGAAAGCATGGCATGGCATGGATCGTTGAAGGATGTTCACTGTTCAATAATTTTACGCCAAGATGTAAGACCATAAAACAATCAAGAAATCATAAGCATACCCAAGCCAGACCACCCTCAAAAATTGTTCCGACGGTCCAGAATGCTGAGAAAACCACCATCCAAGTGCCTCTGTTTGGAGCAGGTACAAACTCTAGAAACCATGCTAAGAGCACGGGACCGCCTCCAATCCCAAAGCCAACCAAACAACGGGAAATAAGCAACGCGATGTAGTTCGGGGCAAAGGCACTAAGAAAACCAGCGACGGATGTCATTATTGCTGTAACAAAAAATCCTTTCCTGAAGGAATAAAAAATAACAAAAAAAACATTTCAGAGACTAAAATATGTACATGTATATAAAAAAAATCTCAACATAACAGCAGTTAGCACATATGTGTTTGACAAGAAATAAGAGTCACAAAAACCACGGTCGCTAGATCAAGGTGGCTGGAAATTGTAATATATAACCTTCTTTTCCATCCTGATCTTCTAGGGTTCCTTCTATTCCTTTGTTATGAAAGGTCACTCAACAACTTTAGAGGAAACAACTCAAATATCTATTTCCAACTTCCAATCATGAGTATTTTGGCTTAAGATATCACCTTTCTCCGACAGACAAGGGAGTAAAACACACACATCATGAGACCCTCTCTACAGATGGAAAGAAGTGATCCACCAGGATGATTGCAGAATCATCTTCAAGATGGTTATATAATTATTTTCGTATTGTTTTGTCGATTAAGTAAGAAAAAAGGGGAGGTTGCGTATAGAAAAGAAGAAGAGGAAGGCACCTCCTTCCATATTTGTCTGAGATTACGCCCCATGTATATGCTCCAACCAGCATGCCAGCAAAAACCACAGTGGTTATGAGGCTTTCCTCGTGAGAAGTAAGACCCCATTTCGAATGAACTGCCGGTCCAACAAACGAGAGAATCATAACCTCCATCGCCTCTGAAACCCAACCCATTCCAGCATAGAGTAGCACAAGGAATTGGAATTTCCCAAAACCCACGGTGACAAGAGCTTCATCAACTGTATACCTCGGACCTCCATCTGCCATCTAAGAATGTAAAGCAAATAAGCTGCCCAAAACAAGTACAAGTTAATTTTGCTGCTTGTATGAGTGAAAACAGCTTAGAACTAAATAGATCAAGAGCGACTTTGATCTTTAGCCAAATGAATGATCCTGCAATATAATATCATGTACTGTTTCAACAACCGCAAAAAGCGCAACACTGTGAAGGAGATTATCTCGATAATCATAGGCGAACAGATGCTGCTAGTCCACTGAAAACTTCCGTTTTTATTGGTCTATGGGAGGGCCCAGAGGGGTCAAATAGTCCCAAGCACCGAAATTGGAGCCAGTAAAGCTTGAAACCTGGATATCTACATGGATGGCCAATATACTCGCCAGCAGAATCAAAGCCATAGCGGCTCTGTTCACGTTCAAAAACAATGTTCGATGAAAATTTAAAAAAATTAATCTTTTTTTTAAAAAAAAATTTCCGAATCATTTTGATATATCCATATTTAAAATAATTTTAAAAAAATAAAAAATTTATATATTATTTTAATATATTTTTAAATAAAAAATATATTAACAAATAATTGCTACGATATTCTTCATGTTATCATTATGAACTCCACTACAAGTGCATTGATTATATGCATCAGCTGTCATTTCAAGACAAAGTACCTTCTGTGTTGAAAGACCACTCATAGTGGAATGGTTGGTAGAGATAATCAAGGGCCATACATGCAGAATATTTTTTCATTCTTTGGTTTAATGGGCCAAAGTTTTAGCTCTAAATTTGTTAGTCTCAAGCATAGGCTAGAGAACTTTTCTCTAATTTAGCCATCTCTCTGCTTGACTCTTGCTCTCCATAACTTGCTACCTGAATAGCTTGCTTCTATAAGCTTTATTTTCATTCAAGTTCCCTCTCCAAGAGTAAAGAGGACTCTGAGACAGTGCAAGGGTGAAGTACTGAGGCATTAAGCAGTGAAATTGTACATATTTTCCATTGTGATCACAATTCCGACTAGTGTCAGGCCTAGCATGACTTGGTGACTCGGTTCGAGCTAGTATGAATCTTATGACTTACAGGTTACTGTAATTTCAATATATAATGGTATATGTGTTTTTGTTCCATCTCACCTTATCTGCCAAAGAATGTTAGGATTTGACAGAGATGCAGGTCTTATGAATCCACTCTCTCCTTCACTTACAGGTTAGGATTAGCTGCTGATGATAAGTTATTGTGCCAAAAACAATGAGTTTCTTGATTGGATCCACCAGAGATTAATTTATTTGTTGTTTCAAACACAATCAAAGTAAGAGTTAATCAAAGAGAATTGAACATCAATATGAATGGATTCATTAAACAAGAAACCAAACAAAACCCACCATGAAAGCACCAACATTCTGAAATTTGAAAAGCACAAAAGGATAAACAAGAAATAATCCAAAACATCAGGTGGGCTGACATCGAAAAAAACAAAGCACAAACTGAGTTGTTCCTGGAGATGGAGAAAACAGACCTTATCAGAGATTATACATGCAGATGATCCAAGAAAAAGGTTCCCTCTTCTTTGTAGGGTTTTCAGACTGAAATGACATGTGATTATTGATAGATAATTTAGTAGGGTTTCAGTGTATTTTGTTTTCTTATTTTGCTCATGCGTTATAACATTGAATGATGCAATTTCATGCGAACAGATTCCAAGAAAAACTGTCAGCCTTCCAATGCAATCACAACAACAAAATGGGAAAAATATGGAAATAAAATTTGAAGCTGGTCCTCTATTTCTGTGACTGGTGTCTACCTCAACACTCAAGTACCTGCACTTGTCTGTCTCTATGAATGCATGGTGTTTACTCACACTGACACTTGTCTGTCTCTGGATTTTCTTTGCTGTATTACAGGCATCAAGAACTTAACTGGTTTGCTCAAGTAATGCTAGTTTGGAAGAAAAAATCTTCCACTGTGAAAAAAATTGCTTGTTTGAGAAATGTTTTTGTCAACTGTGTTACTGTGAAGGAAAAATATATATATATATATATATATATATATTCACTGTACTAGTTTGGACAAGAGACTCTGGCCTCATTAGAGGTTTTTGCTGCACGGAAGTTTAATTTGTAGAATCAAAGCAGTGCGCAAGAGCATACGAATGTGCGTGTGTGAGCGCCAAAGCAAGGATGTTTCAAGCGTGCTTTGTCACTTGTCAGAAGCAAAGTGTCGATGGTATTTTACTATTTAGAGCTGCGTGTTCTTGAAAGTTGATGTCATCCATCATCGTTCTGCACCGTAGCTAGTCAGATGGGACATAAAAAAGATCATGATTCTGTGAACTGATATTCTTACATTAACTATAAACTAATAAAGAAGGTGGGTGCTGTACCCCTTGTAATATTAATTAAAATATTGTTTTATTTTTTAATTAATATTTTTATTTTTATTTTTATTTTTATTTTTATTTTTATTTTTTAATATTAAATTTTATTGGAGTAAAAATTGAAATTTATTATTTATTTTTAAAAGTTTATCTTAATTTTATGATTCAGATTTTAAAAAAAAATTTTAATTACATTTTTTAATATTATATTGATTAAAATTTAAATTTTATAATTTATTTTAATTTATTTTTTATAGAGTTATTAGTTTTATAATTCATGTCACAAATATAACACGTTAATAAGATTATCTCAAATTAATTTAATATATTGTTATTTTAATATTAAAAATATATATAATCTTAAAATTTTATTTAATACATCACATATGAGTTGTTTATTATATAAAATAAACTCTCCCATAATTTAATTTTTAACATTATCTATAATTAAATATTCCTTTGATGTTAAAAAAAAATAACTGGAGTACCACGTGGCAATCATCTAAGTACATGCTAAACAGAAGGAGACAATGTACTTTCCAAATTCCAGTGATTGTACTATCACACTTGAAATATTTTACATATACTTAGTGTCTGTCTACCTGAAAATACAAGCGATTATACAGACAGCAACGGTCTGACCCTTTTTAATACTATGGACAGTTTCAACCTAACACGTGACATGATGACTGAGAGGTCAAGGCTCTTGTTGCTTCACAGCCTTTGGTTTTTCATTTTTTGTACTGGATACACTCTCGGTCAATTCAAGACCCTTGGTTTCATGTGGAAACAGCATTACACAGCATCCTGCTACAAACATTACGCACACAAAAAGAACTAGTGCTGCTGTCTGATGGCATCCTTGCACCAGACTTACTGCTACAAGCGGGCAAATCATTCCCCCGATTCTTCCCATTGCGCTTGCAACTCCCATACCTGTTGATCTCACTGATGTTGGGTAAATCTGGAAGGAAAAAAAAAGCATGTTATTGCAGACCAGCAACTTAAATTTGGCGAAATGAGGATGCTTTCAAGGTTCAATTCCTGTAGCCATGTGTGCTGTTGAGTGCTGAATGTAAAATTGCTTGCAGATTGCTGCCATGACTGGGATGAAGTAAGAAAAATGCAGACATCAAAGGGTGAGATGTTACAAATGCTTGAATGAAAAGGTACACTTAACACAAGAACTGCAGTGATTTACACGGGCCACAAGCACTCTTCTAACTTTAAGTGCTAAGTTGAGTTCAGTGCCTTAGGGCCGTGTTTGTTAGGAGGGATGGATTGGATAAAGTGGTGGAAGGATGAGGAAGGGAAAGGATGGATAGGTTACCATCCATCTAGTTGTTTGGCTAACAAGGGAGGGAAATAATGGGAGTCAATCCATCCAAATTGAGAGCATTGAAAATTACAACGGAGGGAAGGGATGAGAGTCAAACCGCTCAAATTAGGATGATTAAAAATTACAAGTGAAAAGGTACTGGAAGGATCAGGTCCCGTCCTTGACAAACAAAGTGAACATCCAATCCCTTCACTTCTCATTCCCTCATCCATCCTCCCCCCAGCCTATCCTGACATCACACCCTTAGAATTCACTGTTAAATCCACACCAAGCATGCACATACAGACATTGCACAGGCCCTATCGCCTAGTCTTCTAAAACAAAGCTCTTAAAAGCCAGTGATGTTCAATTTCAGATTTGTATAGGGTATCATCAACGCATAGCTTTTTGTTTCTTTGAAAGAATAAACTCATGTACAACAAATAATTTAATTCGGTGTCATCAAAAGAACTTCTAATGCAAACAAATAATCCTGCATTTTTTTCTCTATAGTTTCTCGTCAACCCAACTAAAGAACAAACTGTCCCAAATGAATTGGCGTGAGCTAAAGTCTGTTTTTTTTTTCCCTGAACGTTCTTGATTATGAATTATTAAAGCGAAAAATTCAATAATCAATAGGCTCTGGAGTGAAAATTCAATTCCCATGACTCACCTCTGGAGCGTATATGAAGACAATAGTGAAGGTTCCTGTGATGCATATTCGAGCACCGAAGAGAAGAATTGTTGTTATCCTTGGTGACTGATGGACTACCAGTGGTAGCAGGAAGATGCAGGCCACAAAGAACAAAGCCGCCATTGAAAGTTTACGACCAATCCTATCAACTATGAGAGCTGACACAATGAGCCCCGGAAACTCTTGAGCCAAATAAAAGTTGGGTGTTATTAAGCTTCCTTGGAGAGATTGCAAAATCAGATTTATTGTAAAAATAAAAACACTGCTGTAATTGCTGTGAAAACTCACCTGCAAAACTAGTGATGAAGACTTCTTTGTAATCAACAGCAGAAGACTTATCTGACTGCGCTTTAGTGTGATTGCACGTGTTGTTCTTATTGTTCAACTCAGTTGTCAGCAACACAAGGCCATAGTATGAAAATGCATTCCCAAAGAATACCACCCATAAAAGCACGGTTGACCTAGCTAATTTAGGTGAAATAAGCAATAACAGAGATTTTAGGACCCCCATGTCAGAATCCTTCCACTTAGGAGGAGGATGAAGAGGAGCAACATCTCCATCTCTACTTGCTGGCAGTGAAACCATGCCTTCTATAGGAATATTCGTTCCCTGTAGCTCAATCTCATTATCGGTAGCAAGAGCACCAAGAGGCAATTCTTTCCTATTTTGTTTGGCTATTTTCTCCAAAACTCTAAGGGCGTCACCTTTTTGGCCTTTTAAACAGAAATACCTAGGTGATTCTGGTGTCATGACATAAAATATAAGGAGAAAGAATGAAGGCAAAGCAGATACCGCCAGTAGCCACCTCCAATTTAATCTAGGCATGATAATCTGCGAAGGGACAGAATAAGGATGAAACCATTTTCCAGTAATGCAGCACAGATTACATGATGAAGGAAAAAGAAAAAAACAGAACTATTTTATGGACCTCACTGGAAAACATAAAAGGCAACAACAACACAATAAGAAATAAAACACAAGTATGTTCTGGGATAATTCCAGAATAAGAGGTACAGATATGCAAATGATAGCATCAAGTGACACTTCATAATGACCATTAGAGTAAAGCAAGAAAGTTTCACAATCTCAGAATTCTTGAAATCCCAATTCCCAATCAATACATATTTTGGCACATGCAACAGAAACTAATAAATAAAAACAAAGGCATACATCATTGGAAGTCTAATACTAATTATCATATGTTGGTATATGAAACACATCACACCAATATAAAATCGTTTTCACCAACCACACATAACCTGAGATTGAAGGTTGTTGACTATTTTAAACCAACAAAGAAATTTGGAACAAGAAACCAAAAATGATAGAGAAATCATAAGCATACCCAAGCCAGTGAAGCCTCAAAGATTGCTCCAAATGTCCAGAATGCTGAGATAATCACCATCCACATTCCTCTGTTTGGTGCTGGTACAAACTCTAAAAACCAGGCAAAGAGTACAGGACCACCCCCGAGACCAAGACCAACCAGGCAACGAAAAGCAAGCAATGCAATATAATTTGGGGCAAAAGCACTTAGAAAACCAGCTCCAGAAGTAATTATTGCTGTAACCAAGAAACCTTTCCTGAAGAATACGATAAAAAAACAACAGAGCATGTTTGAGAAAATGTTTGAGAAACTAGAAAACACAAAACAAGATTGCAGCAGTAGCTCTCAAAAGAGGCACAGCAAACATAATTTGTCAAAAGAAAAATAGTCACAAAAACCACAGTTGCAGGTGACAATAGATCTGTTAAAAGCTTCTATTCTTCAGCTTCATACCAAGTGTTTAGAAACTTGGATTTTTGAAATACATCAAGATTCAACCCTTTTCTATGTAAAAGCTAAATGGATATTGAAACCCTGAATTTTTTGAGTATCATCATGTTCTAGTAAAGCTGCTTTTATTTATTTATTTATTTTCTTTTTTGAAGTGATTCCTAGCGATGCTACTTAATATCACTCCGTGGGATATGACCATGCACTGGATAGAGCTGCAGGAGTCGATCAAACTACAAGGCTCCTTTTATCCTATTCTTCAAAGGTTCATTCAACTAATTCATCAAGGCTATCCATGCGTGACTCTCAATCAAAATGCGTAGGGATTCTGGCATAGTCATCAATATAATGACAGCAGAATCATCTTCAAGTTATGTGAATAATTATTATGAGCTTTGGGTAAAGAAAGGGCGGTACATAGAAATGCAGCCCACCTTCTTCCATATCTGTCTGAAACTACACCCCACGAATATGCTCCAACCAGCATGCCAGCAAAAACCACGCTGGTTATTAGACTCTCTTGCTGAGAAGTAAGATTCCAATCAGACTTAACTGCTGGCCCTATAAATGACAGAATCATCATCTCCATGGCTTCTGAAACCCAGCCCATGCCAGCATAGAGAAGCACAAAGTATTGAAATTTTCCGAACCCCATGGCCAGAATAGCGTCATCAACAGTATACCTTGGACCTCCATCTGTCATCTAAGAATATTAAGAAACTAAGCTAATTAATACAAACATTAGGAACTTTTGCAGCTATATTGATAGTTGTATATTATGATTGAAAACACCTTAAGACCACATAGATCAAGATGTTGAAAATGATTTGAAGACATTAATCTAAATGCTATCAAGCTTTGAAAATCTTGTATGTTCCTTTGAGCAAGAATCAAACTTTGCAATCAAATTCAGCAGATTATGGCCTCCAGTATATTCAAGGCATAAGAAAATTGAATTAAGAAAAAAGAAAGTAGAAACTTCCCATGTCTCATCCAGTTTCTGGGTGCATCCTAAGCAAATCATGAAAAGCACATGCATGTATACGACACATAATGTTATATTATAGGCAAACTTATCATAAAACATTTCAAAAAAAACAAAGAGTCACCATTTTTAATCACAGGTTTCTTCAAACCAATAAATTACAAAACGATAAATATAGGATTGATTGGCTGCATATTAACAAGAAATATAAATGACTAATAGCTAAATCACAGGTTTCTTCTCGATGAGGTAGATACCACGGATCTGTTGCATCAAAGTCAAGCAATGCAAAGTCTGTTCTTTAAGAAAATGAAACAAGAACTTACACCCAGATGTATAAATGGGGAGAAGGAAGAACAGACCTTGATAAATGCAGACCTATCCTCTTGTTCTTCTAAATGGAGTTTGTTCTTGTGAGGCTGAAACAAGCAATTCCAAGCATAAGTGATAGGAGTCAAAGAAGACGTCGTGTGGACTGGAGAAAGGAGGAATGATAGAGATGGCCCTCGATGAGAGCACTTTTAATGTCTTACGTACCTGTTTGCTCATCTTGTAAACTAATCAATCAATCAAAAAAAAAAAACGAAACTTTATCTTGTGATTCACAGCCAAACAATAAAAGATAAAAGAAAAGTTTAATCTTCCGAGGTGGGCAGGGAATGATAGGGGTGTTCTTTGTTTTGTTATGCAAGATTTCCAGGCTTAGTGGGGTTTGAGTTTGACTCTTCTCAATTCCCCCTCCTGTTTTCTAAAGGTTCGCGTTGATGTCGTCTTGTGCTGGTTGTCCCGTCGATGTAATTATACTATGCGTATGTGGGATGGATCCCACCTAACCTTGTTGCAGTTGTTGTTTTTTTAACGTTACCGTCTTTCTTCCCTCCTTCCCTTAAACCAGGAGGAACTGGGAGGAGGATGAGTTGCTCTAATGTTTGGTTTGGGGTCTCTCTCTTTTTTCTTCGGCCATTTCTCATGTTTTGTTCTTAAATACTTGGTTGTTTTTCGGTTTCCCCTCGTCCATCCTCGTGGGCTTTATTTTTTTTATTTTTTTATTTTTTTCAGATTTTTAAAATTAAAAATAGGAGGATTTTACTTGAGGAGATGAGAGATCCACCTAATCCCTTTTTTTCACAATAATTTTATTTTTAAAAAAATTCTATGTTGCATGCATAAAAGAATTCTATGTTGCATGCATAAAAAAATTCAAGGGAGAACCTTACATTCTTTTATATAAGATATTTTCCCGTCATAATTATTATAACAAATAACAAGCAAATAATTATCAAAATCATTAATTTTTCATAAATATTAACATAAAATAAAACCAAAAAAAAAAATTAAGAAGCACAAAAACATAAAATTTTTAAAACAAAGAATCACTCGAGAACCCTAATTCATTATTTTACTACTTAATAAATTTTTTTCAACTAGTCTATCTCTCAAATAATTTTAAAACTTCTTAAAAAAAATCCAAAAATCAATCTAAAAAAACAGAAAAAAAGGAAAAGAAAAATAATAATAATAAGGAAAACATAAAATTGTCAAGCATATTATTTAATTTTTTAGATTAAATAGAAAAAAGAAACAAGGAAAGGTAATTTTCATCAAGAAACCTCCTGCAACAAAATGTATCTTCCCAAAAAAGACACAAAACTCCTTGGAAAATGAAAATGGAATGTTTAAATCGTGATATGTATTGGAAAAAGAAAGGAACCACACTCACCTCATCCTCTCTCTTTTTCTAAAACCCAAGTATGTAATAATTTTTCTTTTATCCCCCTTCTCTATCCAGCCAAAAACCAGACAGATATTTTCTGGATCAAATCCTGGGCTGGGCCGGACTGGCTAGCATACACCAGGCTTAACCTATCCACCTGAAGCCCATCTAAAAAGAAAGAAGAGCATAAATAATATCTAGAAGCCCATGTTCTTCCATCCGCGAGCCTGCAAAATAGAGGCCCGTGCTCGCAGGCTGGTGCGTATTTTGGCCTGCCTTTCTTTTTTACATGCTCTTTCCTTTTTTCATTGTTTGCTCGGAATCAAATCTCTCCACTAATTAATGATTGTTTTTCATACAACCTCACAGACAATTCATGATTTTGCCTTCTTTTTTTTTCCTTTGTTTATAAAAAAATTATTATCAGAAATAATCTTTATTGTCAAAGATAAATGATTCTTCATATGACCCCGTAGTTAGTTTTTAATTTATTTTTTTTTTGACAGTGACGGGGCATGATAATTAATAATTAGTCGATATAATAGGCATAGTTTTCAAAAGAAATTTATGTCAACGACACAAAAGGAAGTGATGTGACGCCTAGTTTTTTAAAAAAAAATCATCACTATATATAGATTAACATTTATAGGAAGAATTTATATAAATAACAAGAATTTAGTTATTAATAATTTATTATTTTTTAGCTTATACTTTTTTTTATCAATGATGAATTATTTCAAAACTGATCTAAAAATATGATTTATTATTTTTTTGGAATTATATAAAGACATCATATAATTTATCATCTGATATTATTAGGTTTTTTTTTATTATCCGTATATGCGTGTATAAAAAATTAACTTGGAGTAAATATATGAAAAGATAGTAAATTTTTTTAATTTAAATAGAAATCTCAGTAGTATCTAAAATTAGCTGGTTTTTTTTTGGGTGATTATATTTATATATTTTATATTATTATAATGTTTAATCTATATCATTAATCAAATTATTATGCTCTGTAGATTTATTTTTATTTTTTAAAAAAAAAAAGAGCATAAATATTAGTGCTAGTACCGAACCTGATGGTTACGTCATCGACGTTTGGAGTTTGTTCTGATATGAAAATATGTAATGAAAGAAAAAATGAAGATGATTGGTCCCCCAATTCTGGGACCCACTGCCTGCCTGAAAAGGAGAAATGCCCAGAGACCCCACCTTTCATCAATTTGATACCACAAAAAGAGTGGTGAAAGTGACACGTTGGTTTACCCCTCGCCCCTTCCATGCCCATTCCCGCCCTCCATGAGCTATATGTCTACATTATACATGCCCTCCCATTTTCCACACCCCACCTTGTCTTCTTAATCTTTCTTTTGCTTTTTGGACACACACACACATGGATGTATAATCCAAATCAACCTGGAAAAAATATCATGTAAAAATATAAACTTGATTCATCTCGTAAAATTTTTGACACAGGTTACGAGGTTAAACTAACCATATATAAAACAAATTATAATAAATTATAAAGCATGTTCTCTAATAAATTAAATATTAAAGTATAAAATTAAAAAAAAATGTAGATTAAAAAAAACAAAGGAAAGCATACACTTTTGAAATGAATAGTTTTTTTTTGATGTGGTGTATAATAAAAGAACTACCTCTTTTAGTTTATACTAATGAATTGATGGCTTGCTCGATGCAGCGAATCGGAACAAAAAAAAGATTTAAGAGACCATTATGATTTTTAAGAAGTAAGGGAAATTTGATAACAAGATTGAATATTGATTAATTTAATAATATAATAAAAATGAGTTAAGAATAACAAAAAAAAAAAATTGCCCCGAACAAAACTGGGTTAACGCGTAAAACTCATGACCTGAACATGAGATATGTCTAGATTACATGTCTATCTCACCTCCTAGGTTGCGACGTCGGGATAATTCAATAAAAAAATAAATTTACAATAAATAAGATCAAAGTTAGAAAAAACAAGAGACAAATCTAAATCAAGATATTTAGTATTATAACACGGATTATTTACCCAATTGAGTTTGATAAATTTGCTTATCATAATAAATTTGTAATAAAAACCGACATTAACAAGAGTTATCAGATTGATAAAAGGAAACAAAATATTGTGCAATGATGCACGTATTTAAATTATTCTAAAAATATAACATTTAAAAAAAAAATTACAAATGAATAATACTAACCTCCTCCAAATTAAATACACCCAGTATAATTTAAAAATTAATACCATTTTAAAAAATGTTAGGCAAAAAAAAATCATTAAGAGGGGTATTGATTAAAACACAAACTTAAAAATTATGTAAACAAACAAATATAAAAGAGGTATTTAATATTAATAATAATAATAATAATAATAATAATAATAATAATAATAATAATGAATGAGGTCAGGCACTACCAGACCTGGAAGCCAAACTAAGTGCTTGACCCAGTACGAGATGGGTTTATTTTTTAAGTCAACAGGGCGAACGACATAATTTTTTTAAAAAATAGACAATACGTTGCCTGAATTTCTAAATTCCAGCTACTATGACGGCCGAAAAAATACCTCAAAACCCGAAACAAAAAATCTTTTTGAGCCGATATTTATTTTTTAGGCACTTTTAAGTAAGAAAAAAAACACTTAGTTCAAACTCTTTTTATCATATGAAACCATTTCATACGAAAAAAATGATTGTTTTAGTGGTTAGAATCGTTGCCAACAACAATTTTTTTTTACGTCGCAATCTAGCGAGTCTCTTTCTCTTTCTCTCTCCCCTTAAAAAACAAAGATTAAAAAAATATAAAGTTTGGTATCAAAATTGAATTTTAAAAAATTAAAAGGACCAATTACCTTAGAGTAAAAAAAATAAAAGACTAAAAAGAAATTTTAAAGCCGCCTATTTCCCTTGTTTTTTTCACTATAGTTTTTTTTTTTTTTTGTCTTTCAACTCAATTCTCCCTCCTGAAAAAAACAATTAAGTTATAATTTTAATAAAATAAACTAAATTATATAAAATAAAAATTCAAAAATCAAATTGATATTTTTTCAAACATCATTATTTCAACCGTCGATGACATGCGAAATGGTAAGTTGTAATCATGATACAGTAAAAAAAAAAAAAGAAAACTCTTTTAGTGATCGTTACGGACATGGCACCATGAGCATGAGCATGAGCATGAGCATGAGCATGCCAATATTTATTTCCTTTCTTCCCTCCATCTAGCCGCATTGAATGTCGTTCAAGGATTCCTCTCATCTTTTTTTAATAATTCGACCAAACAAAGTATATTTAAATACGTTTGCGGGGTCTAAATGCCAAGTACACAGTATTTACACTTTATTTTTTAAAAGTGATTTTTATTTAAAAATACATTAAAATAATATTTTAATATTTTTAAAATTTATTTTTAACATTAGTATGTCAAAATAATTTGAAAATACTAAAAAAAAATTAATTTGCAAAAAATAAACAAATTTAAATCTTTTTAAAAACTTTTTCAAGGGACAAAAAAAAAACAAATAAAATAAGAGGGAGTGGGAGCTGGTATATTGGAGGGGACACCAATTAGAGACAGGCACTGGCGATGACGAGGGAACCTAGGAATGGTCAAGAAATGAGCATGGAGGAGAGAGCGCTTGAAGCCAGTTAATTTAGAGTGTAATTGTGGGTATTAATTGATTATTTCCCTGTTTGATTTTCCATTTTAAAATTGTTTTTGAAAAAATTTAAATTTAAATTTTTTTATTTTTATTTTACTTCAAATTAATATTTTTTAGTATTTTAAAGTTATTTTAATGTACTAATTTCAAAAATAACTTTAAAAAATAAAAAATAATTTAAAAATCAAACATATCCACGCTTCCAACAAACAAAACAATAATAGAAGTCATTAACAAGTGGCAATTGCATGTCGAAGTTTATCGGGCTAGAAAATAAATGTTACGGGGCCCACATCTCTTTTTTTAATCATTTTTGGAATTGCGTATCGCTTTTGATCATCGTTATCATCATTGGATACACGTCCTGTTTCCATTTATATTTCAAGAGTATTTTTAAAACAGATTTAAAAATGTTTATTTTTACAAATAAATTTAAAAAATAAAAAATATTATTTTAGTAAAAAAAATCTAAAAAAATATCTGAATCCAGTACAGTCCGATGGTGTAAGAAACTGTGATGTTTTCACGTGAAGGAGACCTTGGATCTATCTAGCTATTTGATTTACAGAGACTGACCATGTCATGGCAGGAATACATGTGATGTGGGTGGTCTGATAACTTTACATGCAACCATGGTTGTTAAATCTAGAATAACGGGTATTTAGCTTCGTTTTAATAAAAAAATAAATAAAAATTTATTAATCCTTTTTTAAAATTTAAATTGATTTAAAATTTAGTTTGCTCAAATAAAAAAATAAAAAATTCATTGACCCGCTTTAAAATTTAAGTTGATTCATTCACCTGATTAAAATCTAATCATCAACATGTTATTTGTTTCTTGAATTTTTTTATAAAAAAAATATTGTCTTCATTCTTTTATTTTATTTTATTTATATGTGTTTTATTTAATATAATGAATTCATGGAAGATCGGAAAGGCCATGTAGTAATTCGCTTGCCTTGCGCACTCGGTCAAGGAGGAATACTTCATCGTCGTCGTGGGAGATTCACCGGTGGTGTTAAGCAAATCAAGGATTCTGGTCAAACCATGGATTTATTTTGTCTGCCGTTAATCGTACATCACAGTACTGCATGCCGTAGGGTTTACAAAAATAGTTTAATTTATAAATCTTGCTAAACGGGTAATAATTTATATTATAAACCTTTATATAATTGAACCTATTTTACATTTATAAATTGTAATTCTTTAAAACACGAAAGGACAAGTGTAAGAACAACTAAACTAAATTATAAGACGAGAAAAATAATTTTTGCTTTACAAAAATATATTATTAAATTAAAACAACTTGGATAAAACACAAGTTACATACAACTTCCTAATCACTCCAATCTTTTTTGTCCAAACTGTAAGATTTTTATAATTCTTTTGACGTAGTTTTTAAACTACAATTTCTTAGTTTAAAGATTATTCTTTCATGAATGATTTATGGTAAGAATAAGTCAAGAACAAATGCATGTAGCATACACTACGTAATAATATAATTAAATAAAAATATTGACTGAATTTATAATAATTTTTTTATTTAAATTAGAAGTTATTTATAATCAAACATGCTATGACTTTATTTAATTAAAAGTTAAAAAAATAGCTTGAATCGGTATGCAAAAATCATGTTAAATATAACCATAGCTTATAATTATATGTTTGGTTTATAGATGTGGTGATTTTTTTTCAAAGGGTACAATCCTCTTAAAACACAAACTACACCTCACAAAAATAAAAAATACAAGAAATTAAATCTCGAAACTAATATCTAGAATAATTTATTAAGCCTTTCTAAATATACAAGAAATTAATATAGAAAGCATGTTTTAAAGAGGTACTAAAAAAAAAAAAACCTTAATTTCGATTGCCATACAATCTGCCCCAATATATCTTTATTCAGCGAAAAAAAAGAAAATAAAAAAAATCACATATTGCTTAGTTACTGGACAGACAGATTTTTTTGCACTCATGGAAAAAGAAAAAAGGATAACAACAAAGTGGTAAGAAGTGAAAATGGCAGATGTCAAGGGGAAGTAGACGGGGATGAGATAGGTTAGTCCAACAAAGGGGGAAGCAGTAAAAGATAGAGCGACACGCGAAGTACAAAACACAACAACACAGTGAAATCAAGAGGATGGTGATGAGCTCAGCTAAGCCTCACAAAAAGTTTCTAATTTTAGATGATGGAATAAAGATCCCACAGGCACAAGTAAACCCCACTTCAGAAAAGACAGACCACCAAGATTCACCTGCCATTGGTGCGTGTATCTCACTCGCTCCCACGGCCTGTGAACCTCTGTAATCTCCACAAGGCAATCAATCATCATCTCAACTTGTTGTTTCTTTCTCCACTTAAAAACTGATTCCCCGCAGCCAAATCTCTCTCAAATACTTCACCCCTGCCTTCAGTTTCTTTAGGATTCTAGTTTAGCCTGTGTTTGTATCCTTTTTTTTCTCTCCCTAGGACAGAATACAACGTTAGATTCAAAGCGCCTTAACATTGTTTTTTGCATATCTGTCTGTCCGTCTTAATTTCTTCCTTCAGCAAGCATAACGAAAACAGGAGAGAAAAAAAGATCCCATAATCTCAGGTGATTTTTTGATGAACGTTTCTTTTTCTTGCTTGTGACATAGATGGATGCATGGAATCTTACCACCTGCTTTTGAGGATTCTTTGTCTGATTTCTTCTACGTGTATGGCTCACTATCATGACATTTTGTCTTTCAACTCTGTCTTTGTGAGTTTTTTTTTCTTGCTTATTAATTGGTGCCCTTTTGAATTCCTTTTCTGTTATACGAGTTTAATTCTATTTGGGTTTCTCTCATTTTGAGTGTTTATGCTTTTTTTATTTTGGTTTTTGAGTTATTGTTTTAGAAGAAGAAATCTTTTCTTATCTTTAGTGGTGGGGGAAAGTTGGGGGTCTGTTTTATTGATACATGTCTATCAGGTTAAAATTTAGGTCTGTCCTTTTATCTTAACTAAATAAGAAATATAAAATAATTTTAAAGCTTTTGGTATATGCTGACATGGTGGAGAAGAAGGTGGCGGTTTTGCTCAGAGTCGCAGTTAAAAAGTGTGTTGGAGCTTGGTGAGTTGGTTCCTGCGTTCTTGTTTAGTGGCAGTTGTCGTGGGATTTAAGCTTTAACAGATACCGATAACGATACAGGTTGTAGTTGCTGTGTTTGCTACAATCTGAAATGAAACTTAACAAAAAAAAGTGTTTTATGCTGGTGAAGAGGCAAAGTAAAACTAGCGACTGTCTTTGAGCTGGGAAGTCTGCTGGTGGTGGCTGAGTTGGTTGGGGGTGGGTCTAATGCTCTTCACTTTATAGGCTGGCAGTGGTGGTAGCCGAGGCGCCTTGATTATGCTGGTGGCTGGGGCCAAGCAACACCGGTCACTGTAGCCAATGCTACAGTGACCGGTGTCTGTTTTATTCATCTGCCAGTCGTGTGCTGTTACAAATGTCCAGGTAACAGACTCGTGTTTCTCAAAGTGAGGAATCATTAACATCTCCAATTTTCAAGCAAATTAAAGCAAGGACTTGGAATATGTTGTCCTTAACTATTATCACAAATTGGTTTTGATAGAGACATTCTCAAAGGATTTGGAATGTGTCCATACAAAATCCTTTGGAGAACCCTTTCTAGTTTTTTTCTGCAACCAGTTTATGGACCGTGCTGGTGCTGGAGATGCTTACATTAGTGTGACAAGAATCCTTATGGAGGGAGGATGTCTGAAAAGGACATGATACTTGAGATACCTTAGTTGTGGATGTATAATCATAGAACTCAGGACAGCAGAAAAGCCGAGATTGCTCTGCTGCTTCCTTTTTTTCTTCCTATTCAGTCTTAATTCCTTGTCTAATGTAGTACCAATATACTTTGTTGTTTTAGTTTAGGGTTCAGGTAGGAGTTGACAATGACAAATAATTTCCGATGCTTAGAAGTCTTATGGTGGGCTCCTATAATGAGTCTGTTGTTAGTCTTTGATGTACAGGTGATTCTAGATATTATTTCGTGATGAAACTGTACTATGCCCTGTAACTTGGAGGCAGCTTGGGCATGCTGTACGTGCTAATTACTGATGTGGCTATTTTGTCCGTGTTTAAATTACTGTTCTATAACTATGCTATATAATCGATTGCCTATCAAATAACAAATCAGAACTCTATAAATGTCTCTGCTAAGCTACGAAAAATGGATTCTCATGGGTTTTTAACAGTCTAGTGGCTGCATTGTTTTATAACTTGTATACAGGTTTTTTGTTCTAGTGTTGATCGATGCACTGCTTGTCTGGTTTGCAGGTTTCTCAGCAGAAAATTGTTTGCTATTGATTTAGCTAGAGACTTCATGGAGATGCATCCACTTCAAGATCTGTGTGGATCATGTGGCTTAACTGCCTGTAAAATTTAGCAGATAACTGATTGGCAGATCTTGTTACTGGAATGAGCTTACAATCATAAACATACGATTTCTGAAGCTAATTTTTGTTACAGAAATGTAACACCCCAGTGCTGATCGAAGAGAGAAAAGTGTTCCGGACATAAACATTGCTAAAATTCCAACCCTGCATCTCTAGTTCTATCATTTCCATCCGTAAAGCTTTTCTACCCGATTGTGGGGTATGGTATATGATTGTTTGAGAGGTAGATGAAGTTTGGGCTATCATCATGAATCATCATGCTGTCGTATCGGTAACAAAAGGCGAGACCAGTAAAGGAGTCACACAACCATTTTGCACAACCTTATTTCCAATCCAGAATTCTTCTAGCAGCAAATCAGATTGTCAAACTTCATTGACAGGTGAATCTTCTTCTCCACGCCCATCCCCGTTGAAACGGACAGAATCTCTCGGTTCTCCAAGTAAAATGCAACTGTCTACAGCCCAACATCAAATGTGTTGTCTGAAATTTGGACCAGACAGCCCTCTTTCCCCTACTTCCCATGTCCAAAGTTCTAAGAGCACATTTCAACGCTCTTCTGTCTTCTGTACCAGTTTGTACCTGTCATCTTCATCGATCTCTGAAACTAATCGACAGCTTGGAAATTTGCCGTTTCTCCCACATCCTCCAACATACAGCCACTCCGTTTCTGCCACTGATTCAACAAAATCTCCTCTGCTTTTCAGTGAGGATTTAAGCAATCAGTACGACGAGGAGCATTCAGATGCTTTTATGAAAGACTTTCTTAATTTGTCTGGAAATGCTTCTGAGGGTAGTTTTCATGGTATGAACTATACAGGTGACAATTTAGAACTAACAGAGCAATTGGAGCTGCAATTTTTGTCTGACGAGCTAGAAATAGCTATCACAGACCATGGAGAAAACCCCGGGCTTGATGTAAGTGGATTATAGCAATCATCAATCAGATTCTGGTTATGTTGAATGCACTGAAAGTACTTTTATTGTACTGTAATTGTATCGTCAACCAGAGGAATCATCTATATTTTAAGGGTCTATTTTCTTTCCAAACTTCACACACCTTAAATTTGATAAGATAGGACCAAAAAAGAAATTCTCGAGGTGTTTGTACTCATTATAGTTAGAATTGAATAGATTGAGTATTCCCCCTATCAATATCTTAAATCAATATTGGGTTCTATTGGTTGACTACATGCTTTTCTGCTAATTAAAGAAAAATGGATGACTTAAGATGAGATTTTCTGCAGTTTAAAAAAATAAATAAATATATTCTCTTTTTTATGCAAGTTCTCCCAATTGAATGCAGCAAACAGGGTCCTTGTTTACTTTTTTTACATTTAGACACGCCTATGATGGACTGCTGCGTCATCTTCTACTAACTTATGCCTCTCTTTGGATCTGTTTTCTAGGAAATATATGGAACTCCTGAAACTTCATCAAAACCAGCCACAGGATTCGCATGCAACCAGGATTCTCCTTCCGTTGACGCACTTTCAAGCCACCCCTCCCCTGGTTCATCCACTGCACACAAGCCAAGGATGAGATGGACGCCTGAGCTTCACGAACGCTTTGTAGAGGCTGTCAATAAGCTTGATGGGGCTGAAAGTGAGTAACCTGTGTTGCCTATTCTACCAAAAGATTTAGGCTTTGTTCTTTTCATTCAAAGGTCTCTATTGTGATAGTAGGCTTGAACCACTGAATTATTTGAACCATGACAACACCTCAACGGGCTCTTTGGATTTATTCTTATAAATAAGGTTTCATTGTTGCTTTAAAATGTAGAGGCTACTCCAAAGGGTGTGTTAAAGCTTATGAACGTTAAAGGTTTGACCATCTATCATGTGAAAAGCCACTTACAGGTATTCAATCTATGTTATATTTAGACTTGTCCATCCAATCTGAATTAGTCCTTGTGAACTTAGTTGCGCATGCTTTAATTGTAAAGTTTTTTACCTTCCCTTTATTGTTTTTTGTTTTTCAGAAATACCGACTTGCCAAGTATTTGCCGGAAAAGAAGGAAGGTGATGAATCCATAATCTTAAAGAAGTCATGCTTATCATTGCCATCATCATCATTACCAAAATCCTCTTAAGGAATAACTCAATATGTGCATGATTCTGTGCCATTGTTGATTATGTGCTATAGTTAAATGGCAATTTTTGTGGGTTCTTTGATCTGTTTTTGCTTTTATATATGCATGCAAGGATAATTATTTTTTTTTTCCAATTTTTTTACTGAATTGTTGAGATTTCCCCCCTTTCTGTACAGAGAAGAAAGCTTCTTGCTCTGAAGAAAAGAAAATGGCTTCAATCAACATTGACGGTGATGTGAAGAAAAAAGGGTTAGTACTAGTCTATTTTGCCTTTTCAATTTCACGTGGTCATCTTGGCATTTTGTTCTGTCAAACAATGTGTAGAAATTTTACCCTCTTTTCATGTCTAGGACAATTCAAATCACTGAAGCTCTTCGCATGCAAATGGAAGTCCAGAAGCAGCTGCATGAACAACTTGAGGTATGTTATGCACCTCACTTGTGACTACCGTTTGGTTTCTATCTTCTTTCTCTCTTAGTTGATCCCATAAATTGGTTGCACCTGTTATTATACTTTGTTCTCTGTGGTCCTGGGACTATCCATTCTTGTTTCCTCGTTGTCAGGACAACACTGAAATAATCGCTTGATTACTTTTGGGAAAAGCTTTGGGTTGAGGCCATTACCTCATTGTAGTTGTTCATCCTTCCCTTCCCGAGCCTCTTCCTTGTTTGCTTTTGTCCTTCCTTCCCTCGTACAAGCAGATCAATATTCCCTGTTGTAAACTAATTCTTGTAGTGTCATGTCTGAGTTTTCCTTGTAAACTTACTTTGATGGCGAAAATAGCTTGTTTGTTTTGTTTTAATGAAGAATCGGATCTCAAACTAGAATATACAGGACAATATAAATGCAGCTTTAAGGCAATTTCTCGAACAAGATTTTGACCTAGGGCTTGGGATAAGTTTGCTTTTACCTTTATTCATATAAGCAGATCAGTCTTCTTTGTGGTGTATGGATTTGTTCTCATAATTTCCATAGACATGCATTGAATGCAGATCTTTGATCTTCCCCTTTGGGATAACTTGTTCTTTGTTCCTATATTCTTTACGCAGGTACAGAGAACTCTGCAGTTACGGATAGAGGAACATGCTAGGTATTTGCAAAAGATAATAGAGCAGCAGAATGCTGGCAGTGCCTTACTTTCTCCCAAAAGCTTGTCAGTATCAACCAATCCACCTAAAGATTCTGAGCTGCCACCTCCTTCCCCGTCAGCTGTTGCTGAGTCTAAAACTGACTTGTCATCACCCCTGCCTTCATCAAAGCACAAAGCAGCTGACAGTGATAATTTTGAAAAACAAACATCCGAGAAAAGGATCCGTCTTGAAGAAAAGTCAGAATCAGCATCAGAAGATGCTGTGGTTGAAGATCCTCCTGTATAACAACATTGGCCTTGCTGCGGCTACCAGTACTTGGTGGTCTCAATTGTTTGGAAGTCTCCAAGATAATACAAGTCTTGTAGGCCTTCAATCCCTTGTAAAATAGTATAATTGAATTGAGAATTGCTTGATTTGTATCTCTTGACATTTTAGCTGTTTGAATCAAACGAAAAACTAGCATTTCGAATTGCCGGAGCCTGTTAGATATCCCTAGTTGCTGCCATGGTAACTTTGAGCGCTAACTACTTCACTATTATGGGTTGTAATATGTTTTTTTTTTTTTGTTTTTGTATGGGATCTCCTTTGTGAAAAATGTATTTTTATTATGTTTCCTGCGTAAACACAATCTGTTGCCTTTTTTTTTTATATACCTATTTTCAACCTAGTTTAGTTTTTTTTTTCTAATTATAATCAGTTGATTACAGATAATTTAATAAATATAAAATATAATTTTAAAATTAAAATTGGCTATCGTGTGCAATATATGCATCACTATGGAGGATACACTTATGTTTTTTGGACGGCACGTGAAAGGTTGCTCCTAGCTCTTTCAGGTAGTGGGGTGTGTATTGATGGAAGAGTGAAAGTGTGGCTTTAAAGACTATTTTTCTTCTCCTTCCTTTTTTCTCTTATTGTTTCGAGTTTTGTATTTATCCTTTTAAAAACTAAAGGTGTTATTTTAGTTTGTATTTGGATTAATTTTAATTTTTATGATTTTGATTATTATTTATTTTGCTTATAATATTTTTTAAATTGATTTTATTTTTCAATTTTATTTCTTAGCATTTGAATTTATTTATTTTTATATTTATTTTGATAATTATTCTTTTGATTGTTATTATTTTATTTTTTCTTGATTTATTTTAGTTTTTCAATTTCATCCCTTGTTGTTTTATTTCATTTATTTTTTTATATCATATTTGGTTCTAGTTTTTTTTTATTGTTATTTGTTTTGTTTTTTAATCCTTTTCAATATTGATTTTTTTTCAATTTCACCCCTCGTTACTTTGATGATTGAGAATTTTGCTTCATGAATTTTTTGTATTTGTCTTCTATGGGGTAATCTCAATCTCATTACCTGGATCACGAGTTTCAAATATTAGCTTGATTTAATTTTGGTTTTTTAGGTCTTTTTTTAAATTGATTTGTTTTCAACTTTATTTATCGACACTAGGTTGTTGGGCCTTGAGCTTAGTGATTTTTTTTTGCTTTCCTTTCTATAAAGTTATCCCGATCTCATATCTCGGATCACGGGTTAGTCGAGTTAATCCGGGTTAACTCGAGTTTTTTTGATATTTTTTAATTGATTTTTTTCCAGTTTCACTTTTATTTAGTTTACTTGAGAACTGACATCTATTGCTTTATTCAACTTCTTTTATATATGATTATTCCAGTCTCATGACAAGGTTACGAATTTAGCATGCCGACTCAAAGGGTTTTTTGATGCTTTTAAATTTATTTTTGGTGTTTTTATTGGTTATTTTTTATATTGATTTGCTTGTAATTGAGTTTTAATTTTTTTTTAAATTTTTTTAGGTTATTTTGTTTTTATTTTGTTATTAAATAAGATTATTAATATATTTTAATAATATTTAGATGATATTATTTATACTATTGATGATATCCTTTAGTGCTTGATCCAGCTTGTGATGCCATGCGGGCACACGCCTTGGGCACCTATTTGAGGACAACATGGGCTTGATGCTGCTGGAAGGCTTGATGTGTCTCTATTATCATTGCAGGCTTTCTCACAGGCACTGCTTTCTGGTAAGTTTCCCACCATTTTGAAGTGAACTATTTCCTTGCATACCGAGCTTCATACAAGTCATTCGGACCAAACTTTTTAGTTCGGTGCTAATCCCATGCAACTGAAAAGAAAAAAAGGAAAGCAATAGAACCATTGCATCTAATTTTGTTAGCTGTGGCTGATCCTTGTCAATCCTGCACCTATATAATGCTAGTTCCATCTTGGAAACGGGGCCTGCTAGGGGATGCGGGTGGCAATATCGTATCAAAAGGGAATCAAATGAAGATCTTTCAACATCATCACTAATTCTTAATTCTGCATGGACATCAATAATGCAGGCAGGCAACCAAGGGAAGGGATAGGATCCTTGAGGGGTCATTTCTCAATGGATGTTAGTATTGCTTTAGTTATTTAATTACTCTTGTGAAACTACTGGTTCCAATTAGTACGTTGCCTGCAGAAACGTTATCTTTTGGGTTTAACTATCTTGAGTTCCTCCTAGCAGTTTTGTTCCTTTTCATGATTCAGTTTCATTGTCTAAGAATATCGTTTCTGATTTCTGAGGCCATTGGAATACAAAGCCAGCTCACCAACAAGGTTGGAAGGGAGAACTAGCTTATAATGAGATGAACTGGTAAGAAAAAATATGTACCAAAACAAAAGATATATCAGGTCTGTAACTGTATAAACATGATTATTCAACCACCATGTTAATTCTACCTATGTTTTATTTATGTATATTGCATAGTAAAGGGCCTTATTTTAGCATTTCTTTCAAAAAGTAGTCTCGCTTGTGCTGTTTGTTACACACGGCACCTGCCAATTGCCATGATCAAACCGCAGCGCCTCCAAATGGCAACACCACATCAGCACCACCATCAACTGGTCTGGTGGCGCGTTAATCTTATTCGAGTGGAGTTGGGTTAGGACTTAATGACTGAACATAATTCAACATAGATTCAAGCACGTGTCCTCAATGCCCTCGGGATTCTCAGTCGAAACCATTTTACAGTTACAGACTAGAGAACACGCAGAAATGAGAGAGAGAGAGAGAGAAGCTGCAAATGAAAGAAAAGCCGACTGAGTGATAGATTCTTGGAGATAAATTCTCAGTCTTCCTTCTTTGTGAGTATTTCCCGCTCTCTTAGCTTACGAAGTCTGGACTCTAAAAGGTACCTTTTTTTTCCCGCTCTCTCTGTTGTTTTGGTCTCTTGAATGTGTAAAACCATGCTGTTTCTTCTCATTTGTACGTATTTTCTGGTGGGTAAGCTTTAATCTTAGTTATTGTTAGCCCCAAAAGGCTTTTTTCTTCTACTTTCAATCTCTGATGTGTAAAGTTTAGGCCTTTATGTCTAAAGATGAAAATTTTCTTCTTTGTTCTAATTTCTTATGTGCTTTACCCAATGGGCTTTACTTGACAGATCTATTGATTTCTGCAATTGTATTCCCTTGAGTTGTTTTGTGTGGATTTGCAGCGGAAGCTTGCTGAGAACACTTTGCACATATTGAGGGCTCTCTGCTAAATTGAGATTGTGCAATTTTAAGAATTTCCTTCTTCTCTTAAATTTAGCGTGATGACTGCTGGTGAAGTGTCCATTAATATACATGATCATGGTGCTGCTCTTGATGAGAAAAAGAAAAGAGTTCAATGCAATTACTGTGGTAAAGTACTGAGTGGTTTCTCTCGTCTTAAGTACCACGTAGGAGGTATACGAGGGGATGTAGTGCCATGTGAAAAGGTCGCTGAAAATGTGAGGGAATCATTAAGAAGCATGTTGTTAGAAACTAAAAGAGCGAGTCGTGACAATGAAGTTCAGAATCTGTATCACCCAGATCTCCCTTGGAAGAGATATTGCTCCCCTGACTTGAATGCTGCTAAGCGTAAGAAGAGGGATGCCAATCAAACCACAGGTTGTGGGAGTGGAATGCATGCAGAGATGCACTCTGTGGTAGAAGATGATATGACTGAACATGTTTCAGTTAATAATAGAAGAAGAGCCATGAGTAGTGGACCAAAGGAAAATGTAATGTCAAGGCAAGCTCAAAGATGCGTTGGCAGATTCTTTTACGAAACGGGTTTTGATTTCAGTGCTTCCACTTTGCCTAGCTTCCAGAGAATGATAAATGCCACTCTTGATGATGGTCATTCAGAGTATAAGGTTCCTTCTTTACAAGATTTGAAAGGGTGGATCCTCCATGATGAAGTAGAGGAGATAAAAACATATGTGAACGAGATTAGTCGTTCATGGGCAAGCACTGGGTGCAGTGTTTTGCTGGATGGATGGGTTGATGAGAAGGGTCGCAACCTGGTTAGTTTTGTTGTGGAATGCCCTGGGGGTCCAAGTTATCTCCGCTCAGCTGATGTTTCAGCTATCATTGATGATGTGAATGCCTTACAGTTGTTGCTGGAAGGAGTTATTGAGGAGGTTGGGATTGACAACGTAGTTCAAATTGTAGCTTTTTCTACAGTAGGCTGGGTGGGGGCTGTAGGCGAGCAGTTTATGCAAAGATATTGGTGTGTGTTCTGGTGTGTGAGTGCATCTCATTGCATTGAGCTCATGCTGGAAAAAATCGGGGCAATGGATTCCATCAGAAGAACACTGGAAAAGGCAAAGATCATTACGAAGTTCATCTATGGACATAAAAAAGTTTTGAAACTTATGAGAAATCATATAGATGACAACGACTTGATAAAGCCCTCCAAGATGAAGTTGGCTATGCCTTTCTTCACCTTGGAGAATATTCTATCAGAAAAGAAGAACTTGGAGGAAATGTTTGATTCATTTGAGTGGAAGACCTCAGTCTGGTCTTCCACTGTGGAGGGAATGCGAGTGGCTCATCTGGTTGGGGATCACTCTTTCTGGAGTGGAGCTGAGATGGCCTCAAAAGCAACCGTGCCACTGCTGCGTGTTCTTTGCTTGGTTAATGAGGGAGATAAACCGCAAGTGGGATTCATATATGAAACCATGGATCAAGTAAAAGAGACAATTAAAAAGGAATTCAAAAACAAGAAATCAGATTATACACCTTTTTGGACAGCAATAGATGACATCTGGGATACGCGTCTCCATAGCCCTCTACATGCAGCTGGTTATTATTTGAACCCATGTCTGTTCTATTCATCTGATTTCTACAGTGACCCAGAGGTTACATTTGGGCTGTTATGTTGCGTTGTTCGGATGGTGGCAGACCAGCGCACTCAACTAAAAATAACATTTCAGCTTGACGAGTATAGACATGCTAGAGGTGCTTTTCAAGAGGGAAAAGCAATTGTCAAAAGAACCAATATTTCTCCAGGTAAAGGCTATTCCTTCGTTTTGTTTCCTTTTACCCCCTTCCCTCTAATCTTGATTGCTTCATTGAGTTGGCCATGAACTAAGTTTTTAACTTCGACGCCCCTGTAAATTTGAATGCAGCTCAATGGTGGTGTACCTATGGGAAACAATGTCCTGAGCTGCAAAGATTTGCCGTCAGAATTCTGAGCCAAACCTGTGATGGCGCATCTAGGTATGGCCTGAAGAGGAGTATGGCTGAGAAGCTCCTCACGGATAGAAGGAACCCTCTCGAGCAACAAAGACTGAGGGACTTAACGTTCGTTCATTACAACTTGCAGGTGCAAAACAAGCGATCTGGTTTCAGAAGCGATGTTATTTGTGAAGAGATTGATCCAATGGATGACTGGGTTGTGGACGAAGCACCACAGGAGGTTGTGCCTGAAAATGGTGACCGTGGATTGATGGACTCAGAGGGCAGTGAAGCTGAAGGACATTGTGGAATTCAAGCAAAGGAGGAGCCCATTGAAGATGCATGACCACAAAAATGTAGTGGTAGCTGTCTCGTATTTTGTTTTTTTGCTCTTGCACGGGATAGAACCATCATATCCTTTTTGTAATAAGCCTTCTGTTTCTGAAGTCTTTATATCTAAATATAATGGAGGATGTTTATATTTTTTTCTTCTCCTTCGTTTTTTCTCACTAATTAATTTTGATGGCATGGAATACATTATATCAGAGAAATACTGTCTTAATGGTTCCAAAACCAATGAAATTAGAACTGATTGAAATATTGATTAAAATAAGAGAATATTGAGTTCTTAATCCCTATGAATTGTCCACCAGAAGGCAATTGTCCCCACCATGCAAATATAAAAGTTCAAGCTATTTATTATTTGATTATCATCACATCTCTTTTCAATTGCTAATTCAACAATGGCCCAACTTTTATTCAAAAATTTTCTAGATGCCCTTCACAAAATGACAATTAAGGCTTGAGATTTTGGTTCGTATTTGCAAATGCCATGCTCCTGTATTGCATATTTGTGATGCTTTCTTGCAAAACCGTTCACTTAGTTTCTCCCTCCGCAACTTCTCTAATGAGGATCTATAATCTTTCAAGCATTACTAAATGACAATTTATATCACGCATGATTTAGCCTAGTAGAAGTAAATGGTGACTCATGGTTGGTTCTTGGATTCCTTTTTTCCCTTCTTTTTCTTAGATCATCTTTTTCCCAACATACCTAGTTGCTTATTTGGATCATCTGTTGTGCCATGTAATTGTTCTGTGTGTTGTTTGTAATCCTTTACTTCCTTGGTGCAGCATGAAACTAAGCTCCTAGAAGACAACCTGGCTGTTCCTGAGTTCTCCACCCATCTCTTCCAAGTTTGCTTCAAGTGGAGATGAGTTTGTTGATTCAGATGGCCATGCAAACAGTCGTCCGCGTAGCAGACGTGCTGCGTTTCAAAATCCACCTGCGACAGATTCCAAGCTGCTTGCAGTTCCTACAGCAGGCGTGAAGCAAGAGTTCAGACGCACACATACGCCACTTAGATGGTTCATAAAGCGGTAAAGGCATGGATTCTCTTGTGAAACAGATATCCCATCTCTCCCAGAAGCAGTAATCACAATAAATAGTTAATTAGTATCTTGTACTAACCAATAAGTTGATGATAAATTGTTCTTCCATTTGTCCTTTCTTGAGCACGAGGTATGCTGTTAAATTTTCTTATATTTATGAGTAAATGCAGGACTCTCTTGAGCCAGTGCTGTTGTTCACGAAGCCTCTGGTTCCAGTAAAGTTGGCAGCTGCGGGCATTGTACCACCTGTAGATTCTTCAATGAAGGATGATACATCGACGCCGCCTTATAGATTCCATGGATTAAGGCCCTTCAATCAAAGAAGTCGAGAACCTCTGGCAACATTAACCAAAACCATCTCAACCTCAACTTGTTTGTGCCCATGTTGCCAGGCTACACAAAAACCCACAACTATTTGTCACAAATATTTGATTTGATTAAAATATATTTAGTTTTTATTAATTAAAAAAAGGAATAAAAATCAAATATTTGAATAAAAACAAATGATATTTTTTATAAATATTAAATAGGTTTTAATTTATATGGTAATATCTTAAGGCGTTGACGATAAAATATTAGCAGCTGTATTACCATTTCTATAATTAATTATATCCTTCATTAATCAATTATTACCTCTCTATGATTTCATGTCTTCTCTTTATTCTCTCTACATAAAATATTAGGATAATTATTAAACCTCCTTTGAATAAAATTCTTATCTAAGAAACCCATCAATATATTTTTTTAATTACCCATCTAGCCCCAAATTAAAATATTCATTTAAAAAAAATACAGAAATATTTAATGATTTTATGTAGAAAATATTTTATAAGATTATGTATCTCTAATGTTACATTTTCAATTTTTATGCTATGTATACAGCTGTGTTTATAAATATAAATTATATTTAAATATATGATTCAATAATCTTTTTTTTCTTTAAACTAATCAAATACAACTACAACTAGAAAAAAAAAAGTGTCTTCTTAAATAATTGTCTGAATAATGGTTGCAATTTGAAGGAAACCAATTATTATATATTATATAATATAATTATATATATATATGTGTGTGTGTGTGTGTGTGTGATTTGCACATTGTAGAATCATTTCTATCAAAATATCAAAATTGATTTTGGCAATTATCCCTAAAGTATTTCTCAAATGAATTATCTCTTCATAATATCATTAGCAGAAGCAAAGATATGAACACACCTCTCCCTTTTAATGAAGCTTATGAGCAAGGAGTGTTATCATTTCTTAAATGTCTCAAATGGCAATATTCTCCCATCATCTTCTACCTCTAGCTTCTAGTCAAGCTATTAATTATCCAACACTCCATGAAACCTAACAAGAAATGGTTTCAAAAATAACTTTGAGGGATATAGTTCAACTGGTCAAACCCTAAGTTTATTTTTTATAGATCACCAGTTCGAGTCCCACAAATCTTAGAGTCACTGGAGACTTACATGGTCGTTAACTTCAAAGCCCGTGAAATTAGTTAAGGTGCCTACAAGATAATCCGGACATCCATGTTAATATATATAAAAGAAATGGTTTCAAGATGAAGGAGAAAATTGAATGAGTCTATTAATAATAAAAAAAGAAAAAAACATTCGAGCTTTTGCTTTTATTTTAGGGTGTCTTTTAAATTTAAAATACATCAAATTAATTTTTTTAAAATATTTTTAATTCATTAATATAAAAATATAAAATATAAAAATATATTTTCAAATAAAAAATATTTTGAAAAACACTTTATCTTACAATCTGAAACATGCTCTAAATACTATAAAAAATCAGTAATAAATGGATTTTTATTAATAACTACTTTACTCGATCTATATTTTCTTAAAAATCCTTCTAATTTAAAAGGATTATAAATACAATAATGTAAAAGAATGGACTTATCAACCTAATCATATGATTTCATATTTACTGATTATATTTCTTGACTCAATCGATATAGTCCTCACGTCACCCATTTATAATCTCGTAAATCATGCATCGTTTCCCTCCCATGGAAAATAAGCAAAGGCACGCAAAGTCAAAGGACCAGATTAGAAAGAAGAAGTAAATGATTCCATGTTTTTTTTAAATTTATTTTTTTATTTTTAAATTATACTGATATTAAAAATAATTTTAAAAAATAAAAAGTTATTATTTTAATATATTTTTAAATAAAAAAATATCTGATCCAAATATTTATTTTTTAATTAACACAAATATTTACATCAGTTTATATGTATCTGGAATAATTCTATAAACCAGATAATGCAAATCATTTCGGTGCCTATATTACTGGCTGATAGAAACATGCTTGAACATGTGAAAAAGAAGTGTAGTGAAAATTAAAGATAAATGGAGGGGCACTGACGTCACTTCCCACCATCATGGTTTATCCTCTGGACCACATGAGTTCCTCTCTCCTTTAATTAAATAAACTCCCATTTTTATTTCTTTCTTCTATTTTCGCAACCCTAAAAAACAGAAGAAAAACAAACCCTTTGTGCCGGGTGTCGTCTGTCTCTCTTCATCGCTTCTTAAAAAAAAAAAAAAAGAAAAAGAAAAAGAAAAAGGAAAAAGAAAAGAAAGAAAATTCAACTCAGCCTGCCTTTCTTCCTTCCTCGTCCCAACGAACGAAAAACCAAACTGAATCTCTGTCCATGTCCATGTCCATGTTTTGGTGTCTTGTGTCTTATTATTATTATTTTTGAATTAAATCAATAATCTTAATTCTCCGATTGATTGATTTCCATCTTCGTCCTTCGTTCTTTAAAAAAACTAAAATTAAAACTAAAAAAAAATTCGAATTTGTCGCGCGATTGGACGATCAGTTATCGAGTTCCAATTCGAAGGTTAAAGCTTCGCTTTGCTTGCGATCTCTCCCCCTCATTCCGTCAATTTCAGGTTTGCTAGGGTTTCTAAAATTTGATCGATTCGATTCAATTACCTAATTGTTTAATTGTTTTAGGGTTTTTCTTGCTTACCATTTCAATTCACTTTCTATTCATTCAATTTTCTATCTTCAATTCAATTCACTTTGCTTATTATTATTATTTTTAAAAATCAATTCCATCAAATTACCCTAATTTCAATTTCATCATTTTTATGTGATCAATCAATGTTGTGAGTAGTGGGCGATTCAAAGTAGTGATTTTTTCTTTCTTTTTAAATGTTTTAAAGTCGTTTCCTTTTTGATTTGTTGTTTTGTTTGTTTGGCTGTTGCAGTTGGAGAGCATGATAATTACAAGTAGTAGTAGTAGTAAAAGTAATAGTAAGTTATTGGTGTAAAAAAAAGGAGAAGGAGATGAATGTGCAAGCGCATCTGTCCGGGCAAATCTCCGGGCAGGTTCAGAATCAGTTACAGCCCCAGCAAAATGGGAATCAACAGATGCAGAATTTATCAGCTCCTACCACTGGAGGTGTTGCTGCTGCCGGTGCTCATTCTGTTAATGTGTACAATGCTGAACCTGAGCTTCATAGATATCGCTGGTATATGCAACAAAAAATGTAAGACTGTCAGTTTCACCTTTACTTCCCATATTAGTTCAACTTGAGCTATTTCAGTAATATCTGAATTTGATTGCTATTGATGTATATGTTCATGTCCGTTGTATTTGCTATTTATAGAAGCATGGTTTAACACACTAAGCTCTGTTTGGTAATGTGTTTTGCTAGGAAAAAGCATTATGTTTCTCAAAAGCGAAAGCACCTGCACCGCTTTACCAAACACTTATGGCTATTGAGATATAGGAAATGACAATTCTAGTTTTTTATTCTAGTACCCAACTTTACATCTATACCCTTTTATTAATTTTTTTATATCTCCGAGATGGGAATATCCATGCCTTCTATTACTGACCCGTTTCCTTTATTTTTTACTGTCTTTCTAGATTTTCAATTATATCGCAGAAGCAGCCTCAGCCGGTTGGCGATCAACTGAAACAAAAGTTTAAGGAATTCGCCAAACGATTAGAGGAGGGTCTATTTAAAGCTGCTCAGACAAAGGTTTTTCTCATTCTCTATCTAACCCTTTATTTATGCGTGTATTTAGACTGTTATTTTTGTGTCCCCATTGTCGAGTCCAGAGATATAACTTCATGCTACTTCTTGTAAGAAAGAGGATAAATTGATCACTGAAATAGTGTTCTCCTCAAAAAGGCTGAATTTTTGTATCCTAAGAATTGTCTTAAATGTAAACCGCTATACGATTTTTATACAAATTTGCTGGATTTCATTGCTTGATTGTTCTTCAGTTTTTTTTTTTCTTTCTTTCAATTTACACTGCAATCAAATCTTTGTTGTAGGATGATTATTTGAACATGAATACCCTAGATAGTCGTCTGAGTAGTCTGCTCAAGCGCCCCCCTGCGAATAGTCAAAACCAACGGCATCCACAGCTTGTTAATTCTTCCTCATCCATTGGTACCATGATACCAACTCCTGGTATGTCAAATAGTGGGAATTCGAATATGATGGCTTCTTCTGTAGATACCATGATGATCTCTTCCAGTGGATGTGATAGCATAGCACCTATAGCTGCCAACACAGGGGGCCTGTTGCCATCTAGTGGCATGCACAATGGTTCCTTTGGTAGACCAGATGGTAATTTGAAGCCTTGTGGCACCTGTAATCTTCCTTGTTAATTGTTGCTTTGTTTACTTTGCGACCATGTCACACAATCTATGCTTGCAGGAAATCTGTCTAATGGCTATCAGCAGTCACCCGCCAATTTTTCCATTAGTTCTGGTGGAAATATGTCATCTATGGGTGTGCAAAGAATGGAAAGCCAAATGATTCCAACTCCTGGATTTAGCAATAACAACAACAACAACAACAATCAGTCTTACATGAATGTGGAATCTTCTAATATCAGTGGTGGTTTTTCGACTGCTGACTCTGCCATGGTATCACAGACACAGCAGCCAAAGCAGTACATTGGCAGTCAGAACAGTCGCATACTGGCAAATTTTGGCAGCCAAATGGGTAGCAATATTAGGGCTGGTTTGCAGCAGAAATCTTATGGATTTGCAAATGGGGCCCTAAATGGTGGTATGGGGATGATGGGGAATAATATACCGCTTGCTAATGAGCCTGGTACCTCTGAGGGCTATATGACTTCCACACATTATGTGAATTCGCCTAAACCATTGCCACAGCAGCTTGATCAACATCAGCGACAACTAATGCAAGGTAACCTTCCTCTCCACTTCATCCTCATTTTGAAGTTTTATCATGTCCTAGTAACTTCAGAAATTGTTAATTATTTATTTTTTTAATCTTTTGTTTTTGGAAAAAAGAAACATCTAATGGCAGATGAATCTCTTACCAGGTGATGGATATGGGATGAGTAATGCTGATTCTCTTGGATCTGGAAACATATATGGTGCTGTAACATCTGTTGGATCAATGATGAATGCCCAGTCTATGTCCAAAACTAACTCTTCTCTTGTAAATAATCAGTCTAATTTGCATGCCCCGCATCAAGCTGGACATATAAAGCTTCAATCACTTGATCAGTCTGAAAAGATGAATTTCCAGTCTTCACTTCAACAGCAGCAACTTCAACAACATCCTCACCAACAGCAACAACTTCAGCAGCATCCCCATCAATTTCAACAGCAGCAACTTGTTCAACAGCAACGTTTACAGAAGCAGCAAAGTCAGCAGCATCAGCATCAGCATCTGCTGAACAATGATGCTTTTGGTCAGTCTCTGCTCATATCTGATCCTAGCAGTCAAGTAAAGCGTGAGCCTGGAATGGAGCACCATAATGATGTTTTGCACTCACAAACCTCAGACCACTTCCAAATATCTGAATTGCAAAACCAATTCCAGCAAAATGTGCTTGGAGACCATTCTAGGAATGCGCAGAATCCCCCTCATCCAGACCGACAGCATGACATGAGCTCATCATTGACACAAAATTCACAGCAAATGCAACAGATGTTGCATCCACATCAGTTGGTTTCAGAGTCTCAAAATAATTTTAATGGCCTTTCTGTTGGGACACAATCAGATTCAGCATTGCCAGGTCAATGGTATCCACAATCTCAGGACCGGACTCGCATGCCAGGGAGCATTTCACATGAGCAGCATGTCCAAGAGGATTTCCTTCAGAGAATATCCGGGCAAGGTGAAGCTCAGTGTAATAATTTAGCTTCAGAAGGATCCATTGTCAGCCAAACAGTACCTCCTAGAAGCACATCAGAGCCCCAAAATTCAAATGGTGTCACCCATAGATCTGGAAACGCTAACCGTGACCGGCAATTTAGAAATCAACAGAAGTGGCTTTTGTTCTTGCGGCATGCCCGGCGATGTCCTGCCCCAGAAGGTCAATGTCCTGACCCCAACTGCACTACTGTCCAAAAGCTGTTGAGGCACATGGACAGATGCAACTCCACTCCATGCTCATATCCCCGATGCCAGCATACCAGGATATTGATTCATCACTTTAAGCACTGCAGAGATTCAGGTTGCCCTGTTTGTATTCCTGTTAGAAATTATCTAGAGGCACAAATAAAGATACAAATGAAGGCCCGCACTCTTCCAGCCTTAGATTCTGGTTTGCCAAGCAAAGGCAGTGATACTGGAGACAATGCAGCCCGATTGATTTCAAGAACTCCATCAATTGTTGAAAGCTCTGAAAATCTACAACCTTCTCTAAAACGCATGAAGATTGAGCAATCTTCCCAAACTCTTAAACCTGAGATTGAAGTTTCTGTCATATCAGCATCTGCAGTCAGTGATGCTCATATAACCCTGGATGTCCAGCACCAAGATCACAAGCATGGTGATAATTGTCCGCTGGTTAAGTCTGAGTACATGGAAGTGAAGTTGGAAGTACCTGCAATTTCTAGACAAGGAAGTCCTAGTAATAGTGAGATGAAAAAGGATAACGTGGATGATGTCAGCAGCCAAATGCCTGCAGATGAATCCATGGTACATGATGAGCCTGCCAGTTTAGCTAAGCAGGACAACGTTAAAGTTGAGAAAGAAGCTCATCTACTTAAACAAGAAAATGCTACGCACCCTGCTGAAAATGCAGCTGGAACCAAGTCTGGGAAGCCAAAAATAAAGGGGGTATCATTGACTGAACTGTTCACGCCTGAACAAGTGAGGGAGCATATTATAGGCCTCAGGCAGTGGGTTGGCCAGGTAAGCTTATGCATCTGTTTTTATTCTTCTCATTCCATTCTTTCGAACTTCATCATTGGGATGATCTCTACAGTAAATAGCGTTTTCCCAGACAAGTGTGATATTTTTGTTTAAGC
Organism: Populus deltoides; assembly: GCA_015852605.2. Taxonomy (NCBI): domain Eukaryota; kingdom Viridiplantae; phylum Streptophyta; class Magnoliopsida; order Malpighiales; family Salicaceae; genus Populus; species Populus deltoides. Next base: position 15,900,314 of record CM027576.2, on the reverse strand, counting down.
ATGAAGCTAGAAGCTACCTTACAAAGCTATAATTACCTTCCCGCTATATTTTATGATGTATTTTAATATTCAGATCTTTAATCTGTCTTCCCATTTTGTCAATGGGAACTGTACTGTTCAGGAATATTTGGTCCTGAATGCTGTCGAGAACTTAGTTATGTTTATGTCTATGTTCATAGTGAATGAGTCTAAGCTCTTTGTATTTACTCAATGTGTGATCTTTTTGAAATTTCTTGTTTTCTGCTTCATGTGCTACAAACCTTCTGTTTTCCCCACAAACTTTTCATAACCAAATATTTGATCTAACCTACAGGATCTTTTACTGTTAGTAATATGGTTCTCTTTTGCATGTACAAAGGATTTAAAATTACCATCTGTGCCGAGTAAATATATTGGTTGGATGATAACAGTTTTTGTTTTTCACTTTGATTTGTACAGAGTAAGTCAAAGGCAGAAAAGAACCAAGCAATGGAGCATTCAATGAGTGAGAACTCTTGTCAATTGTGTGCAGTTGAAAAGCTTACTTTTGAACCACCACCAATATACTGTACACCCTGTGGTGCTCGCATTAAGCGGAATGCAATGTTTTATACTATGGGAGCTGGTGATACACGACACTATTTCTGTATTCCATGCTATAATGAGTCTCGTGGGGACACTATTGTTGCTGATGGGAATGCTATTCCAAAGGCAAGACTTGAGAAGAAGAAAAATGATGAGGAGACTGAAGAATGGGTGCGTTTATCTTGTCTTGTATCTGTCCTCCTGCTACATGACAGTCTCAAACAATTGCTTTTACAATGTACTCTTTGATTCTTGTGCAGTGGGTTCAATGTGACAAATGTGAAGCTTGGCAACACCAAATTTGTGCATTATTTAATGGTAGAAGGAATGATGGTGGGCAAGCTGAATATACTTGCCCTAATTGCTACATAACAGAGGTCGAAAGAGGAGAGCGCAAGCCTTTACCACAAAGTGCGGTTCTGGGGGCTAAAGATCTACCTCGAACAATACTCAGTGATCATATAGAGCAGAGGTTATTTAGGACACTGAAGCAGGAAAGACAGGATAGGGCCAGGGCACAGGGGAAAAGTTTTGATGATGTGAGTTACACATCATGCTGTGTCCCGTGATGTTTCTTCTAGTAGCTGATTTTTAAAATCAACAGAGTTTATTTTTATACTGCTAACATATGGACTAGTAATAATGAAATTATGATTGCAGTGCATGTTATATTGAAAGAAGTTTAACTTAAATAAGTATATGATTATGAAATTGTCATGGTTTATACTTTGTTTCTGATAAAAAAAAAAAAAATGAGCATGCAAGAAGATTGTTACACCAAGAGTAAAGAGAATCTTGATTTTGGTGCAAGTACTTCGTCAGATTTCTATTTGAGTTCCCATGCTCCAATTATTTTTTATATGAATTCCTATACTCTTAAAAAATGACCATGGAGTCCTATATTCTTAAAGACCATTAATGCATGGCTGTTGGTGCAATCTAATTTCTTTTACCAATCTGTATCTTAGGTTCCTGGAGCAGAATCACTTGTAGTCCGAGTTGTTTCATCAGTTGACAAAAAGTTGGAAGTGAAGCAGCGATTTCTTGAGATATTTCGGGAGGAGAATTATCCAACTGAATTCCCGTATAAGTCTAAGGTTTGCAGGATACCATGTTTGAGTTAAATGTACAGGCATAAGCTTCAGAAAAGCATTGGGTGTTAGTATTGCAGAAATTATTCACTGAAAAATTTTCTTTCAGGTAGTTTTGCTGTTTCAGAAGATTGAAGGTGTTGAGGTATGCCTATTTGGCATGTATGTTCAAGAATTCGGATCAGAAGCTCACTTTCCAAATCAGCGTCGTGTCTATCTTTCATATCTGGATTCTGTGAAGTACTTCAGACCTGAGATTAAAGCAGTGACTGGAGAGGCTCTCCGTACATTTGTTTACCATGAAATTTTGGTGAGTTTTAATTAGTTATTTATCTTATTTTCAAATGATCTGAGGATATGAACAGTTCATTTAGTTAGGAGTTGTAATTGGAGTTGTTGGCTATTATACCTGTTTTATTCCGCAGATTGGATACCTTGAATACTGCAAGAAAAGGGGTTTTACAAGCTGCTACATATGGGCTTGCCCTCCGTTAAAGGGTGAGGATTATATATTGTATTGCCATCCAGAAATCCAGAAAACACCAAAATCTGACAAGCTCCGGGAATGGTGAGCAAAATACCTTCTAACTAGAGATTCCATAGGTTGTTTTACTATTTTTCCTGACTTTTTAGTGTGCTTCACTGAATGTCTATTTCTTTCCAGGTATTTAGTGATGTTACGAAAAGCAGCCAAGGAAAATGTTGTTGTTGACCTCACTAATTTGTATGACCATTTCTTCATATCTACTGGTGAATGTAAGGCAAAGGTCACAGCAGCTAGGCTACCCTACTTTGATGGGGATTATTGGCCTGGTGCTGCAGAAGATTTAATCTATCAGCTTAATCAAGATGAAGATGGGAGAAAACAAAATAAGAAGGGAAGTACCAAAAAGACCATTACAAAAAGGGCTCTAAAAGCATCTGGTCAGGCAGATCTTTCTGGTAATGCATCGAAGGATCTGCTACTGATGCATAAAGTAATTCCTATCCTCTATATCTTACAGCTTAATATCATTTTCCAATCAACTGCTGTTTATCATATGTTATTGTATGTGTTACTCTACAATTCCTGCTACCAGACCCTTGGAGCTTGTTATGATGTCCTTATATTAAGCAATTATAATTGATTTTCTTCTTACAAAACTCTATCTCCAGCTTGGTGAGACAATTTGCCCTATGAAAGAAGACTTTATCATGGTTCACTTGCAGCCTTGCTGTTCTCATTGTTGTATTCTTATGGTATCGGGCACCCATTGGGTTTGCAACCAGTGCAAAAACTTTCAGATTTGTGACAAGTAAGAGTCTTAAATCTTCACCTGCATTACTGTCTAGTGAAAAATTTATGTAAAATTATTGCATTTATTTTTGTAACAGTAAACAAGAATCTACTGTAACTACTTGAATGGATAAATGCAGAATTAGAGTAGCATAATTCCTCATAAGCTCTCTCTAAATATGCATACAAGCTATTTAAGGGCTTGGTAAACAACCTTTCTTTGAAAGGCGTTGGTACAAGTGATTTGGAAATCTACTTATGTGTGTGTTACAACTTAACATGTAGGAAATTAGGGGTCTAGGGTTTTCAATTGAAGAGCTAGGGGTCTTCTCTGTTTTCAATTGATGGCTCTTAAAAAAGTGCTTTACATTTCCTAATTATATGTTCTTTTAGTGATTTTAAAACTACTGATTTCCGCGCTTGTGTTTCCTAAGGTGTTTTGAAGTAGAACAGAAACGTGAAGAAAGAGAGCGACATCCCATCAACCAAAGGGAAAAACATGCATTCTATCATGTAAGCTGCTTGGTCCTAGAAACACTTTTATTCAATGTATATTAAAAGGTCCTTATTTGAAGCTCAGTTTTGGTGCTGATTAGAAGCATTTTCCTTTTCTTTAACTATGAAACAACACTGTTGAATTCTGCAGGTTGAAATCACTGATGTACCTGCTGACACAAAGGATAAAGATGAAATTCTCGAGAGTGAATTTTTTGACACGAGACAGGCATTTTTGAGTCTTTGTCAAGGAAACCATTATCAATATGACACTTTACGCCGGGCTAAACATTCCTCAATGATGGTCCTTTACCATCTCCATAATCCAACTGCTCCTGCATTTGTGACAACATGCAATATATGTCATCTTGACATCGAAACGGGTCAAGGTTGGCGTTGTGAGGTTTGCCCTGATTATGATGTATGCAATTCTTGTTATCAGAAGGATGGGGGTATGGATCATCCTCATAAGTTGACGAATCATCCATCCCTGGCAGAGCGTGATGCACAGAACAAGGAAGCTAGGCAACAGAGGGTTCTGCAGGTACAATACATTTTCTCTGTTCTTTTTTATACCTTTGACTCTTATCTTGAAAATATAATTGCATGTTCTCGGTAAATCTTGCTGCTTCATCATTTGTTAATTTCTTATATATAAAGACCTGTGAACCTGTTGCTTTACTTAGTCATATGAAAAGAGTAATGGAATATGCTGTGAAGTTTTTGTGCATTTTCACTTACCTATTTACAAGTGATTGCAATTTTTCTACTCTTAATAAATTATGTAGACTTCCCTACGCCATCAAATGGTCTATATATTATTTCACGAAGTTACTGCTACTCTTGGTTGGTTCACAACCTAAAGAATCTAAACCAAGAAAGTTCCTGACCTCATCTATGTGTTATGAGCATTTTCTTTCACAAATTGTTCTGTGGAAATATATGAGAAGTTATGGAATTGATAATTCCTCAATGTTCAAGAATCAATGTTAGGATGACTATTTTGAAACTTGATGATTTAACACTACATTTTTTCATCAGCATTTGTACCAAGCCAATAGGATCTAATGTAATGGTTTATTTGACATTGCAGCTAAGGAAAATGCTTGATCTTCTGGTACATGCATCACAATGCCGTTCTCCACATTGCCAATATCCTAATTGTCGCAAGGTGAAAGGTCTTTTCCGGCATGGGATACAGTGCAAAACTCGTGCATCTGGAGGCTGTGTCCTGTGTAAAAAGATGTGGTATCTCCTTCAACTTCATGCTCGGGCATGCAAAGAATCAGAATGCCATGTTCCACGCTGCAGGTTTATGCATCAACCTTATCTTAAAATCTTTAACTTCATTGGGGTGATATTATATTATAAATTCTCATATATGTATGCGTTTTTCCAGGGACTTGAAAGAACATTTAAGGAGACTTCAGCAGCAGTCTGATTCACGACGAAGGGCTGCTGTGATGGAGATGATGAGGCAGAGAGCTGCTGAGGTTGCTGGCAATACTGGGTAACCTTTTTGTATATAATATGGTTGTTTTTGGAGAAAAGGGGGCAATAGATGAAGTGCTGCTTTGAGGGTGCACCCTGCTTGAAAGGAGGCAGTGACCGAAAATTTTCCGATATAGGTGGTGGTTCATAAGAGGGGAAAAATATACAATAGTACAACATATTGGTTTATCATCACAGCTGTTAGGGAATGATTCTTTTATTCATGCTTGGATGACTCTTACTTTCCTTTCCCTGCGGAGAAAGCAAGTGAAATTCACTGGACTTGAAAGTTTTCCCAGTTCAGCAGCAGCAACAGCTAACTATTTCCCTGCGTCAGAATATATAGGAGTACTGATGCGTGTTAGTCAGTGGCCCAATTTGGTGATTCTTTCATTTTATAATCGATGTATTTTGTTTATGCCATTCTTGTTGGCGAGTGTACTGTACTATGTAATTGTTCTAATCTATTTAAAATGCTTTTCTTACAAAGGAATTTTGGGGGGAGATTAGCTTCAAAATCACTAGTCTCCTCTTCTGTTGACCATTTACATGCTTATCCCTTGTTTTCCCCTTGATAGTTCAGATACTTGACCTCCCTTTTCTTTCTGGTAGAATCTCATGTCATGTTGGAGGAAGTAGAATTCTCCAATTCTTTATTTACTTTCCTTTTTGGTTATTTCCATTCTGATTTAGCTGCAGTACTGACAAGGGCTCTTATGCATTTATTGGCCCATTAACAGCTGACGTTTCACTCTCTGCAAGCTAAGGCCATTTGAGAAAATTCGTTAAAAAAGAAAGTCACTTGAGAAAAGCAATTCAATGAAATAATGAAGGGAAATGCTAGCAGGTGGATACGAAGTGCCTAAAGGAATAGGAGGGAATTGGGATGTGAACGTGGCAGATTTGGTAGCTCTAAGTGCAGCTGCTGGAAAACCTCGAATAATATCCCGTGGCCTTTATCCTTTCTTTCTTCTTGTCATTTGTCCTTGTGATTTGCCTCAAATATGAAACAGCAAGCAACCATTAATCTTTTTTGACTTCCTCTCTTCCTAATTTATCATCATTCTCGTCACAATTATCCACTCGCATTAAGAATTAAGAAGAAAAGATGAGAGCAGCTAGTGCGAGTCCAACAACAAATGCGAGTGCCAGTTTAAGGAACACCAATCACTTCAATTTCACATCTCTCCCTCTCTCAACCGTGAAGAACAACAACAAGAAGAACATCACATTAGTAGTGGTGAGAGCCATCCAGGACAGGAAAGAGGGTGTGAATGAATATAACAAGGAAAGCACAGCAAAGCAGCAGCAACCTCTGAGTTTGGAGGATGTGAACCCAGTTGGACTCGGAAGGAAGTCGAGGCAGATATTTGATGAAGTGTGGAGGAAGTTCTCAGGGTTGGGGCAGATATCAAGAACAACACGTGCAGATGACAAGGAAGCTCTTGATGCATTGCTCATCAGAGAAGGTCCCATGTGCGAGTTTGCTATCCCTGGTGCCCAGAACACCACTGTTCTTGTTGTTGGTGCCACCAGTCGCATTGGCCGCATTGTTGTGAGGAAACTTATGCTCAGGGGTTACACTGTCAAGGTCTTTTTTCTCCTTTTCTTTCTTTAATTCTTTAATTATCATTACTTTTGGGTTTAATATTCCTGATTCCTTGATTCTTGGTGTATGGATTATTTAATGCAGGCTCTGGTGAGGAAGGCAGATGAGGAAGTGTTGTACAAGCTTCCAAGGTCAGTGGAGATAATGATAGGGGATGTGGGTGATCCCTCAACCCTCAAGGAAGCAGTGGAAGGCTGCAACAAAATTATATATTGTGCTACTGCTCGTTCTTCCATCACTGGAGATCTTTTCAGAGTTGATCACCAAGGGGTTTCTAACCTCACCAAAGCCCTTCAGGTAATGACTCAAATTCATTTTTCAACTGAATTGAAATTCCCTTGTCATGTCTATTATCAATTACACAAAACAAAATTGCAGGACTATAACAACAAACTAGCACAACTACGAGCTGGAAAAAGCAGCAAAAGCAAGCTCTTGCTCGCAAAGTTCAAATCTGCACATTCATTGAATGGCTGGGAAGTCCGTCAAGGAACTTACTTCCAGGATGCAGTTGCTTCAAAGTATGATGCAGGAATGGATGCTAAATTTGAGTTCACCGAGGCTGGAGAAGCAGTTTTTTCAGGTGAAATATGTTTTGACCTAGTTGAGAGACTGCATTTTTCCTTTACATGTAGTGAAGTGTTGTGTACTTTCTTTAACTCTGTTATTCATGTTGCCTATAGGGTATGTTTTCACTAGGGGAGGCTATGTTGAAATTTCAAAAAAGCTATCACTTCCTCTGGGTTACACTCTTGACAGGTACATGATACATAAATATTAATAGCCCCTTTTATCACTAGAAGCTTGCTAGATTTCCTGTTGGCTTATTCTTTTGCATCCACCTTGAATGCTTATCCCGCTCCTAAGATAAAATTTTCCTTGATGTTAGGTATGAAGGTCTAGTGCTCTGTGTTGGTGGAAATGGAAGATCTTATGTTTTAATACTCGAAGCTGGTCCTTCAGCTGATGCAACTCAATGCAATTTGTATTTTGCAAGAATTAGCACCAAAGTAGGATTTTGCAGGGTAAGCGTCTTTCGTACCTTACTCAAGAAGCAAAAGGTTTTTTAGTGCTATACAGACCCAGTTTCGATTTTCTTCTTTTAGCAGCTTCTGTTTTGTGTAAATGACAGGTAAGAGTGCCATTTTCTTCTTTCCGCCCAGTAAAACCAGATTATCCACCATTGGATCCATTTCTTGTACACACAATGACCCTTCGCTTTGAGCCCCGACGACAGGTTTGTCTATCAGTAGATTGTGAAACTACTAAAGAAATATCATGCTCTTTCATTTTAGAATGCAAAGTTAAATTAGTAGCATGAGATTTTTTCTTCCATTTGCTTTAATTGGTTGTGGTTGTGAGATGATGGTTGTTTTATTTATTTGCCTTGGGCCTTGATCTCTTGATCCCAGGTTGGATTTTGATTGACTGAGCTGGGTGAGATGCCATTCATAATTATTAAGATTGCCCAAAACTAGATAAAAAAATTGTTAAAGCAACCATGAAACAAGATTTCGTGGAACATCATGATGAACTAGCTATAACTGTTATGAGTAACTATTACACAGAAATCCCTTTTCCATTGAGGAGAATTCTTCATTTTTAAAATTCCTCTGGAAACATGCTGAAATACTTGACAGGTTCGAGAATTTACATTTTGGTTTTCGCTACATAATTGGTTAAGAAGTTGCTTGAGAATTCAGTCTAAAAGCTTAAGCCATAGGCCAACAGATACACTTACATACTTCGTGCACGACTAGTATGTGTTAACAATGTCATCTTTGCTAGTTATGGCTTCCTTTTCAAGTCCTATGACTTTGTTATATTTCCTTCACAGAATTGTTTATTAGTATGACTCTGAGCATTGTTATCACTATGATTTGGTTTTACCATTAAAATAATTTTTTTATAGTGAATGTTCTAGTTTTTTTGTTTTTTTTTTTTTTGCAAGAATTGGAACATTGCTATTAGATTTTCTATTTCTTGCATGGATTGAAAAATTGGGTTTTCAAAAAAGATGCTGTCTAAAGGATTTTTTATGGTGTGGTTTACAAGTGAGCACCTTGTGGAGTTGCATTTTTTTTTTGTCCAGCTATGCTGATTCTATTCAATGCGCAGAGACCTGTTGAAGGACCTGCAGGAGTGAAGCAAGACCTGAGAAGCTTTAAGCTTATATTGGAATACATAAAAGCATTGCCTGTAAGTGCTGCTGTCTGCTGCTCGAAAAACATTTAGATAATCTTTTCTGTTCTAAGAGATATACATGGGGAGTGAAGTTTTTCCCTATTTATTAATACTATTATAAATGTTGTGCAGACTGGGCAAGAAACAGACTTCATCTTAGTTTCATGTACAGGATTAGGTGTAGAACCCACAAGAAGGGAGCAAGTTCTGAAGGCCAAGAGGGTTAGCACTATTTTCTGATCTTGTTCTTTCCGTTTCTTTTCTTGCCTAGTCACGTTTGTGATCAAACATTTCCAGGCCGGGGAAGACTCACTGAGGAGATCAGGACTTGGATACACAATCATTCGCCCTGGTCCCCTAAAGGTAAATCTAACATTCATTTGCCACTGCGTGAGGGAAAGAGGAGGAAAAATAAAAAGACAGCAGTGGATGATTGGCTGCTTTTGAGATCAATAGTACCGGCATTGCTGATATACTTTTTCTTGGTAGCTTAATGTTGATATCCTACAACCTCGTAACTCAATATCAAAATACCTAGTGGTACTTTGACATCGTGCCTAAAGTTTTCCTAAAGAAATCTCAGTGGACAATTACTGGTAGTTGTCGAAGTAAAATTTATAATGAATAGTTATTCAAGTTGCTTTATCTTTAGCAAATTAGATGTTTGAACCGTCCTAGCCCAGCCTCAACATTGACAAACATAATGAAAGGTTACTTTTCGCAGGAGGAGCCAGGTGGTCAACGTGCACTCATATTTGATCAAGGAAACAGGATTTCTCAAGTGAGAATTAATTACCCTTCTGCATAAAAGAGTACATTATTGAACTTAAAGGCCCATTTGTGTACGTAGCCAACCACGTTTCAATCTTCGGCTGGCCTCAAAAAGCACAAAAAATGTTGTTTTTTTGCAGCCAATGGCAGTTTGAAACGCGGTTGGGCACATAGACAAACACACTAATTCAAGACCCTAATAAGTTTCCCTGGATCAGGGAATTAGCTGTGTTGACGTGGCTGATATCTGCGTGAAGGCATTGCATGATTCGACCGCAAGAAACAAGAGCTTTGATGTGGGTAACATTCAGTTTAGGTTTGATACTTGCTAAAGTGAGATGGAATACTGAATTCTGATTGTGCAGGTCTGTTATGAATACGTCTCTGAACAAGGGAGGGAGCTCTATGAACTTGTAAGGAACATATAACTATAAATCATAATAGCTTTTAATGCCAGAAAATAAAACTAACACACACACACACACACACGTACTTTTTTTCCTGGGAGAGAATTTAACGATAACATGTGTATTTCTTGTGCAGGTGGCACATTTACCTGACAAAGCAAACAACTATTTGACACCAGCACTGTCTGTCTTGGAGAAGAACACTTGATTGAATATGCTCCATCCTAGGAAATACCATACCAGTTCCATACTTGCTCCTAGTCTTGAGGATTTTTTTTCTTGTCCAACATCTTTTTACTTGTAATAAAAACATATCCATTTCTGTTTCCTTTGCTATGATTCGTGACTGACTGCCATAACAGTTTTCTTACTGTATATTCGTGTATAGACCCGGCAGATATAGTAAAATGTATATTTCAGGGCTAAATGATGTGCAAGCTGATGATCTTGATTGATAAAGCAATGCAAAAACATTGATGGTTCATTTGATGGGTAGGGTAGATAATGCACAAAATAAATATCCCGATTTCTGACAGAATCATCGACTACTCAGATTTTGTGAAAAAAAAGTTGTTCAAGTAATAGTTTGCTCACCAGGGAGGGGAAGGGTCAGTTAACTGGACAGGCAAGCTTGGCTTGTTTCTGTGCGCATTACAAAACTTAAACCGGCCGGTAAACCCTAGTGAAATGGAACAGGAACATGTTATATTTTCTCTAGCCATGTTATGAAATGGGGTTAACTCAAGTCAGTCTTGCTTTACATGACTTTTAACTAACAAGACACAAAACAGACAAAGTGGAATTAATGGCAGGAGGATCAGTGCCATTTCCAGGCCACAGAAATTTTGACAGGTGGATCCGACGGGGACACAGGATTAGTGTTGAGAAAGCACCCCACATAGCCAACACTATCTTATATTGTAATTGTAAGTTATAGATAAGGAAAATTTGAGACGGCTTGGCTTAGAAGTGGATGGTCTCATCAAAATTGACTGTATGTGTATGTGCATGTGCATCAAGATCAGAAGGGTAGCTAGTTAGCATAATGCTAATTTATGCCCCAAGTCCAGTGGTTTTTAATACAACAAGCACATCATCCTATATTCTTGCCGGAGCTGTCAAAAGGAGTACCAATATCAACAAGAGCACAGGCTATCTCACCAGAGGCAGCAGCAGATTCAGCATGACCATTACGAGCTTGTTTGCTGCTGGCGCAGTTTTAGCCTCAGCAGCTGCAGGAGCAAGTATTGAGGCACCCCAACAACAACAACAACAAGCAGAGACAGAGACTCTATCAAACATACCACAAACACTGTCAGGTGGGGAGTGTGCATCAGTATCTCCTAAGGATTGCAAGAAGGCTAGGATCCAACGGCCCAAGTCAAGGAAAGCAGAGTCATGCACTATCAAGTGTGTCACCACTTGTATCCGGGGCGGTGAAGGCTCCCCTGGAGAAGGCCCACTCAATGTTAGAAGGTTTGTTCTACTTAGTTTTCGATTATTGTAAAGCATTTACTTACCTACTGCTTGACATTTTAGGTTAAAATAGTTTCGATCTTTTGCAGGCCTATAGTGGTTTTCAAGCAAGGATTCCGAAGCCGTAATTACTGGTAAATGCTGAACATAACAATGAATATTTTAATTTGTTCTTGTTTAACCTCTAAACAGTAATACAATACACATTTAGTAGAGTTTTATTGAATTGATTAAAATTAACTTTTGATTTTGCATTCTTTCAAGTAGCAGCATTTTATGTGTCTTCCCTGTTGTGCAGTTTGGTGGAGTGCTCAGATATTTGTAATTTGATCGGAGATGGAGATGATGGACCTTAATTTGTAAATTCCTTACTTTCAATTTGAAATACACTCAAGTCTTCTTTTTCTTTCAATATACAGAGGTAGAACCAGAAGCTTATGTTCATGTTTCATATTTATGTTCATTCAAGCTCTCGATCTCAATTTCAACAAAAGATGTTTAGGTTAATCTAGATGTATCATCTTCCTTACTATTTAGGAAGATTTCTTGAGTTTGAATGACATAGTAACAGTTTTTCTTGAAGATATTGCAAATGACATAATAATTTAGGAACTAGCAAAAATCAATATGAAAATTGGAAGTGGAATCACCTATTCATTTTCAATCCGGCTGAGTTAAGGGAAGAAGAGTATGGCATGCAGGTCAACCAAGTTGCTCATTGCCTCACCACACCCTGTATATAAGAGGTAGAAGACATTGATTCTATCACAGAGTCCTTATTAAAGACTTCAAATTTCTAAAAATTTGTCAATCTTTTTGGTTTTTTTGGCACTTGCGGGTGCGCGTAATAAAAAATTAGGATAGAGAAATTGTCATCTAACTGTTTAGTTCATAGTCACTAGAAAATCTAAGTAGACTAGTCTTATATGAAATTTTAAGATAAAAGACTGGTTGCGGTTATAGAAAATATTAACACTTTCAATGCACCCTACTTGAGGTAGGCTGTATTATGTGGTCTATATATGGTTTAAAAGTGTTGATGAGTTTCTAATCAATGGTCCATCTATAGCTTAGAATAAGGATTTATTCTTACGAATAAATCTGACATTTCAAATTTATTATAAGCTTGTATGTCCAAATAAATTCTTATGAGAAGAATCCATGCAGGTGTTTTGACAGAGTTTATCTATCCTGGAAGGCCAAAGAGTTTTCTACAACTTGTATGTTATGGTAAAAAATACTTCCAATTAAGATTGATGAATACCTAAAATAATTTTAAAAATTTTCTAATTAATTTCTAATATTTAAATACTAGCTTACTTGTAGGTCTAATATTTATACTAGGATGTTGATAATTAATTTTCAGTAATTAAATTTTTTAGGGTTATTGAAATATTGGCAAAATCCTTAAGAAATTTTATGAATTTGTTATAAATTCCACCAAAAATGCAAAGAAATATAAAATTTTTCTAAAACAATGCTAAAAACATTTTTTCCCTCTTTTTTTATAAATAAAATGCCATTTTTGTAGCGATTAAGCTGCATGTAATAAGCAAAAATTATTTTTTTTGGTCATATGCAATTAAAACATTGGATTAATTAATTTTTAATTTTTTTCTTTTTTTAACAATTATTTAACACAAAAAAAATGCAAACACACACACACACACCCTTTTTTCACTAATTACTTACACATAAAAAAAAATTACACATGTTTACAAACCATCAAGAATTCAAATTATAACAATAATTTAAAAACACGCTAAAAATTAAAAAATTAGCAAAATGATCCTCCCAAGGGTTGGAAAAAAAATAGAGATATTGTTGAAAACATAGGAAGTACACTAGAGGATTATGGGATAGTCAAAACAATGGCAATGTGCGGGTCTCATGCGCCAGCGCCATTGGCAGTGTATGCAGGTGATGCTTCGGTGTCTTGGGAAGCACGTGATGGCATGGATCAAGAAGCTCTTCCTCTCCTCTTCACTCCTATGCTGATGGTGTAACGAAAGGGAACCTGTAAAAGCAAGAAACAAACACAACAAACTTCAATTCTTTTTTCCTTCTTTTCTCTTTTTTAGATCTGCTTATCTCTCATTATTTTTTCTTCAAATGATCATTGCCGCTGCCATCTCAGGTGGAGCATCGTGTGTGGAGAGGGTCAGTTCTGTGGTTGTTGATAGGTCATCGGTTCATGGTTGGAAAGAGAGAAGAAACCATTAGCAGTGATATTCATAGCGGCGATGCTGCTGGAGCTAGCATTGTTGGATTTGTTGTTGGCAGAGGTTGCTGTGATGTCGAGGAGTTGATGCCTGCTGGTGGAGGAATGTGGTTGACGGTGATGGTGGGTTGATTTGTGGTGGCTTCAAATGGATAAATGAAAGGAGAACACCATGAGTTAAAGGTTTGCACAATAGGGGGCTATTCATGATGGTTGTGAGTTGTGGTAAAGAGGATAAATGGCTATTAGTAGCTCACAATAGAGGTTGGCGGTCGTGGGTTGTTGAAGAAAATGGTGGAGGAGACACTAATTTTATGTGCCTGGTGTTGTTGAGCTTTTTTCTGATGCTACTCCTTTGCTGGCACCATGGGGAGAAAAAAATGAGGGTCACAAATTGAAGTTGCTGGTAATGGCTTTAAGGTTAGATCGTCGCTGGTTTTGGTTTGAAAGAGTAAGGAAACGGGTCTATGGAAGTGTAGTTTTTTTACTTGTGTAACTGCAGGCTAGGTTGAGGTATAATAGGACCTGGGGTTTTTTGGTGTATGTGGGGATTTGAAGAGTGTGTGAGCTGGATAAAGTTCTTTTTTGGTATTTTTTTGTTAGTTTTTTATCCTCTCTCCTAAATATTCCCCCTTTTTTGTGTGTGTATAACCATCTATGTATTGATATTTTTTTTGTCTTTTCCCCTCAATTATTTGGTCCCCAAGCAATCTAAATTTTCTTTGGTCTCTCATTTTCTTCCTTTTCACTTTTAGTCCATTTGCTCATTTATTATATTTTTATTTTTCTTATTCTTTTGTATTTTTTTTAAATGGACAACATCAACGTTAACTCAAAAAGCATGTTAACAACTAAACATATTGAAAGTAGATTTTATTTTTTTTATTTTAAATTCTTTGAAAAAGACATTGAAAATGATGCAATATCATGGAACATGTTTTTTTAGGTTTTTGTTATTTTTTTCTTCTATTTGTTGTTTTTTTTGAAAAATTTCAAAAACAAAATGGTCAAAAATTAGGTTGCAATAATTTTGATGATGAAACCAAACAAACAAACAAACAAACAACAACAACAACCATTATCTAGATAGCCAATGGACAATATGAAGAGTGTATTGCTGCCACCTACAATCTAGTAGATAAAATGACAAGAAACCTAAAATATGACGAATAATCTTTTAACTAATGTTGATTATTGTGTGGAGAAGATTGACTATAATCTTTCATTTTATATAGAAAGCAATGTGAATAATTCCTTTTGATGAGTCAAAATATTTGGTTAAGATTTTTATAAATAGAATTTTAAAAAAAATCAAATAGGTCTAGCCCAATCTTAAAGAGAAGAAATCTAAGTACTCAAGCTTGACTGACTACCAAGTCCAAGTTCTTTGAGTAATATATTTGCCAAATCCATTTTTGTTTTTTTAAGATTTTTTATATTTATAAAAATCTATAACAAAAAATATTGACTCATCAATTACATGGATAAAAATGGATCAGGGGCTTGTTAATTAATAATTAACTTGAGCCTTGATAATGACTTTAGTGAAGCAAATGAGGAAGAAGTTAATGATACATAAGGTTCCTTTTGTTGAATGCCTTTATCTTTTTCATGTTGTTCATGATTGGATTCTCCCTTTTCCTTAGCCTCTTTTGCTGCCTCATCCACCATCTACATACATGCACATAAACATTAAACCATCTTCTAAAAACACACACACACACATATGTGTAGGCATTCATTAAGATTATGATTCAACTGCCGAAGAAGTTAATATAGTAATAAAACAAGAATTCGAGAGACTTGTATTAGAAAGATTAATGATCATGATTAATGCACTTACTTTTGTAGTGATGGTAAAAAAGAGTAAATAAGGCATAATATTAATAATACGAGTCTTGATGTGATCAAGGCATCCTTGGTGAGGCCATAAGCAGCAAAAGTTGTATCTTTAACTACAATCTTCAACAAGTGACGAGTAGTTTCCAAGGCATCAGCTGGGACTGTAGCAACACTCAACTTCTCCAATAACCTCTTATTTACCACTCTAAAATGTCTTTTTATCTAAATTATTTGAAGAAAATTAGTGTACTAGAAGCTTATGGACAACAATGCAAAATAACAAAACAAAAAAACAAGAAGAAAATTTAAGAGGAAGGAATATTTCATTAAGTTTTTTCTCTTCTATACACATTTTCTTTCTATTACACTTATACTTTATGCTTCTGATTACAAGCGTATTTATAGATCTAAAGTCCTAGACAATTAAGGAATTATAAGAAGCAAAGGAAATCCTATTATGAATAGGAAAATTAATTATGCCGACTTAATCGGTTGACCGGTTCTCAACCAGTAGATCGAATCATTTAATTCAACTGGTCGATCATTTCTTAACCGGTAGACCAATTCCTCTATTTTTTAGAAAAACTAGAAATCATGTTTATGTTTAACATCCCCTCTTAAACTTGATTTCTCATATCTCTTAACATATCTCTCATTTTGACAAAAACATCATGTTTGAGTGGTTTAGTAAAAATGTCTGTGACTTAGTCTTGGGTCTTCACATACTTGACTTTAACTTTCTTATTTGTAATGCAATCTCATAGGTAATGAAATCTTATGTCGATGTGCGTACTTCTATCATGAAACATAAGATTCTTTGCTAAAACAATGACTGATGAGTTGTTCATATAAATTTCTATAGGCTTCTCTTGTGACATTCATAATTTTTTCAATAATATTTTTAGCCATATAGGATGAAAAACACATGTTTTAACAACTATTTATTCAGCTTCACAAGTTGATAATATGACTATAGATTTTTTTTTTGAACTCAATGTGAATGTTGTGTCTCTAATATAAAAGACAAAACTTGTAATGCTTTTTTTTTTTATCATCCGAATCTCCATCCAAATCATTATCACTATAATTTACAAGATTAAATTTGTTAGAGTAACCATAGAATAAACCAAAATCTATGGTACCTTTGATATATTAAAGAATTCACTTTAAAGCTTTGAGATGTGTCATAGTTGGTATCTCTATGAATATGCTCATAAGTCCTTGTCCAAAAAGAATATCCGAACAAATGCATGTCAAATATCTCAAACTCTCAACTAGGCTCTTGAATATTGTAGGGTTTATCTTCTCTCCTTCATCATTATTTGACATATTTACTCTACACTCAATTAGAGTATTCATTTTTACATAATCCTCCATCTTGAACTTCTTGAGAATATTTTTTGCAAACTTCTTTTGACTCATAAAGATTCCATCCTCTCCTTGTTTGATTTTAATCCCTAGGTAAAAGGTCAACACCAATATCTGTCATCTCAAATTCGTTGAACATTGATTGTTTGAAGTCTCCAAACATCTTTGGATTATTGCCTGTAAAGATCAAGTCAAATACAAGGCTTTGCTCATAAGAGTATCACCACTCTCTTTTATCTTCATATAGATAGCATATTCATGGGGGCATTTTACAAACCCATTCTTCAAGAAATAACTATCAATTCGACTATACCAAGCTCTAACCCATGGGTTGCTTCAATCTATACAAGACTTTGCTCAACTTTAATATATTGTCTTCATGTCCCTTCACTTCATAACCTATGGGTTGCTCAATGTAGACCTCATCTTCAAGAAAGCAATTTAGAAAGGCTAACTTGACATCCATTTGGTAGATCTTCCATTTATGTTAGGCAGCTATGGCGATTATTAATCAAATGGCCTCTAATCTAGCAACTGAGACAAAAACTTCATCATAGTCAATCCCTTGCTTTTGATTATAGATTTTTGTTACCGATCTCACCTTATACCTCTCCATTTATTTAGCATTCTTTTTTTTTTATAGATCCTCTTGGGACCTATTGACTTCTTTTTATTTGGCTTATAACCAACTTTCATGTGTCATTTTCCTCAATTAATGAAATCTTCTCATTCATAGCAATTCTTTACTTGTCATCCTTTATTGCCTTTTCAAATATTATAGATTCACATGTGGTAAGATGACAATATAGAGTTAGATTATCATCTATTGGATTGGTTACCTCATATAAGTTATCAAAGCTACTCATCTTTCTTGGTGGACTAGGTGATGGGTTCTACTATTTAAACTTCAACTAGAAGAAGAAGATAAAGGTGAAGTTGAGTTCATTGGTGATTGTGGAGGTGTAACTAGTTCTTAATGATCTTCATCAAAAACTAATAAAAAATCATACTTCTCACCATCTTCTACCTTCCAATCCCATGCTCATTCTTTATCAAATTCAACACCCCTACTAATAACTATCTTTTCTTTATTGGGGTTGTAAAGCTTGTATTATTTGGACTTTTGATAATTATCCATAAAAATCATCCTTTTGCTCTTGTCATCTAGTTTGGTTCTTGCTTGATCATTTACATGCATATAACCAATGCTCTCAAACACCTTCAAGTGAGTAGCATTTGGATTTCTTCCATTCCATGTCTCTTGTGAAGTCATGCCATTTAAGGCTTTCATAAGACACCTATTTGACAAGTAAACATCATAATCTATAGCTTCATCTTAATACTTCTTTGGCATCGTTTTGGTTTTGAGTATGTTTTTTGTTATGTTAAGGATGTTATCATGCTTCTATTTTTCTTTCCATCATGCCATTATGTTGTGAAGATCTAAGCATCGCTAAGAAAGTTTTTTTGATATCATGATCTTCACAAAACTAATTAAACTTATTAGAACAAAATTCACCCCTTATCTGTCCTCAGTAATTTTATAGAATAACCACTTTTTTTTTCCAACTAATGTCTTCTTAAAATAGTTAAATACATTAGACTTTTGTTTTAAGAAATATACCTATATTCTTCTACTATGATCATCAATAAAAAGTTGAAAATATCAATTTTTACCAAATAAGCATTGTTGAATAGGACCACATACATCTGCATATATCTTGTCACGACCCGAATCCCGGGTCCATGACCGGCAATGCAGGAGCGGTGTCGAAAGGACACCTCACTTACGCTAAGCCTCAGAACAAACATATATAAAAAACAATTTATTGAAAAATACGTAGCATTTCATAATCTTCAGAAATATTATATTATTCAAAACTGATGAAGCTAAAAGATAGTTTCAAACTCCTCATCAATTATTAAAAACATAAACAATAATCTATAATACTTATTACATTGTCAAAATCCAAACTTAATTAAAACAAGGTAATAGTGGAGCATTTAAGACATCGAATCAAAACTAAAAGTAAAGCCTAGCAAAACAAGTAAGACATACCAACCAAACTGAAGAAGCAAGAAGACTCAACAAAGTCCAACTGCTATTAGAAACTAAAAACCTGAAATAATATTAAGAATGAGGGGTGAGTTCAACCAACTCAGTGAGGGAATAACATTTAATATACATTTTAGATATTAATAGTGTGCAAGATGATTTATCTTGATATACATATACATACTAAACATATCTCATAAAGTAGTGGAATACATGTCAGAGATCAGATGACACCTAAAGGTGACCAGATGACACTCAAAAGTGACCAGATGACATCCGAAGGTGACCACTATAGGATGATCAGTCGCCATAGGCTGATGCCTCTCTCACCAGCTAGGTATACAGAATACTATATGCACATAGACTAACTACTCTCCGTTAGCATGGAGTTACTGACAAGTCTTATATCAAGGCATAATAGATGTTCACAGAACCATCAAAGAAACGTATATCATATAAAATAGAATTTAGTTCGACAGATTGCGAGTGCAAATTCAAGAATAAATGAGTACTTGAAAAATAAAGCAAACTATATAAATATTCAAGAAATTAACTAGTTGTACTCATCGTATAATCAACATACATATTTATTTATATTATATGCATATTAAAGATTATTCCACCCAAAAAAAAAAGGGGGGGGGGTACCGATAATCAACATACATATTTATTTATATTATATGCATATTAAAGATTATTCCACTCACTCGGAAAATATAAAACTAAAAGGAATATCAGATGAAAGACCCGGAAAACCTATTGAGGATCGTTAGGAGAACCTACGATAAATATACGAAATATACTCAAAAACAACTCAAAGCAACACAAATAAAAGATTCTAGTGCATAGAAGAAAACAAGGTTTAGTCTCCTAGGTTTAGGGGCAAAAACGACAATTATCCAAAATAGGGACCAAAACGTAATTTTACCAAAACTGGACCAAACTATAAATACATAACCATACTAAAATTTAACACATAAACCATCCTCAATTCTGTCTAGAGCAAACCAGGGACCGAACTGCAATTTTATAAAGTTTAGGGACTAAAATGTAAATTCCTAAAATTGAAGGATCAAACTAAAAATATTCCAAATCAATTATCAAACTGAGATTCATTATCATTAACCTCATAATAACACTGTCCAGAATCTCAAAATACATTTAGGGTCAAATTGTAATTTTTCCAAAGTTTAAGGACTAAACTGAGATTTTCATAAATCAAGGACCAAAATAAAATTTGGTCATCTTTAACCTCAAGACCATTCTATCCAAATTTTCCAGCAAGGTTAAAATGAATTTCTTAACCCATAAAAATTAATTTAAACAAATCAACTAACAAATCCTTATTTCTAACAACATACTAATTATTCACCTAACATTAAACCCTTAATAATCATAAATCAATCTTAACAACATAAACTTCTAATCCTTATAAACCTTAATCTATCTCTCTCTCTTTTTTTTAATCCTTTCATAAACAAATCATAATTAAAAGTAACATGAGAGAGAATCACTTACATGCGACTTTCACTTTTCTTAAACCCAAAACTCAAGATTAAAAACTGAAATCCTTGGTTTGATGAGAGGAGGGTCACGGCGGCCACAAGACTTAGAAGAGAGAACACTAATTCTCTTGCAACTTTTCCTTATATAACTAGGTTAACTTAGGTTGAGTTTGGGCTGACTGAGACTTGGGTTTGGGCCAAAAGTTTAGGTCTTACATATCTTTTATAAGGGTTGACTTGATCTAGATGTAGACTACTTTAGAAAGCTTTTACAGAATTGTTTGCCCATTAAACATCCTTTACACAATTGATTTGGATGTTCAATAAATGATAGACCTTTTAAATCCTTTTGCTTTATTCTCAAGCTGTCAAAGTTTACATACCCAAGTATCATATGTCAAAGCAAGTCTCATCTTTCACACATGTCTTTAAGCATTTAGGCACATCCATCTCTTTGTTTAGCAAAAATATTTTGTTCTGTCATGATTACTTTTGCAATCATAGTTTCATAAGTATTAAGTAATGTCAAAGCATGATCTTTCATCTTAATCTCATAACCCTTCTCCAATAATTATCTCAAACTCAATATATTGATTTTTACGGTTGGGATATAATAAACATCACCAATAAATTGATGACTATCATTTTTCAATTTAATAAGAATCGTACCTGTCCCTTTGATGAAAACCTTTGAATGATCCGTAAAGGTTACATTACCTTTAATTGATTCATCAAGCTATATAAACTTGTTTTTATCTCCATACATGTGATTGATGGCGCTATTTTCTAGATACCACATGTTTTTTTAGGTTGTATTTATTCATCGATGATGACAACATGTGTTGGTTTCTCACCTTCACTAACAGACCCACAAGAGCCATGAAGGGAACTCTGTGTGGGAAGCCTATGCAAGTTAAACAAATAGAGGGGGAGATGATTGATAATGAGGTATAGTGGACCAGTCAACCCCAAAGGTGGTGTCGCGGGGGTGCGAGCCAACGCAACATCGTCTGGCGACGACGGAGGCTTTTTGTCGTGCCTCATGTGTGAGGTGTTATGTGTTGGAAAGGGTTTTTGGATTTAATCATAAAATTATGATTAATGTTTAGGAGTCGCCACCTAGTATTATGGTCACTAGGAACTTATGGTTTGCGAGAGTATGGGTAAGGGATTGGTTGTGCAAGGGGAAGACGCATCACCACCAGTGTACCCTACCTAAGGTAAGCTGCATTGTTGTTTGATTGTTTTTTCTAAGTCGGGTCTCTATTCATTGGTCTTTTCCAAGATTCAAGGCAGATCTTTCTTATTGGGTTAAATCCTAACCATTCTAAAGTCTGATTTTAGCATTGCATTTACTTACACCTTGTATCTTTAATACATGAGGGTATATCTTATCGTGTAATTTTACACACCACAAACATTAAGTCTACATTTGAACCTTAAAAAAATTGAAAAAAAGTTTTTGATATTTTGGCCAAACCCTAATGGATGATCATAAACTGGTTATGATATCTAATTTTTTGGATTTTTAAAACATGACAAAGATGCAATCTTTTAATGAAAATATGCTTGAGAAATTTTTAGGAATTGACCGTATGCATGAAAACAATATATATATATATATATATATATATATATATATATATATATATATATATATTTAAAAGGGAAATTGATTTAAAAGTTTTTGAGATTTTTTTTGAAAATGTTTTGAATTTTATTTTTGAAATATTTGGAGAAAACCCGGGTATTTTAATACCGGATTTGTATTTTACAAATGTAAATATACAACCCGATATTATGCAAAATTGGTAGAAAAATATTTGAGAAAATCACAATTTTTTTCAACGGATTCTTGAATTTTTTTTTGAAAATTTTTGTTTTTTTAAAGAAATATAATATATATTATATTATATTATATAATAGTAAATATATGGGCTGGCCCGGCCCAGCTAACTAGGTCGAGCCCAGTCGGGTTGGGCCGAAATCCCCACAAAACTAGCTCTTTTAGGGGTGGGCCAGACCAACCCAACCACCTAGGCTGGGCTGAAACAGGTCCAGCCCATCCCAAAGATTATTATGTGTAGAATGTGAACAAGTTCACGTTTTGCATGTAACCGAAATGGTTGCAGAAATAGAGGTCGATGAAGGAGCTGCTCACTTGACAAAGAAGTCTCGGCCGTGATCAGGAGTTTGAGCTGATGGTTTCGATGGTGTCGCTGGGAGGAACAGTGGCCAGAGTCGATCGCGAGGGGATGAAGGATTTTGCAGAGGTGAGAGAGAGGAAGAAACAGTGACTGTTTTAGGAGTGGGGTGGCCGGCTTGTGGTTGGGCTAGCTACCTGTGGTGGAGCTGGTGGTGCAGAAGCTGGTGGTGGCTAGAACGGCGAGGAGAGAGAGGGAGAGAAAAAAACTGTAGAAACGGGGGCAGAGGGGCTAGTTTTTGACCGACTTTGGACCCTATTTTCTCCTCCCTCAGGTCATCAACAAAGCCTCTATTTATAGGAGGTGGAAGAGGGTAATCTCGTCTACACCGAGGTAAAATTTCAGCCCTTGATTTGATTGGGAAGGATCTCAACCATTGGTTCAAAGTAGCCTCCCTGAATTGTCAAATCTGTAGGAAAAGACTGCCTGAGTTGACCTCTTTACGCCGTCACTGGTGTTGCCGTGCTGTCATTCATCCTGAAATGTTCACAGGGGGTTGTAGAGAAACTGCATGGGATCTTTTTCATGCAAGTTTTGTTGGATTTAATGGAGAAATCAAGCATTAAATTCTCTTGCAAATAAGGCTCTCACGCTGTTTCTTAGGGTAAAATGGGGAAGATAATGAACAGTGACCAGACGACGCGTCGTCTGACCCTCTTTTATTTTTTATTTTTTAAATACTCAAAACGGCGTCGTTTTGGATTGAATTAAGGATTTTAACTGATTTTCAATTTAGTCCTCCAGTTTTCAATTGGTTTCAATTGAACCCTTAATTGATCATAAACTTTTGATTTAATGCAATTAGGTCCCTACGGAACTTCAACTTCAGCCTTGGATTTACGCGCCTTTTGCAATTTGGTCCTTGGTCTCGAATTTATGCAATTTAACCCTTAGTTGACCATTAAACTTTCAAATTCTTTAATTTCACCCCCAGTTTTCGTCAATTGAGCCCATATAGTGTGGTGTCTTTCTCAGATTGGTCCTTGGCTGCGAATTTCTTCAATTTAGACCCTAATTGATCCCAAAACTTCAATTTTCTTGCAATTTGGCCCCTAATTTCAATCAATTAACTTGGTAAAAATTAAATTTGATCTCTTAAAATTCAAGTCTTCTCAATTAAGCCCAAATTAGGCTCCCAAACTTAATTTTTCACCAATTAAACCCCAAATAAAATTAATTTGACCCATTTAAAGTATAATTAAGTCCTTGCACTTAATTAAATCCTTCAATTGGACCCAAATTAATTCTTAAACATAATTAAAATTCAATTTGGCCCATGATTAAATCAAATTGGCCTATTAAAAATTTAATTATGTCCCTAGACTTAATTTTTATGCAAATTCATTCAATAATGATTAAATTTGACCTTGAATTTGCATTTTCTCAATTTTTGGGCATAATAGGGTACAATTAAGCTTTAAAATTTCCTTCAAAAGTTGCAGCTTGATTTCCTGGCATACTTTCTCCACATTGCTAGCCTTTATTTTATTTTTTGATTTTTATTTTGAAAAAAAATTGATTTTTGGAGAATAACCCAGAATTGGGTTATGACCGGTGGAATGCAATAAATTTAAGGTTGTTCTTATTATTGAAGGGTTCCTTCCCTTTATGTAAACCTCAAGCCTCGTCTGAGCTTGGATGAGGAGAAAACATGTGTTATGTTGTCCTAGACTTTGATTGAGTATAAAGTCAATAGGAAACCAAATGATATTATTTGGCCGCTTTGTGAAGTATATAGCTTCTTTATTCTTTTATTTCTTTATTGATAAGTTTATTACTAACTTTTTTTTTCTTTTTATAGGGCTAACAACTGAATGAGAGGGAGAAACTCCAGTAAGGTTTGTAGAAGAGAGTTCATTAAAAAAGTCTTCATTGTTTGTCAGGATTGGAGGCAGGACTGGAGAAGTGATGGAGGATTACCCCATCATTGTTGATGAACTCTCTATTCTTGAGCAAACAGCAGTGGGAAGTTAAAACTCCCGTAGAAAAATAAAGTTGGGGGTAGTCGTTTTCCACTATCTAGGGGTCAAGTAGATTTTACTCCTCCAAAAGTGATCATGAGCACTGCCACAAGCTTTAAGAGGATGAGGGTTTCCACCCCCGTGGAACTTGATGAGGGTTTCCACCCCTGTGGCATTTCCTCTACCTTAACTCCTAGCTCTATCAACAGAGGCTGCAACAACTAGGTCTTCTACTCAAATTATTCCTGATGGAGCTGAGTATGAAGATGCTTTTGCTATTTTTGCTCTTGGCTTAACTCCCTTCAATTTTTCTATGTTGACTGCAAAGGAGAGGCAACTTATGAAGGCTATTGTTAGTAAAAGTTAGGAATTTGAGAGGTTCGCCTTGAGGTGGTGAGACTGTTGGAAATGATTCTCATCATCCCATCAAATATCTCAATGAAGTTTGATGATAACCATTATTTGGATTTAACTTGTCAAATTGTGTTTAATGTAAGGAACCTTCTCGTTCACTGTGACTATTATTCCCAACACTTTTTTTTTTGGCAAATTTTCATGATGTGTGCCCATCCCAGAAGGCATTGGATGACTGGGAGGAATCATGTAAAGGGGGACATTGCCATAGACAAGGTGAACCAAGTTGAAAAACCATACTGATTTAAGATGATCAAATTACTGCATAGCTTTTCCTTCTTATTAAAGAGTTGTTGAAGTTCTAATAGAAAGAGCTGAAATGTCCCATTCGGAGTATTTTAATTATCTATCTTTGATGGGATTGAGGGCGCGGAAACCATTATTTAAGAGCTCGTGATTTTTTATTAGTTTTCCACGGAAAAAGGCCAAGGATATTCAAAAATTCCTTAAGAACATGTGTGCTAACAACTATAGAAAGGCTCATGAAATGTCCCATTCCAGGAGTATTTTAATTATCTATCTTTGATGGTGATTGAAGACGTCGATAAACCAATTTTGGAAGAGCTATCAGTGATTTTTTTATTAGTTTTCCACAGACAATGCCATTGAGGATATTCAAAAATTCCAAGTACCTTAAGAATAAGGTTTATGTGTTGGATAATCAATTATTACTTGGTTCTAGCAATCTAATTCATTCTTCTTTACCAAAGTGGCTAGTAGTTGGTGTTTGCCACTTGTAAAAGCTTCCTTTTTGTGGGAAATTGAACTCTCTGATGCTTAAATAACTTTTTTTAAAAAGAAAACACCATGATATTTTAGAGAGATGCTCTGAAAAAAAAATGCAATAGAGAAGACAGATTGAGAACCTCATTTTCTAATGATCTAATAGGTCTTTATAGCTCATCCTTACCTTTCTCTTGATCACATCATCACTTCCTTTATAAAAGAGAAAATTATTTTTAACTTGATCAAAGGAAAAATATCTTTATATGATTAGGTTTAGTGTTTGACTGAATCTAGAGGTGTTGAGTATTATAAATTGTCAAACTCATGCATGCTTGGCTCAACTAAGAGTTTTAAATAAACAAAAATAAAGAGAAAACATGTTGATGCAGTTAACAAAAATATATGTTTTAATATAATGAATAAATATATGTTTTTTTTTTAAGAAAATCATTATTAGTATTCATTTAAATATTATTTTGTTTTGTTTTGTTTTAATTTTATTTATTTTATTTTTAATATAATGAATAAATATATTCCTTGAATACTTGATTTTAGCATGACACCATCACCATCCTCTCTGCCAAGCAAAAAAAGAAAATTTAACGTTCGCGTCTCGATCTTCGATGTATATTTCAAATTCACTATTTCTAGTAAAATTCGTTAATTTGAACCACACCATATTCAAACCGTTCTCTGTCCAGATGCCCGAAACAGTAACCCCCACCAAACCTAATGTTGATTTGATGGGTTTGTGCAGGGAAGGAGAGCTCAGGAACCACAAAGTTCATGAGTGGTGATCAAAATGTATCTGCTGAATCGCTTTCGCTTTCGCTTTGAATAATCAAATGGTTGAAAAGTATGCCTCACTCTGTTAGTCTTAGATGCCCAAATGGCCATATCGCGTCAGTTTTGATATTCTCTAGTCTCACGGTTTGAAGATTCAAGCATTAATTAACTTAAAAGAACTAAAGAGATAGTGTATTCTTATTATAAAAAAAAAGAAGAAGAAATAGTGGTGCCCTATGAGACCCGTAATTAATATTAAATATTTGAATTACCATATTAAATAATTATTTTAATTAGAATTTAAATTGTTAAATATAATTTAAAAATAAGAGGTTAGACTAATCAAAAGCTTGTACGAATCACCACTGATGCATATATGTTGCTGAATAGTATACCAGCTTTGATTTTTCTTTGTGGAATTATTGTCGATTAGTTTTCCAATGATGCATGCATTTAATTCATTTTTTCCAGACCAGACGAAAAGTATACCACAGTAATGTACAAATAGAGGTAACTACTGCAAATTAAAAAAAAAAAAAACATGTGGCTATGGATCAATATGTTTTATTTTTATTTTTATTTTTATTTATTTGGATTCCAAATTAACCCAGCATCTTTATCTCTGAGTCCAAATCAAGCACTAAATCCAAACATGTATGAATCTAGTGATTTGTCAGATCCAACACTTTTGAACTAAGCCAAATATTGAACCCACACGTGTATATAGATATTTTCTCTCTGATAAAGTTAGAAATATTTTTTCTCAGATTAAGTCATGGATATTTTTCTCTTTGACATAGAAGAGAAAGGAATGCGATCAAGAAAAAAATGAGTATGAGCTATAAAAACCCATTGGATCCTTAGAAGAGAGGGTTTTCAATCTCCATTATCTACTGTATATTAATTTTCAGAGTCTCTCTCTAAAATATCATTGTCTTTTGTAAATTCCCTTAAAAAAGAAATGGCGTTAAATTAAGATTTATAAAAAAAATAAATTTTTATATCAAAAGTGAAAAAAAATCATAGTACACTTAAGGAGGGGCAAAAGGGTAAATTACCCTAGAAAAGAGTATAAAAAGAGGGGGGATTTTCTTCTCTTCAAGCCATCAGCTACGAACAAAGGAGAAGGGAGGAAATTTTCAATTTTTCTCACCAAAAATCTTAGAGAAAACCAAGGGATTTAGGGAAGAATTGAGGGAAACACATACACACACATGTAAACATTTGATTAATAAGGAAAGAGAAGCAAAATAATTAAGAAGAGGGGTTGCACATTCATGGCAACAAGGAAGGAAAAAAAAGATTAAAAAAAAATTGACTGGTTAAGATTCGAAGACTTGAATAACATTTGGTAAGCAATTCTAGATATACTCTAGTAATTTCAAGCAATTTGAATAACATTTGAGCTAGAAATCATGAATTTTATATTAAGGTTTATAGAAAAGTTTTTGGGGAAATGCAAATTGACTATGAATTTATCAAATTTAGTTAGATTAGATTGTATTGGGTGTTAAATTTAGTAGATTTGATGAAGAAAAATATAGGGTCCTTAAGAACCCAAGTGGCCAGCCAAAGAGGAAAGTTAGGCTCGTGATATATAATTGCATGTAATTAAGTGAAATTATTGTGAACTCATGTATATTTATATGGGGAAATGATTTCTGAAATAATTGAATTATAATTTGAAATTTTGATTGAAATGTGACAGTGTAATCAAAGATTTTGTTAACATGAATGTTATGTAAATTGACTTTAGATGCTTGAATAAAGATTTAAAATTTAAAGGAGCATAAAGGGTTTTAGAGAATTGGAATTAATGATATTGCAATTTAAAGGAGCATGAAACCTCTCTTGTATCAACGAAATGAGAATTTATTTGGTAATGAATATAAGAAGGAAATTTGATATACCTGTTGATACAAGAGAGGTTTCGTGAGCTGTGCTGCAACACAGAGGCACTTCAAAATCTTTGATAGTAGGTAGGTGTTCCACACCTTAACATTTTCTTTTGTAAGATTGTCGTTATAATATGTTCAATATGTTTTGTTATTTTATTTTTAATAAGTAAAACATATAATGGAAGAAAGTAATTTTTAGTGATGGGATTAATATTTGATAAAGGAAAATGAAATTAATTTTGGTGAAGGGATTAATGCCTGGTAAGGGACTGAAGAAATTAGTCCTGGTGAAGGGATTAATACATGGTAAGGGGCAGAAGAATTAAGATCGTGATAAATCTGTAGAAAAAAATAAAAAAGTAATAATTATGAAACTCAATTCTCAATCGACCCAATGTTGAAGAATTAAATTGAAAAAAAAAATCTAATAAGAAAAAGAATTAAAAAAAACAACTTGAGTTAACATATCAAACCTGTGTCAGGAGATTAGGATAACCCTATATAAAGCAAATCAAAACAAATTATAAAATATAATTTCCAATTAATTCAATGTTGAAGCATGAACTTAAAAATGTCCAATTAAATAGAACAAAAAAATAAAAATCAACTTGGCTAACCCACAAAACACGTGACCCAAGTCATGAGGTCACGATAACCCCATAGAAAAAAAAATTTAAAAAAATATGTAGATCAATTCTCAATCAACCCAATGTTGAAGGATAAAGTTGATAAAAAAATAATAAAAAATTACTTGAGTCAACACAACTAGCTCATTACCCAAGTCATAAGACCAAAACGCAAATCAAAATAAATTATAAAGTCTAATACTCAATAAACCCAATGTTAAGAAAAAAAAATTTAAGAAATAATCCTAAAAAAATTTAAGGATAAAAGTGAAAAAAAAACCTTGTCATTTCACTCTTCATTGCTATAGTAAATTCTCAAGCACTTTTATATATGTTAATAATCTTCTCTTTCTCATATATGTTAATAATCTTCTCTTTCTCTCTAGGAATGTGAATGAAAATGGTGAAAACCAAGAAAAATGCTAACTCTTAACCTTATATAGGTTAGCCGACATGGCCAGCCATCTTTAACTGATTGGATGATTCAACAATTATCTCTTAACCTATACAACACCAATAAGAGACGTTATAGAGAGATTGTGGGAATTCAAAATTTTTAAAAGGCATCAATCCTTAGCCTTCATTTACTTTCTAGATTATTTTTTTACTTTAGCACTTTAAAAGAAAACGGATAAAATAACACAGTATAAAAAATATTTAGAAAAGTAGCATAATTTAAAGAGTTGTAAATAATATTTGTGACTTACAAGCCACAAGTGTCATCTGTGACTCTCTCCAAAGTTAAAAATAGGCTGACACATTTTACAATAAAAAGAGAATAGAGAGGAGAGAAAGAAAAACAAGAAAAGAAAGAAAAAGACCTTGAATACACACTGAAACTCCAATAACAACACCATCAGTATCGTTGGAAGGATATCGATAAGACAAATCCAACGACAAGAACGTTACGAACAGTGACTTGAGTGGGCCACACGAGTAGGCTAAAGTGTCAGGGCTTGTTTTTCTTTGGACAGCTCGTATAGAACATTCTGGTCACCATTTATGACCTTCTTTGATGTCGTTGGATTTGTCTCATCGAGATCTTCTCAACGGTACTAGCAGTGTCATCATCAGAGCTTCGATGTGCCTCTAGGTTCTTTTTATATATTTTTCTACCTTTCTCTCTCTCCCCTCTCTTCATAAATTACAAGAGGAGAGAATATATTAATTTGAAGTAAAGAAAAAAATAAAAAAATTAAATTTTTTCAAAAATATATTTTAAACACAAAAATAAACAGCCATTAGGATTTCATATAATCATCCATCTAGAGGAATGTTATCTATGTATGATATACGGGAATTAGCCAACATGGCATCCAAATTAGTAAGTGGCAGTACCGAGTTAACTGCTAAACATTCTTTAATTAATAATTTTTGAAAAAACACACTTTATTTTCTTTTTTTATATATAATAATAAATTTATTCATCAACCCAAACTAAAGATCTATATATTTGGGTTTTAAAAAGTTATAAATTATAGTTTTTGAAAAAAAAAACACGTGGAAAAAGCTGTTGAATCAACTTTTAAAGTTTTTCACGTTTAAAAACCACAAGGTAAACCAAATTTGTTTTCTAACTACTCCAATATTTGCCTATAAATATTACGCCGATCTCAACTCCCTAAACCACCTCTCAAACACTCCTAGAACTGGGAAACCCATTTCCCACAAGCTAGCTATCATTCACCTTTCTTTCTTGCTCTGTATAAACTATATTATATATATTATTTCTTACAGCTAGCAAGCAAGCTAAGGAAACAAATATACATATATAGAAACATATGGGTGCTACTGGAGGAGATGATCATCAGGCGGCCGGCATGTTCTCAGTGACCGTGACCGAGAAGGAGGTGGTGGCAGCAGTGCTACCAATGCACGAACATTGGCTACCACTCTCCAACCTTGACTTGCTTCTTCCTCCACTTGATGTGGGTGTTTTCTTTTGTTACAAGAGACCAACGTCGTCGACCTTGACGATCAGCTCATCCTCACCAACTACTAATTCTTACAATTTTCGGTCCATGGTTGGTGTTCTGAAAAAGGCCATGGCCCAAGTCCTGGTGTCCTACTACGCCTTTGCCGGAGAGGTTGTGGCTAACTCTGTGGGTGAGCCTGAGCTGCTGTGCAACAACCGAGGCGTGGACTTTTTTGAAGCAGTTGCAGATATTGAGCTTATGGACCTCAATTTGTATAACCCTGATGATAGCATTGAGGGGAAGCTCGTGCCCAGAAAGAAGAATGGGGTCCTTGCTGTCCAGGTCTGCTCTATACTTACACACGCCACTACTTTTTGTTTCTGTCGGATATGTTGGATTCTTTTTATAATTGACTTGTACTTTTTTTGAAGATATAATTTATAAGAAAAGAACCTCACTTCCATATATAATCCTGCAGGAAACTATGCATAAATTACTAAAACTGCTCTTTGTTGATGCGTATAACATCAACCGTGAGTAAGTTGTTTTCTACCATAAATTAAAACATAATTTCGATCCTTTTATGTTCTTAAGAAAACACAATCGCTCATGTTTCAAATCTCATTATTAATGTTGAAATCAATGATTTAATTTTGAAAGAAATAAAATATTAAGGAGTTAAGTTGTGTTTATTTTTATGTGTTAAATTATGATTATTCAATGATTCAGATTCTATAAACATGATGGACGTCATAGATATCGTTTAGTTACTTTCTTTTTTAGCATAAAAATTTATATTCTTTTAGATTGCATTTGTTTTTTTCTTTTCTTTTTTTGAAATAGAAAAAACAAAGTCAATGAGAATAAAAAGGCATAATTATATTATGTTTCAATTCTCATAAAAACACAAAACTAGTTAGCACTTGGTTTGCCTGGTAAACCTGGACCTTGACAACTCTAAGTCTCCGGAGATGGATCCGGCATGGTCGAGTCATCGCGTCACGACAAGCGATAAAGAATAAAAAAAAAAAATAGAATTGAACAGCGGACATATTAATTGCACAATGCTCCATATGTGTGTGGTTTTGCAAATTAAAGGTTTCCTCGCTGCAAATTTGCAGACCATTCATGAAAAGCAAAATTCTAACGGTAAAGAAGCAGGGGGAAATTTATATATTTCATTTGAGCTTGCTGCGCGCAAAGGCGCACGCGCGCAGACATTGACATACAGGGCTCTAGAAATTTATGCGCTTTAACCTCACGAACTAATTACATTACAAACTATATATATTTTCAGGCAACACAACTGAAATGTGGCGGTTTAGTGGTGGCGTGCACGTTTGATCATCGCATTGCAGATGCCTACTCGGCCAACATGTTTTTGGTGTCATGGGCAGAGACAGCTCAATCTAAACCAATATCACTGCTTCCATCGTTCAGAAGATCCTTGCTAAACCCAAGACGTCCTAGTTGCGTGGACGCTTCTTTGGACAACATGTACGTGCCCGTCTCCACACTGTCACCTCCCAAAGAGCCTGCACCTGATGCTGATGAACTCGTAAGTCGCATATACTATGTGAAAGCAGATGACCTAAATCAACTACAATCCCTTGCTAGCTCCAAAGGGAACAAGAGGACAAAAATGGAATCGTTTAGTGGATTCTTGTGGCAATTGGTTGCCAAGTATTGTGCTATAAAAGATGATGATGATGATGATAACATTAACAATGCCTGCAAGAAGATATCAAAAATGGGCATCGTTGTGGATGGAAGGACTAGGTTAAGTAGTGATCTTGAAAGAGGGGATGTAATGGAAGCATACTTTGGAAATGTGCTATCCATCCCCTATGGTGGCAAGACAGTCCGTGAACTAATTGAAAATCCATTGAGTTGGGTTGCAAATGAGGTCCATGATTTCTTGGGAAATGCAGTGACCAAGGAGCATTTCTTAGGGCTGATTGATTGGGTGGAGGCTCGGAGGCCAGAGCCAGCTGTGGCCAAGATATATTGTGGTGGTGGTGATAGTGACGGGCCGGCTTTCGTGGTCTCCTCCGGGCAAAGATTCCCGGTCTCGAAGGTGGATTTCGGCTGGGGTGTGCCTCTTTTCGGGTCGTATCATTTTCCGTGGGGTGGAACTGCTGGGTACGTGATGCCCATGCCAAATCCGGCAGGTAATGGTGATTGGATGGTGTACATGCACCTGCTGAGAGGGCAGCTGGAGTTCATCGAGACAGAAGCTTCCAATTTCCTTAGGCCCTTGACTTGCAATTATCTACGTTGCCTATCTGCATCATCAAACTAGCTAGATAGCAGCTATCGATCCGGCTACGATGTTGTAATTAATTATTATTACCATGCTTGGATGGATTGTGCTCCCTGCCTGAATTCAATATCACCACCCGTTGGCTTTCTTTGTGACTAAATTTATATATAGCTAATTAATATATTTGCCTTTTTTTTCATCTAATTCTAATTAAGGGATGGTCAAGTAATTAAAAAGCTCTATCTCCATTCTTTAATTTATTAGACTCGAACCTTAGAATTAATTATATCTAATTAAGAAATTAATCTCATTAAATCTTGATGAATGTATCTAATTAATTGATGTAAATATATAATTAATAAAAAAAAATAAACTATGTATATATATAGACACACACACACACACACACACACACACACACTACCTAGCTATACGTAACCTTAATTTATCTTCAATTTGTTGATATAACAAATCAAAGCAGGCTGGCTCGAATATTTTAGATCTCTTTAATTAGAAGAAAAGGAAGAGCATAAATATATTTAATTACTTGGACACTCCTAAGATCCCTCAAACTCCAAATTAATCATTAATTACTGGTAACTTCGATCACAATCAATATCAACCTAAAGAAACGCCGGCATATCATTTAATTACATGTGTGTCTAATATTTTATAGGATTTAATTATACGTACTAGCTATAATATAATATGAACATGCATGATTGATATAATATTTAATTTTTAATTGTATAGCTTTTCTTTTGAGGGAAAAGAAAGAGATAGGGATATCTATCTATATTAATATATTAATTTGTGAATATATATACCAGTTTATGTTCTTGGAAACCTATCATCATACTTCACAAATTTGCAAGGTTTAATTAAGTACAGTAACTTGCTTGATGATAGTCTGCCATCTAGTTGAGCTGTTGTTGTCACACCCAATATATATTTCTTTTCTTTTTTACTTTATCTTTTCAATGTAATCAGCAATTCATCATGAGATCAACTAGCTAGCTAGTTAAAGAATTGTACTGAACAACAATGCTCGTTCAAGATCCAACATCCCATTTGCAAAATAATTACATGAAAAGAAAGTCGGTCCTTAATTTGGTTTTTAACCTTTTAATTATAGTGTTTTATTATCTTACAGTACGTACAGACGACATATATATATATATAGTAAAGATATTCATATATAAGTTGTATTAATTATTGCTAGTTTACAGGAAATTAATAAACACATTGAAGAATAGTAGTAATTAAAAACTGGACAGAACGGATCGAGTTTGGCTTGACGTTAATGCATGCAATAGTTATTGATAAGTTCGCAAGAAATTAGATAAGAAAAAACAGCGTGATGGAAATTAATTAATATTATATATAATTAATTAGGTGAACATAAGTAGAGTCAGATCTCGTCAACAATCCGTTGAAATTAATATGTGGATAATAAAAATAATGGGACCACTCAATAAATAATCTTCTTTTGTGGGTTGGATTCACCAAACCATAGTTTAAAGCTAGCGTCACAAGCACCAATAAGGCACTGCCAGGACTTAATTTGAAACAAAATATATAATGACTGCTAGTCGTCCACCATATCCACCTCGTGACCTCTTACAGACCAATTCATCAGTTTGGATGGAAGATGATGGTGAGCATAACTTCTCTCCAAAACAAACAAACAAACAAACTTTATACTATATATAATTTAATCAAATATTATATTCCCATACATGTATAGTGAGCAAAGAAATCGAGATAGAATTAATCCTTGGCCACACACACACTAATCAGGATAAAAACGTCGAGGGATGGTTAATTTGCTGTTTTTTTTTATTAAAAAAAATAGACTTGAATCTTAAAATCTTAATTAACATACAAATTGATCTAAAAATATTTGTTTTTATTATATATCGAATAAAAGAATTGTGTAAGAATTATTGATATATATATATATATATATATATATATATATATATACACGGTGGAAGAATGAGTATAATTCTTAATTGGATGCCCTGCCGAAACCTTCATGAATTAACTAATGCCTACAAGTTCCAACGCCCCCATCAATCCTTCAAGATGGTGTTCATTAATGGCAGAACCCAATTGGCCAGAGGAACGATAATTAGCTATCTGCTGAGCGTAGGTTTTCAATAATATTTAATGGATGAGATTGTGATGTGATCTTTGTGGCAGTTATTACACAAGTTTTCTTAAAGTCAGCACAAGTGATGTATTTAGGGCAACCACCCGGTCCTTCCAAACGTCTGCTTTTTATACGCATGATAGACAAACATGCACGCTCTCTTTTACTCGACTCACGGAGTAAAACAAAGGAGTTGTTGATCGTCATGATAAATATTAGGAAATGTATGAAAGAGAAGATCATTGACTGACGTTGGCTATATAATAGCCTTACATAACAGATTAATTGACAAGAAATGTGCAGCCCACCATTTAACAACTCCTGTAAACATGGTAAAATTAAATCAAATAATAACAGCAGATCAGAGTAGAGATTTATTTAGACTAAGCACCGAATCAACATTGCCTCCCTTAAACTGAAAGCTTTAAGCATCAGTTTATATTATTCTTAAAACAAACTCCTGATAATGCTCGCAGCTTTAAAAAAACATCTAGTTTGAATGGCTTTATCATTATATCAGCTATTTAATCTTGTGTGTTGCAGTAAATTAATTCCACATTATTAGCCTTGGTAAGCTCCTGAAGAAAATAAAAACACACGTCGATATACTTACTACGAACATGTATTACTGTACTTTTCAAAAGCTTGATTACGAAACTACTATCACAATGAATAATTAATTTCCAGAACTTGGTAAGACTAAATCAAATAGTAACAACACCTTTAATAGTAAAGAATTACTAAGCAATAATGGACCAAATCAACACGGAAGCAGCAGCCGCCACCAACGACAGCCGCAATAATAATTTGATTCTTAAGTACTTTTATAAAGATTTAAGTTGATTTTTCCCTGTTTGATCGTCTACTTCTGACCTGTTCCATTCCCGATATTTTTCTGTGGGTGTCAACAATATTACACACACACACACACACACACACACACAGAGTAGGGCATAAGAAGGAGCCTTTGGCAAGAGAAAAACGAAAGAGAATGAATATAATCTTAGTGATCTTAGTGTATATTCATGGTATCTGAGAGGTACGCGCCACTGCATGCATTCAATATACATACGAGTAGTGTCCCATGAGGTGGTGGCTTTGAAGAAAATCAACTTCCACTGACAACATATCTAAACCACCATCCATGCTTTCATTAGAAGATAATTAATTAAGCTTGATCGATTGATATTATCTTCTTTTTTTTATAAAAATCGATGTGTTATTGAATTGTTGTCATGACTTGTGCGCGCCTTTTAATAGCGTATTTGTCAATAACTCAATCTCTTTCGTTTTTTTAAAGTGTTTATCTTGACAGAGATGAGAGGGCACGGAAAACTTGAGACCATATTAATTAATTAATTACTAGCTGGTCTTGCAGGTGAGGTGGTCATGACTACTTGTGCTTTTGACTTGTTTCCACCTGTTCCACCTCTAATATTATAATTTGCTTGCGATTAAGAAGTTCATGTATTTAGGTTGACGGGTGTGAGAGGGCATGCATGGACACCTTGAGTCGTTATAGCATATAAAAGGTTAAAATAATTCATGATCAAGACTTGTACAGGCAAAAGTGTTCGAAAAAACGCATGATATATTTCTGACCTAGCTAGCTAGCGACACAGTAAAAGAATTATTGGAGTTTTTCAAGCTCTAATATTATAATTTTAAATTATAAAGAAAATCCCGCAATTATAATTCCTCTATAAATTACTGAATAATCAATCTATTTTAATCTCTTCTACAAAATAAATTAGGTAATTATATTAATTTATACTATTCCTAGACCTAAATCCTAATAGAAAAATGATTTATTATTGAAAGTTACATGGCTAATAAAATCTATTTAGCATCACAACTCCTAGAGTAAATAAAACAAGTAAAATAAAAAATAAAATTAATAGAGATCAGTGTTTTATTTTGGATGCAGATTCATTGCATCATGGATTGCAACAATATAACGGCTAATTTAATCTTCTCAACAAAAATAAATGGACCGGTTATTGGGAGTAATTCGGTCTTTTAATAAAATCTATTAGTCATTATTAAATTTGCTTGATGCATGCAATGCTGTACGCAAGGATCTGAAGACCGCCCACTCATCTTCGCTTGAGCGGTCTGAATGCCAGAACAAAGACAATAAAAAATCAAATAGAAAAAATGATTAGAAATCATCGGGTGACTGTTTACCAAAAACACAGGTCTCCACAAAGTTGTAAAACCCATGTATGGGGGCTAAAGCCTACCCAATGCCTAAAGGTCAAGGAAGTTAATCAGGAACGACTCGGTCTTTTCGCATTTTTAAAGCATAACAAAATGACTAAATTATCCTTAAAAACAAGATTTATTTATCTTATGTCTAAGGGCTTTTTAGGTATAATCAAGTTAACCAAGAGAAAATTCAGTGTTTTAATAAATATAAAATATAATTTAAAAAATAAAATTAGTTGGCGCATGAATTTAAGTCACTCAACCCTTTTTAAGCGATGCATGCAGCAAATTATGACCGTTAAAGATGACCATCATTGAGGTGGATGGAATCGTCTTGGTAAACTCTCATTCCCTAGACGACGTATGTGGCTTACTGACCTCTGATTTGACACTAACAATCTTTTTTATTTTCCCTTTCTTTTCTATCTTCTTTTTTATTTTCACGTTTGATGCTCTAAATTTTCAAAGGATCTCGATCCGTTTTCTAACATCTTCTCTAAGTTAATGTCAAAAAACTGAAGTTGTTTTTAATTTGGCTCCCTCTTCAACCACGTTAGCTAGCTGTAATATATATGATAGGCGCCTAACTTAATTTGAAATTTCAAAGCTAGAAACTTTTGTATCTAATTCTCCATTTTTTACTCTCTCTAGTTCATCACCTTGCAAGACAGCTTCTGCTTCCATCATCTCATCATTCTAAAAAAAGCTTTGTTTTATGCTACATCATTATTGAAACTCACGAGCTTTGTTTATTGATCTTAAATAACCATTGATCATTCTTGAATGATGTTAATCGCTGACCAAACTCCATTTGTAAGACATAATGTTAAATATTCATGGTTGTTGTCTCATCATAAAATAAAATTCGGAATTGCTTTATTCTTGACTTGAATAATTGCCTCCTCAAGCTACATCTCCTTTAGGTTTTGCCACTTTGCTACTTGACAAGGTTGAACATAAAAAAATGTAAAATCTATTTGTAATAATCTTGTATAAATTTTAAAATTAATAATTTTCTCATAATTTATCATCATGATGGAAGTACAAGCATACCATCACGAACTCTATCGTCTAGAATATCATACCATCAATTTTCTTCAATATAAATATGTATCCTGTAAATTCTTTATTATGATAACTAGAAATCTTATTTGATAGAAAGTAAGCTTCCAACTCTACTAGCCATCTAGTAATTATTTTCTTCGTAAAACTCTCGTCAAAGAAAGGTGTTTTATAAAAATTAAGAATGTGTTTACGAAAAAAAAAATTAACTATGAGTTAAGTTTTTAGTGCTTCTTGGCATATTGTAAACATCAATGCCTATATAGGTTTGCATGAATAGATTCAAGGTTTGGTTCACTTCGAGATAAGTCTTCATCAACGTCCGTCATCTCATCATGATCCTTGTTTGTGCTTTCCCT
Organism: Populus deltoides; assembly: GCA_015852605.2. NCBI lineage: Eukaryota > Viridiplantae > Streptophyta > Magnoliopsida > Malpighiales > Salicaceae > Populus > Populus deltoides. The sequence continues at coordinate 15,861,380 of CM027576.2, read as the reverse complement.
TGAAAGTTGATCAAACCAATCAAATTCATATGATAGGATTCTGCACGTTACCTTTCAAGCCTTCATAATGCTCTATTTAGCCTCTGCTCCTTCAACGCAAGGTGGGAGGATGTTGCCAGTATCCTTGTCTATCAAATTGGTAAACTTGTTTTAATATCAATTGACATAGCATAGAGTAAAAGAAAGAACAAGAATATCTCAAACCCTATGATTACAACCCTAAATTGTAAAGAAAACTCTTTATTGAAAAGTTCCGGATAAATTTTTGAATAATTAATTTGTTTTAAACTTTTCTAAAAAATAAACCCTATTTGTAACCTAAATCCTTATTAAAAAAATGATTTTTTTATTGAAAGTTACATGGTTAATAGAATTCATCAAGTAACAGGATTTCTAAATGAGATTAAAAAAATTAACTAGAAAATATAAATCAAATCTTTGTAGAATCCATCTAGCATTAGAATCTAAAGGCAGGCCAATAGCTTGCTAGACCCCAGAAGTTGTAAGGCCGGGATTGCATGATTTTTCTGCTACAATTCTGTTAACCACGTCTTTTCAGTTGGAAATCAAAACTTCGAGTATTTAGTGCAGCACATCACACACTAGCAGCAACTAAAAGTCAGCCTGTCTTGAATTTGTGTTTCTGTTGTCGCCAGGGGTGTGTGTGCGTGTAATCTCATTCCTTTTCTTTTACATATATTATTTGTTGAATGTATAAGTGAATAATAAATATCTCGTAATGGTTAGAAGTGAGAAAAGGTAAGATGCTGCTGTGTATCAGATGCATGGGACTGCGTAGTCGACTTTCAAAGACACTGTTCGTTGCTGACTGTTGCATGTTGGCTTTAATGAAACACGCACACTTTTATTCCTTTTCTGAATGCAAGTTGATGGTGATATTCTAGTGTGTGCGCTGAACATGGCAGCCAGATGTGGGCTGTGTTTGCTAGGTGCTGGTTTCCCATTGATCTTTGACAGACGCAGAGGACCCATAAAAAATTGTGCCACATCAGGCCAAGGGATAGCAGGTTTGTAAGCAAGAACCATTCAGAAAAACTGCTTCCATCCTCACTGTTATCAAGAAAGGTCGCGTCATTAACAAGGGGATGCAACCTAATTATGTTAGCAACATTTGGAACCTGACATTAATCCTGTATTGAATTTCCCAGATACAGACAGATTTTAGGTGCGGTTAGTATTAACATCATCATCAAGGTGAAGTTTTGTCGGGCAGGAAAAGGTAACGGAAACGAGAATCGAAGGGAAGAATGCCACAATTACGTGAGCCAAGAAGGCTTTGTCGCCTTTGTGAAATGCATTGCTCTACAAAGGCAGCCTGATTGGGTGGAAGGTAATGTGATATCCATACTGCCAAATTCGTATCGTCCACAAAGCCTTTAGCAAAACAATGGAGCATTTTCGGCACCAACAGCTTCCCTTTGTTGCTAACTCCAGCTGAAGCTCGAATGAAATCATGTTGAGCTTCTAGAAGTTCTTCTCTCACATTCTTAGCAGTGAACACCCTTACCTGCATTTTTCATTCATCAGAATATCATCCAAATATAACTAAATATACATAATAAACACGACCTCTGAAAGATAAAATATACTTCATCAATATATAGCACATGAAATATTCTTACTGCTGGTGACGAGTACATTCCACAGCTTAGGGCAAATGCTACAAGAGGTTCATGTGCATCAATCACAGACTTCTGCTGTTCCTCTGATAGCCTCAACTTGTGAAGTGCAAGAAGTAAAGCCTGGCAATTGTGTGGAGTAGAAATGTTAACCAGGGTATGAAGTTCAACATGTGCACAAAAACAGAGAACTTGTTGATAAGATAGGAGAGGGGGGGGGGCGTACAATTTGTGGCCTGTGGAGAGGTGGTTTCATCTTCAAAATCACATACTCAATGGCAGCTGCACTAAAATAATGTCCTCCAATAGTGTATGCGGCCTGGAAATATCAACCAAATCGCATCAATGACACTCATCAAGTGCAAAAACCAGAAAACAATCAATCAAACACATGAATACATTATCTGCCAGGAACCACTACATCAAGAATGTTACAGATACTAAAGAATCTCGCTATGTTTGGTGTGGAGATTTATCTAACTCAATTATTTGTCACTATCCAGATAACTACATGAATCCATTGCCTTTTAATACCATAACACATGCCTACAACAGCAATTCCCTTCAAGAGCAATAATCTATTTTATCCTATTAGAGTTACTGGAAACCAGAGGCCACTTACAACAACCTATTATATAATGCTGACTACTTGGAGCTTTTGAACTACATATGATGATGACAAGAAACTATCTTTACAACAAATTACCGAGGAGGAGAAAAAAGTAGATGTTTAGTCAAGAATCAAACCTTTTGCATCAACGAGAAGAGCTTCAAGTCACTCCTTGGGACTCCATATGCCAAGTACGCCTGTTTAACAATAGAAATTTAAGAACATAAACTTTAAAGTGATGAAATGACCCACATTGCACCATGTAATTTTAGCACATTACACATGTGATAGAAGTGAAGACACTCACATGCATAATCAAAGCATTGTACAGATTGATCCAGAAAGCAAGCTTCTCATTGGAGCTCAAATGGATAGGGTTCACCTTGGCGAGTTGCTCAACAAGTGTTCTGTCCCCCAAGTTTCAAACAAGAAAACAAAACAACATTTATCAGATTTGATCCCAGATAACCACACAAACATTCATGTTAAAAAAGAATAAATATATTAAAGTAATGGGAGCATAAGCTCATTAGAACCGAAGTATTCTATGTTTTTAGACCTGTTTGATTCAACTTACAAAATAAAATGCAAAGCTCAAACAAATGGCTCACTTAAAACTCTTATACCTGAATTTCCTTAATGCCCCCGATGCATATTCTAGTTGCTTCTTTCCAACTGACATCCAAGAAACTTCAGTTGCTAAACCATAGTTTCCAATGTCTGCCCAACTCAACTTGCCATGCACTTTGTAGGGATCAAAGACACTGCCCAATGCCAACACTTCAGAGTTACTTTGCATATCAATCTGGGGGCTCTGCACCCATGATGAAATCATTGAGCGCTCAGATGAAGACCACCATGATGAACTGGACAGATGTCCTCTCGGTGACACAGGTGAGGATTGGCTCTCTAAAGCAGAGGACATGGATGGCACAGCAGAATCTGCCAGAGACAGGAAAATATTTTTCATACATCTTACCATCTCCTCTGAAAGTTGATTAGGGTAGTCCCAAAGGCCCTTAGGCGGCATTCCTTTTGGAAGCCTCATGAGCTCTGCGGGTTGATTGGGTTTGGCATCTGTTTGCACGGATACTTTCTTCTCATGGAAAAGCTCTGGTGCCTTCATTGAATCCTGATCCAAGTACCACAAATCAAATGCCTAATACTGTGACTAGGAATTTCTGGAAAGGAGTTATCACTACCATTTATAATAATTCATCTATTACTACAAGTAATAGACAGGAAAGATTTATTAGATAGAGAGTTGGAAGGGAGGGAGGAACAGGGGCATATGCATGCAAGAGATAAAATGTAGAATAACCAGCAGTACAACCTTAAATTGTCCAAGAATTGTTCAGAAAATGGACTTCTGAGTATGTATAGATTAAGGAGCTTTGGCTGTTGAACACCATCTGGACTCAACATTTTGCTTAATGGTTACAAACTGTGACCTTGATCCCTCATTTATGCTTAGACTAAACCATTTTCTTAGCTGGTGTATGTGCAAATAATTTTAGCTTTTCAAAGTGAGAAAATAACATCCTTCCACCACAGATGCATCTAAATCATATTACCATATCTCCCTGAATACAAGCTGCATATTCTCACTTAAAGCAAATATTATGTCATGTATGCTTTAAATTATTCATGGAACAGTTTTGCCTCTTTATCAACAACATACATAGACCAAAACAGTCATCACAGACTCAAACAAGAAAGAAACTAACTACTTAAGGATTCAATTCTACAAGTACACTAGACTACAGCTGTCACATGAACATAAATCAAAAAGCTCTACAAGCAAAGTGAAACCAGCAGATACCTCCATCAAAGACTGAGCACTAGATGTTTCACCAGTAGATTCAGATGCTTGGTGTTTGCATGAGTTATTCTTCTCTGATTGGTGCAGTTCATAATCTGAATGCTTCAGACTCCTCGAAGAAGAAGAAATCTGGAAAAGCATAGAAAGTTACATTGCAGTAAATTTTCCATATAAAGGCTAGCATGCCACATGTTAACATAGATATTTCAAAAGAACATGTTTATTTAAGACATGCAATGCTTAGCTAGATCAAAATATATGCAAGTTACGAAAGTCTTATATAAAGTACAAATAAAATATACTCATACAGGCAATGGAAAACTCCTCTAATGACAAGTATAAAGTTTGTTGATAAGAAAAAGATTCATTGCTTCATTGAAGTGAATAAAAACAGTTGATGTTCATGGATGCAGGACAATGATAGAATGACTTGATAGCAAATGACCACCACCACTGCAGAGACAGCAATAATGAGAAGCTGTCAAATGTGATTTACATGAAGATGTTTGCATAATGTGAAAGATAAGAAACTTTGGTCAAATAAGGAAGAAGCACATAAATTTCTTTACTCAGTAGAAGCCATGTGTGAAAAGAAATATGATAAGTACCTCTTCTTTCATGCTATCAAAGGAGTAAGCAGATAATGATTGAGAAGCTGACTGCCTCAAACGATATTCAGCAAGCCTTCGCTCATTTCTCTCTTGACTTAGTTGGAAATGCAAAGAAACAATCTCTTGTTCAAGCTTTGTAACTGTGACCTCCAGTACTGCAATAGTGGACAGAAGCTCCTGAGCCTGTTCAAACTGAAGAAAGAGGATTTTACAACAAGTTAAAACCCCTAGAAAGGTGGACCTTCAAATTTACAATAGAGTCAAATATGGATAGGATGTACTAACTACAAAATGATACTGTCACATATGCTTGATATCTCTTGACATCAAGAATCAACAGGAAACAGAGATATTATTAATGAAGAATTCTAAGCACTTAACCGCAATTGCTCACCTGACTGCTCAGCAGCATATGAAAATGCACATAAAAGAAAACAACGTACATGGTGTGGGAGGCATGATGGACTAAATAATTTTACTGTATTTTTCTCAATAGCACTTTCCAGAATAGCATGCATTTCCATCTCTTCTTGCAACTGCTGTTGTAATCTCTGTACCTGTTATAGAGGCCCATCCATAAGCATAAGGTTAGCTATGATCCAACAACAATTAACTGAATTTCTATGTACACATCAACAAGATTAGATACAATATGATGCAGTAAGATGCTCTCTCACTTCAATTTAAGTCACCATATGATAGCTAAGAGGCAATTGAAGATAGCAAGCAGATACCATTTCAAAGCATGATGCCTCACTTAGAAGAGTACAGGATGGATAGTGGCGTGTAAGTACTTTCCATGGACTGCAAAAAAGCTATCTGGAGTGCACTTTTACAGACAACACACTAAATCATTTGCAAAACTCACCCTTTAGACATTCTACACTTCAAACTCAACATAAAGCAAAATATCAGTCCTACAGGGCCACTACAAATTTCTTTTATTCGCCGATACTTTCCTTGTCATGAAGGCAAACTTAAATGTCATCAACTGTTATTTCTCAAAAACCATCAATGCAGTTGTGGAATCACCCCCCTGCCTTTATAAAAATGCACCGGTTTTGAAGTCATAAGCATCCTCTATGCATATTTAGCACAACCATCACAAGTCACGTTCCACAGCCTAATAATACAGACAAAAGTTCAGCATGAAATGCCTATAGCAAAGCCTCCAGTAAACTGTTGGAACCATGAGATACTATCCGGATGAATCACAACAAGGGTGTTTTTCTCAGCCAATTAGAAGCCCGTTACCAGCTATGTTTCCACTTAAGGGGTCATGAGAGGGTCAATTTCTACTTTGGAGACGGTACAATTCTTCAATGGTTTCTATTAAGTGTCTACTCTCAAGACATGAACCTGCAACTTTGTGGTTGAAAGCCCAAGACTATTATCACTGCATCAGAAAACAATGGAGCACAGGGAAAATTGGAGTATAAAAGCACTATTTGCAGCAATAATGAAAAAGCCCCTTGCTTTAGGTGCTGGGGATCATGGAACTGGCTTAACTCGAGGTCATTCAAATATCTAGTTTTATGCCATCCATCAAAGGCATACATAACACAGACAGTGCTCTTTTGTGCATTTTCCGATGCATCATATTTTATAGCTGTCATCAATTATTGACTACCAGCTCAAAAGAATCTCAATTTGTTTTCTATAACAAAAGCATTTCAGATCTATTGTCAACACTCTATGCATATTAAAATCCCTTGGTTTCACAAACAAATACATAAGAAATGCAAGTCAGAGACCAAAACTCAACAAAATAACAGTGTGACTGTGAGGCTTGCAGGAGGAGAGATCTTACATCCCGTTCAAGTTGGATTCTATAAGGATAAGGATTGCTGCTTCTAATGCACGATGCAAAACTTCCAGCCTCTTCATTCACATTGTTTGCCTGCAAAACATCAAAATCCACATGAATTGCATTTTTGAACTATAAAAACAGATTAAATGAATGAGCAAGAAAATAGTACCTCCAAAAGTGTCAAGAAGATGAAACATAACTATCAAATTAAAGACCAATTACTATAAAGCCGAGTGTTGTGCTACAAAAGCTTATGCCTTTGGATCCAAGACAGATAATTTACAGGAACTTTCCAGTCAAAGCTACCCTTTTCAGATTTAATTAAGCTGTCATAGTTTAAAGGTCTACATACAAATGACAAATTAAGTGCTTCCGTTGACAACTACAGTAAAAATTGAAGAAATTAATATCAAAAGAAAGCACCAAATGAGCTGAATTATGAGAGCAAAATTGAGCAACCAATCGTCCCCAAAATGGATAAGTTAAAGTGCATTTTTTGTTCAACATTTTGTTGTTATAGAACCCAATCCTTCTTCCAATGCCTCCCACCACCCCAAGTGAAAATGAAAAGTCAGCCAGTACCGACCTCCAATGAAGAGCTGGTGCTCCAGACTTCATCTGCAAGATCTTCCTGAGTTTTTGAATTGTCATAGGTCACCTCAGAATACAGAATTTTAGAGGTAGAATCACTTCTGCAGATTTTGCCAGTAAAAAGTTGAAGAAAGCATTAGAAGTGAGCATTAAAGCAGGGTTCCAATTATAACCGGAGAAATGAACCAGCAGCAAAGGTGGGAGGGGGGGGACTTACTGGCTGAGCATAACTGGAGAGGCACACATCCTGCGATCACAGGGCTTGGCACGTTCTAAAATCCCCCAAGCATCTTGGCTTCTGTACGCAGATAGGATTTATGCCATGTACAAACAAGTATAATAAAAGCTTACAGATCCATGCTAAGAGAAAGGACTTGAACATTAAAGTGGTAACCTAAGAAAGGGTTTTAGTCAACATGATCAATCTTAGGATAATATAAAAGACAAAGGCACAATGAGATGCATAATTAGAGAAAAAACTGTGCAACCTGTGAAGTGTGAACATATAATGAGGACAAAAAAATTCATGAATGCCACAGCTACTAGTCATTGTCAACACAACCAAACAAAAACAATTAACACAAGTGTGAGCTCGGGCAGCTTCTGTTTCTAGCGAAAGACCATACCGATACAACTTGAAAAGGAAGGCCATAAAAAGAGAAAGGGGGGAAAAAGAGCAAGTAGAATCGCTTGTGTGGGTGGTGAGTTTCTTTCACCAAACCAATTGTATTGTTTTCACCACATGAAAATCAGAGCAGAGGAAAAAGGCAGTAGATTCTGTAAATCATGACCATATGAATGACTGGCTCCAAAAAGAGAAACGAAAATCTAACAAGTCAAAGTAAAGGGCTTAAAAAAAGAAAAGCGAAAACAGCTCCACAAGGAGGAAAAGTAGAGGGGAAAGTGGGGTACCTCCCTAACAGTCATGGAAGACAAAAGTTGTTTCCTTTGTTAGTAAGAACTACGGCATTCCACAAACCACACACCCTTGAAAGGTTTTCAAATGAAGTTGATTCACTCTTTGTTTCATTCCAATTCTTAATCGAAAAAGAAATTAGTGATGGGTCATAGGTCATGGGCCAAAAACATTGGGATTTGTATTTAAAAGAGAAAAGGAGAGGAGAGGGGGGCAAGAAGCAGCAATGGATTGACTAATGGAGTAGAGGGGGTTTTGGTATGCAAGAGTTACAATCCATAGGACAACGAGGAAGTGAATCAATGAAGCAAAAGAACAATCTCAAGGACTGGTTATTAGCAGTGGTCCCTCTCTCCCTTTCTCTCCTTTTCAATTTTCAAACAAAGCAGGTATTTTTCTCTCTTCCTCCCTCCTGACCGACTCCATCAACATTTCAAACTCGACCCAAAAAACAAACAGAAGAAAACAACAGGAAAGATTACCCATTTCTAGATTTCAAAAATCCCAAACAAAGAGAGATATGCATGCAGGAATGTAATTTAAAATGGTATGGAGCAGACAAATTATAATAGAGAGAAAGAGAGAGAGAAACCTTGAAGGAAGGAACATTGACAATGATGATGATGATGATGATGATGATTAAGAGGCGCTGAAAGACCCCATTTTCTTTTCTTGAAAAGCAAAAGATTTAAGTCCAAGCAGTTTGCTTGTATTACTAGTATCTATTTTGTGCCTCCTCTCTTGAGTTGAGAAGAAAGTCAGAAACTTGAAAAGGAAATGTCGTAGAAGCAGTATCAGTCCAACACTACTAGCTGCAGCAGCAGTGCCTCTCTCTTTTCTTCTGGCTGAAAGGATGATTCAAAAATCTTCGCTTTCTTTCACTAAAAAACGGGAACAAAGACAAAAAGAAGACAAAGATACAGCTGAGCTACTAGCCATTAGCCAAGCAAGGAAACAATTTATTTTTTTCCAAAAATCAAGGGAGGGAGGGAGGGAGGGAGGGAGGGAGGATCTAGTTCAAAAATTACGAAAATAAATGTTTTGGTTAAGATATATTATTTATTTAATTTGATCGTGCTGCAAGAGAACAAAAGAGTGGGTGTGGAGTCACGGGGCTCTGTGTCTGTTTCTACGTACAGTTACAGAACATGTCAATTAATGTAATAAAGTCAAGTAATTAATTATTTAATTATTCTTTTGAATTTTGAATTTAACAATTCTTCCATAGAAATGTTTTTTTTTTTAATATCTTTGATCCCTCAAATACGTCGATTAAATTTATTTATTTTTGGTATGGTTTTAAAAACGCGAATGATGCATTAAAGAAATTAATAATGGTTTCTTTTAAATGTTTAATTTAAGGTTTTAATAACACAAGTAAACAAAAGAATCTGATCTCCTTACTGCCAAGTCAATTCCTTAAATTTTCTCAAATGAAAATGTTGTTTTGTTATAGGATTAAGGTCAGAGAGAATTAAGTATAGCCCTAATAATAATAATAATAATTGTGATTAATTTTAAATAAATATAATTTATCAATAATATAATTAATTTATGTAAAGTAGAAAGCTAAGGGATAAAAAAAATTAAATATCAAACCATTAAATATACAATATCATTTGGTTAATCTTTATCAAATCTTTTTTCACTACTTAAAAAAAATATATCTTAGGTTAGGCTGGAGTCAAGCCTGATGAGGCAGGCTAGACCTTTTTAAACTCAGTCGGCTGCTGAATCGTGTCCAGCCCAATATATATTTAATAATAAAATAATATTAGTATTAAAAAATCAAAATTTTCGAATAACATTTTAAAAATATTTGTGGATTTTTACATGTTTTTCCATCAATTTTATATAATATTGGATTGTAGATTTACATTATAAGATACAAATTCGGTATTAAAAATACTTGATTTTCTCTAAAACTTAAAAAAAAATCAAAAATTTCAACAAAAAAAATTAATTTCCTATTTCCGAAAAAAATACATTTTTTCTTTGGGCATATGACTAAATGCTAAAAGTTTTTCATGCATGTTTTTTAAAAAATAATAAAATCATTTTTATCATGTTTTTTTTAATACAAAATAAATATTATTTATTAGATTTTATCTAAAATATAAAAAATCTCATTATAATTAGTTTGTGATTCAAAATGCTTGGAATTAGTTATTTCTAAGAAATAAATAAGTTTTATCTTTAGAATCATCCGCAACAGGCTGTCCGAAGGATATGTTTGGTTTAGCTTTTGTGGTTAAGGTTGTGGTTGGGTATAACCTAATTATACATAAAACTCAACCACAAAAGCTAATATTTCTTGCTTTTTATAGCTTTTTAGTGGATCCCATACTCAAACCTCAACCTCCACCTCTAACCCAAATACCCTCCAAGCCTGACAAAGGAAATCCAATGTGGTCAATTGCTGCACATATTGATGCTCCCTGCCACCAAAAGATTGGATGAAGCTGATTCGGAGGCAGATTTTATATTTACACCACCCAGAAGGATGTCTATCATCGAATCACCTCCACTCCATGGTTCAGAAGGTAGATCTGCATACACCATCGATTTCCCATCTAGGACGAATTCTTCAACGAGGCAGAGCAGCTCATCCGAGCAACATGCTTCTGCAAACAAGTTTCTTGCCTCAACATCAGAAACAACTGCATTTATCTCTCTGGCAAAAGAATCTAAGCCGAGGAGAAAATCCGGATCCGAAAAGCTTCGAAATTTCCCCAACGGCAAGCAGAGAAATTCAGCAGCAGTAAAGTGAAAAATGTGCAAGCCTTCTCCTTGGGTAATATTTTCCCTTCCATTTTAAGAGCACGCAAGATCTTTTGAGCCATACAATCTGCTTGAATGTCCAAAGAACAGCGAGCCAAACAAGTTCACGTGTAGAACCAAGTTAACCTTCAATTGGAAACTTCAGGCCCTCATATCTAGAACTAGGTATGTTCAGCATCTCAGTGTCCAAATCAGATCCAGGATCCCTGGTCCGACCATCAGAAACTTTTCCAGAATCCATGGTGTTACAGGTGCCTCTTCTATTGCCTAGAATATCAAAGGAATCTGCAGGACCTTCATCTTCATGCAGTAAATCAACACGGGAAATTCCAAAGGATCTGTCTTTCAGTTGACTGGAACCAATTTCTACATCAATGGCGTCTGAGCTAGAAGAAGTCACTATAGATTCCTTTCCATTCGGTAAGCGTCCAAGGAAGGTTTCAACAAGTAAGGGTTTATTAGCAGATATTTCGGCACCTGAAGACCCTATCTCATGAAGAGTTGGGGACATAGGCATTTCCATTGCTCCTGTAACACTCCTCGTCTGCAGAGTTATCCAAGTCCAGCAATTTCATGTAATCCCCATTGGCTACTTCCTCAAAACTTACCATATCTTCGGGGCTACTTTCAAAAGAATCACTCAAATCTCTCTTCGAGATTTTACCTCGGCGATAGTGATGTCCCTCTCCAATAACTAAGAATTTCTCATATTTTTCATATAAACTCTAATGTATTTACAATTGTATGATTTTTGTTTACATTCTCTCTTGATATGGATAATATAATTGAAACTTGTGTATCGATCACTCACTCAGATCACTCACTCATACATAGGATATTTAAAAGTGTTTTAAATATAGTAAATATGAGAATAAATACTTTAGTATTAGAATATAAAAGTTTAAATTATCCTAACTTAGAGTATAATAAAATCGATGATTTTTAGTATGTATTTTAATTGAAATAGCTTCTCACATCTTAGTGTTTAAAAGTCATGTAGGATATTCTTTCATTTTTATTTTTGCAAGAATAAAAGCTATTAAATATCACTGATAATTAAAATGATTAATTGATTGATTGATCAAGTTAATTAGTTGATCAATTCCTATAAATTTCAGGCGTTCATCTCTAATAAATAAGTGGTCAACCGGTTCCTATAATTTTTAAGACTTGACATATTTTTATTTAGAGAATTCTTAGACCGATAATAATCTTATTGATGCATGTATAATAAAGTATCTAAGTTCATTTTAATAGCTATTATCAAGATAAGATATAAGAATTTATATAAACACTAAAATGAATATTTAATTCTAAATTTTTATTTGCTTTGCATCCTCGACATTTTCATTAATTTCTTCATAAAATCTTTCATGTTTATTAATATGATACTTATATAAACTTATTTAAAATTTATTTTCAATCAACCATGTTATTAATCTAATTTTTCATTTTAGTGTTATCATCAAAATATATAAAAGATATAAATATGTGACCGAAAGGTTAATAAAATTGGGTGTAATGTTTATATTAACTCATATCACTCCATAATAATAAAAAGTTGTGTAATGTATTATGTTAATGTACATAGTATTGTTTTAAAACTTGATATAACAAGTTGATCCATGATCCAAAGCTTAAATCGGGTTAGATTTTAATAAATTAGTTGGAGAATTGACTTCACATGATTTAGTCAAAACCTAAATTGATCTATAACATGCTACTCTAAAAAAAACCTAGTCAAAACAATATTATTTTTTTTCTAAATAATACTATTTTCACTTTTTTCTGAATAATTGATTAGTTGATTAACTGTTTTTGTGGTTCAATTTTCTTTTAAAAATTTTTAGTTGCATGAAAATTATTAAAATTGATGTTTTTTAGATATTGTTTATTGATTTTAATTTATTAATATTAAAAAATAGTAATTAAAAAATACAATGCATTACCGACTTAGAGCGTGTTTGGCAGTGTGGTTGCGGGTGCTTTTCAAATAACTTTTCGTGCCAAAATGCATGCCAATGATGTTTTTTTATTTTTTAAAAATCATTTTTGACATCAGCATATCAAAACGATCCAAAACATGTAAACCATATTTAATTTTAGTAAAAAACAAATTCAAAATTTTTAAGAACACAACCGCAACCGCAGCTGCGTTCCCAAACATATTCTTAGTTTGTACGAAGAAGAAAGAGATCCACGAGAAGAAGGCTTGTGTTGAATTTATTTGGAAGCTGAAGAGAGGACAAATTGGGTAGTTTTTGTTTTGTCATTTGACATTGTCATTAATTTATGTGTGCAGATATCTAATTTAAGAAATAAAAATATGGAAATTAAGATGGACAGAGAAGCCCATGTCAGTTAAGAAATTGGGCTGGGCTGGGCTGGGCTGGGCTGCAGGACTTAGGACTTGAGTTATATGATGATGGGTCAAAATTAAATAGAGGGAATCCAATCAAATCCACACATTGGAGTCCTCAGCATATTATTGCGTTAGCATATTTGCTAGGGTTTAAAAAAAAGCAGTCAGAGGAAGTGAAGGAGGTGGAGATGATGACCCCAGAGGAGTTAGAGCGTAAAAAGAAGAAAGAAGAAAAAGCTAAGGAGAAGGAGCTCAAGAAACTTAAAGCTGCCGAGAAAGCTGCCAAATTCAAACAACAACAACAACAACAACAAAGTGATTCTTCTTCTGCTTCCAAAAAGAAGAAGAATTCGTCTAGGCGAGATTCCTCTGCCGCCGATGACAATCCTCTTGATTATGAAGATCCACCCACCCCTTTTGGTCAAAAGAAGTTGCTTTCCTCTCAAATGGCTAAACAGTACAATCCCACTGCTGTTGAGAAATCGTAATATCTTTCTCTTTTCTTATCATTTTTATGCTCCTTGATGATTTCTCAAAGGTAATTGCGTTCTTTCTTTCTTCCTTTCAATCAACACGAAAAACAAAGATGGTATGCCTGGTGGGAAAAGTCTGGATATTTTGTAGCTGATGCTAACAGCTCCAAACCCCCTTTCGCCATTGTAAGCTAACCTTTCTTTTTGCATCATCATCATCGTTACAGTTTTATTGGTTTGTAGACTATTTTATTATGAACTTTGATTTCTTTTCTCTGCAGGTGCTTCCCCCGCCAAATGTCACTGGAGCTCTTCATATTGGCCATGCCCTTACTGCTGCCATTGAGGTCTGCTACCACCTTTCTTCTTTCTCTTGTTTCCATTTTTTTTACTGTACTTCTTGTTAACAAATCTGCTTCTTGTTGTATACAGGATACTATCATTCGTTTCAAGAGGATGTCAGGGTTTAACGCCTTGTGGGTCCCCGGTGTGGACCATGCTGGGATAGCCACGCAGGTTATTCTCTCTCTATTTCCTTTCCTTGTTTGTTTATTTTATATGTGTGCTCATTGTTGATATGCTTGTATGATCGACAAAAATGTGACCTTCTTTGTTCGAATGAAGATTAACCTTTCAAATTATGTGAGCTGAGAAGCATGCTTTTGTGTATGGTAATCTGCAGGTAGTGGTAGAGAAGAAGCTAATGCGTGATCACCACTTAACCAGACATGATCTGGGTCGTGAAAAATTTGTATCTGAAGTAAGTTTGACTCGCTCTCATTCATGATTTCTTTGTCCTTTATCAAGCTTTCCATGCCCATTTAATGTCTTTTGACATTCTGATATGCAGGTTTGGAAGTGGAAGGATGAATATGGTGGTACCATATTAAAGCAGCTACGCCGGTTGGGTGCATCTCTCGATTGGTCTCGTGAGGTAAAGGAGTATTATTTCAGTCTTTCATTTCAATCTAAGAAATTAATGTTACTTTGCTAAATCAATTTGTACCCTGGATAAAGTTATTACCAGCATTTCTTTTCCGAAGTTAACTTTCCTCCCTCCCATTCCCTTTTCAGTGTTTTACTATGGATGATAAAAGATCAAGGGCTGTGACAGAGGCATTTAATCGCCTGTACAAGGAAGGTCTCATCTATAGGTATTATTGCTGGGGTGAAACTTTGATTGTGAATAAAACAACTTGATGTCAGCAAATGGAGGCTGCTATCTAAATGAGCAATTGACTGGACTTCACCATAGCTTAACTATTTAATATTTATTTTGATATCTTCAGCTAAATAAGGGTTCATTGTCCAGCTGCATACTATATTGAAAAAATTCATGCTATTTATCTTTTCTTCTGCTCAATGGTTTGAGGTTTTCTCTCATGCAGGGATATTCGGCTAATAAATTGGGACTGCACCTTACGAACAGCTATATCTGATGTCGAAGTACGCTATTTTTGTTTATTGAAGTGTGGGTATATTTTTGTGTGTGATGTTCTAATCATCTAGAAATTGCCTTTCTGTTGTAGGTAGATTATGTGGATATCAAAGAAAGGAAGTTGCAAACTGTTCCTGGAAACAAGGAACCAGTGGAATTTGGTGTTTTGACCTCATTTGCTTATCCTCTGGAGGGAGATCTGGGTGAAATAGTGGTTGCCACAACTCGGCTGGAAACTATGCTGGGTGATACGGCTGTTGCTATACATCCTGATGACCCAAGGTACAGCCATCTGCATGGAAAATTCCGCAACTCACCCATTTAATGGAAGAAAACTTCCAATAATTTGTGATGCTATTCTTGTTGATCCTAATTTCGGGACTGGTGCTGTTAAGGTAAGACTGCATCCTGGAACTTAGAATGTCAAATTTGATTTTTTTTAAATCTCTCTGTGGTATAATATTTTACGATGGTTTGCAGATCACTCCTGCACACGATCCAAATGATTTTGAGGTTGGGAAGCGTCATGATCTGGAATTTATTAATATCTTCACTGATGACGGGAGGATCAATAGTCTTGGCTCAGAGTTTGCAGGGATGCCACGGTTTGAGGCTCGTGAGGCAGTGAAGGAAGCATTACAGAAAAAAGTATGATTGTTGTGTCATATAACTGTTTTTGTTCAATTTGATATAAAATTTAATGGATGTCAAGTAGAATGACTTTGTCAAATAAATAACCTCTCTCTCTCCCAAAACAATTTTTCATAAATAGATATGCAATCTGTTTATTTTGCTTTGCATCCCTTCAGATACAGCTCAAGGGAAATACATACCACGTACATGCACCCATCTTTTCCTGTCATTATGCTAATTCCTTGTTTTGCCTACTTATGGCAGTAAAGTTTGATTCGGTAAACATATTTATTGATTGTAGGGATTGTATAGAGGTGCTAAAAACAATGAGATGCGACTTGGTTTCTCTTCAAGAAGCAATGATGTTGTAGAGCCAATGATTAAGCCCCAATGGTTTGTTAACTGCCAAAGTATGGCAAAGCAGGCTCTCGAAGTGGCAATGGATGGAGAAATTCCAAGGCTTGAATTTATTCCAAAACAATATTTGGCTGAATGGAAAAGGTTCTCTTATATCTTCTTTTTGCTCTTCATAAGTTTGTTAAGAACAGAGTATGCATCTCAGGAGATTAAAAATAGGGGAAAGAAAAGCTGGTTATGAGCAGACGATCCTTAAGCTTTGCTTTTGATATCATCTTTTATTGGTGTTTGTTCAGGACGAGTCCTTTCTATTCCTTGTACACATGTTCTCTTACAACTTGCATTGTGATTGCTTTAATGTCATGATGCCTCTAGCTAATCTTTTATACCACATTTTGCATTTTAACTTTGTAGCTCGGTCCATTGCCTTTGTAATGTTTATATATCTATATGGCCGTGACAGATGGCTTGAGAATATACGCGACTGGTGCATCTCAAGGCAACTTTGGTGGGGCCATCGTATTCCTGCATGGTATGTTACACTTGATGACGATGAAATGAAGGAAATTGGTTCTTACCATGACCACTGGGTTGTGGCTAGAAATGAGGAGGATGCTCTTGCAGAGGCTAGTCAGAAGTTTTCTGGGAAGAAGTTTCAGATGATCCAGGATCCAGATGTACTGGACACTTGGTTCTCCTCTGGTTTATTTCCATTATCAGTGTTGGGGTGGCCAGATGATACTGATGATTTAAGAGTGTTTTATCCGACTTCAGTTCTTGAAACTGGGCATGACATTTTATTCTTTTGGGTTGCTCGGATGGTGATGTTAGGAATTAAACTGGGAGGTGATGTACCTTTTAGGAAGGTCAGTAAATAAGATATCTAAAATTTCATTTGAGTTTGTAATGGTTGTTATTCTTCTGCCAAATCCCTTTACTTCTGAGGTATATATTGATTATTTGTTTTCCATGCAGGTTTACCTGCATCCTATGATTCGGGATGCACATGGCCGTAAGATGTCGAAGTCTTTGGGAAATGTTGTTGACCCACTTGAAGTAATAAATGGGGTAAGCCTCGAAGGCCTGCACAAGAGGCTTGAGGAAGGTAACTTGGATCCAAAAGAGCTGAATGTGGCAAAAGCAGGACAGAAGCAAGATTTCCCTAATGGTATAGCTGAATGCGGTGCAGATGCTCTTCGATTTGCTCTCGTCTGTTATACCGCTCAGGTTCACGCTTCGCATATTGATATGTTTGTGATTTAGCTCCTATTATTTGAATAGTTGTTATTGTCACCTCCATACTTTGCTGATCTGGTTTCATCATTTTCTATTTCCAGTCCGACAAAATAAATTTGGACATTCTACGAGTTGTTGGATATCGTCAGTGGTGTAACAAACTGTGGAATGCTGTTCGATTTGCAATGAGCAAACTCGACACTGATTACACTCCTCCACTGACATTACCGCTGGAGGCAATGCCTTCAAGCTGCAAGTGGATACTCTCTGTACTTAACAAGGCTATATTCAAAACTGTGTCAGCTATGAATTCTTATGAATTTTCAGATGCTGCCAGTACTGTGTATTCATGGTGGCAATATCAGTTTTGTGATGTGTTTATTGAAGCAATCAAACCTTACTTTTCTGGTGATGGGCCATCATTTGCTGCCGAGAGGAGTTCTGCACAAGATACTCTTTGGGTATGCCTGGACAATGGACTGCGATTGCTTCACCCCTTGATGCCGTTTGTTACTGAAGAGTTGTGGCAACGCCTTCCTCCAGCCAGGGGCCACACAAGAAAAGAGTCAATTATGATATCCGAATACCCTAAAGTTGAAGATGTGAGTTCTAGTTGTACTTTACTGGTGCTCACAATGATGATAAATGTGGGACCAACACCATACTTTTAATGTTAAGTCAGTTTTCTCTGATGATTTGCCCTCTTTTCCACTCTGTAGGCCTGGAAAAATGAAGAGGTAGAATATGAAATGGACCTTGTTGAGTCCACTGTTAAATGTCTAAGGTCCTTGAGGGCTAAGGTGCTTGGGAAGCAAAAAAATGAAAGGTGATCATTCAAAATAACTTCTACTGTGCATGCAAGTTTAGTTTATTGTTCCCCTTTGTGTTTAAGACTAGTTTAATTGTGTGCATAGGATGATTTGGTTTCAATAGTGTTGTTCCTCTGTTTGTTTGGGATTTCTCTAATATGAAAATAAGACTTTTGTTTGGTAGTGTCTTAGTAAGTTTTTTCTACTTTATTTGAAAATGTCAGTCTTCGTTCTATAATAATTGTTTTATTTCCAGGCTACCAGCTTTTGCTTTTTGCCTGAATGAAGATATCTCGAAGGTCATTACAAGCTACCAATTGGAGATTTTAACCCTTGCGACTTTATCAACTATGAAGGTACACCATCACTTTCGCTTTATGTTAGTATCCTGATATTTACCTTATTGTTTATAGTGGTGTGATTCTTCAATCCCCTGCCCTTTTTTGGCTTAAGATAGGAGGAGTCCTTCCACACATGTTATCACTTTTGGGACTTCAGCATATAGCTAGCGAGTTTTTAAGTTACTAACCAGGAGTTTGAAATTACTGTTAGGCTCTTGGCCACAACCTTTATGCAAGCCAAGAAGTACCTTTGTGAAGACTATTTTTTTGGTGTTGTACTATAGTTTGATGGAAATTATCATAGTAAATGTCTATTCTCTTTGGCTTTACAAGAGTTAAGAAGTAAAGATTTTTTGCAAGTGAGAAGCAATGAAGAATTCAGATTACTTAATAAAGGTGCTAAGAATTCCAACCCATTTTTATGTTCCATTGTTACCTTAATTAAATTAATAGATGTAATTAATTCGGATTAATTGCAGATGTAAGAATGTTGGAAGCCACCCTAATTCTTTCACCATATCAAGTTGCAAAAACAAAGTGAGGAAGCAGAAAAAAAGGCTAGTCTAGTTTTCATTTTGAATTCCTACCAACTGTGCTGCATGGTTTGAAGTTTAATATGGCACTCATGAAACTTACCAACCTACCACTCTAAAAATGTGTCCTGTGTAATGGTATCATTTCATTGCTGATGAGCATGCCTGAAGCTCTGCTTGCAAAGTTGGTTGCTTCATTCAAATATTCATCATTTTTGAAACAAAATATCCTGCAGGTTCTGTTGAGTGAGAAAGATGCCCCTCCAGCTGGATGTGCATTTGAGAATGTTAATGAGAATCTTGCAGTCTATCTCCAGGCTGAAGGAAAAGTTGATGCAGAAGCAGAGCTTGAGAAGATGAGAAACAAAATGGACGAGATACAAAAGTAAGTCTTGTCTTCTCAACAAAAACTATGTTTCTATTTAGAAATGCACACGAATATACTTCCATATACGTACGAATAGGTGTATGTGCACGTCATTTATTTGTGTGTGCAGGACAGCCTGTCATTGATGTCTGTATGTGTATTTCTACTTGGTGCTTCTAGATGCACTTATGATTTGTCACTCTGTGCTGTATAAGCCTGTTGTAATAAACCTTCAGGAATGTTCATAACTGTAAAGTTTGAAGTAAATAGGAAGTGGAGTTTACACAATAATTAACAAGTCGAAAAAAACAATGCTGGCATGGATTTCTACAAATATTTAATCTATTACTCTTCGCTATTCAAAGTCAACAAGGAACACTTTTAGGAAACCCAAATATGAAAAGATTTGACATTTTTATAGTGCTGGAATTTAGCCGACCCTGACTACTTTGGCATTTGAGGCTTGGTTGTGCTGCTGCTGATTGGTCATGGTTGATTTTTGTAGTTTCACTTGACCTTATTAGATGTAGATGGGAAAAAAGATTGTATTGAGAGACTACTGTCTTTTGTCATTTGATAGAATCTTCATGTCCATTCCCTTTTTTTGAAACTTTCAACAGACAACAAGAGAAATTGGAGAAGATGATCAACGCATCTGGCTATAAAGAAAAGGTGCCCTCCCATATTCAAGATGAGAATGCCGAAAAGTTGACCAAACTATTTCAAGAAATGGAATTCTTCAAGAAAGAGAGTGAACGGCTGGGAGCCGAGAAGAGCACTAAACTGTAAATTAGGGTCTTCAAAATTCATTTCTTTCCTCCCTAAAGGGTGATTAAAATGTGAAGGTCCTGCATGAGTCGGAAAAACCAATTCAATAGGAGTGGATGAGTGATTCACTGAGCAGAGCATTTTTTTGTCTTGGGTTCAGCTGTGCCGCAGGACTTTGATTTCCTGAGTTTGCTTTATTTATGTATGCGTCAAGTAATATCGACTTTATCCACCAAATAAGTTTCAACTCTTGATGACCAGCATTATCCTTCCTTTTTTATGCCTTTTTTTTAAAAAAGTTCTGTTGAGCTTTTAGCCTACGAGTTCAACATGGAAGAAATATAAATATCAGAATTATGATGAGAAGTAAATGCAGAGTGCACCAATGTTTGAGCAGAGTGTAAGAGAGCAAATTCTTTTTAACTTCAAATTTCATTATCTATTTCTCTTCCCAGTATTCTCGTATTATTTTTCCTTTTCTATTTCTGTACAGCTGATCAAACATGTATCTCTTCTGTTGCTATTGCATCTCGAAACAGACTGTGATGAAGTATTTCAAGGAAAATTTGATGGTGTGAATTTGAGGAAGTATCTAATAGATTGCAAGTATTTCAAGGAAAATTTGATAGTATCTAATAGAACCTTTTTAATATAGAATTTCATTATTATCAATATAACAAGAGAAATTGAGGCATGTCAGTTTTTTCCCCATCAAAACACCGGGGAAGATCAAAGGGACCATGCACGCTAGCTAGATATCAGATTTCCGTGTATTCAAAAGAGCTTTTGTAGGCCCTGCAGACAACATTGAAGAGTTCGTAGAGCAGCTGCTGCATGAACACTGAGTTCGATATCTCTCGGAGTCAGCTGTGATGCCAGATGATGTGTAGGAGAACTTGCACATACTCATGGGAGGAGCATAGTACATTGGAACAGGCAATTTTGAAGGAAGCGTAGGCAATGGAGCTTCAAAATTAAGAACATTTATCACTTGCCTTATAGATGGACGAAGGGTGTAATCTGGATGGCAGCACCATAATCCCACAATCATCAAACACTCCATCTGCCGCTCATCGAAATCTGTACACAGCATCTTGTCAACAGCATCAAGAAGTTGCCCTTCGCCGTAGAGGTTCCATACCCACTCCACGAGCCTTACTTTACTTGGTTCTTGCCTGGTTTCTACTGGCCTTCTTCCACATGTGATTTCAAGGGCGACAACACCAAAGCTATAGACATCTGATTCTTTGCTAGCCTTGCCTGTCGTTACACATTCGGGAGCTAAATAGCCCATGGTGCCGGCCAAAACAGTTGTTTGTGATCCTAACTCATGGTCTACAAGCCTTGCCAGACCAAAATCACCAAGTTTGGCATTGAAATTCGAATCTAACATAACGTTGCTAGACTTGATATCTCTATGCACTACACATTGTTCCCATTCTTCGTGAAGGTACAATAGGGCAGAAGCTAAGCCAAGGGCTATTTTGTACCTTAGGTTCCAGACTAACATGACTTGTCCTCCAAAGAGATGCGAGTCAAGGCTTCCATTGAGCATGAACTCGTAGACTAGAAGAAGCTCACCCCTTTCATGGCACCAACCAATGAGTTGAACCAAATTTCTGTGCCTCAAACGACTGATGATCTTTACTTCTGACACGTACTCCTTTTTACCTTGCTTCGATCCTCTTGACACCCTCTTAACTGCAACTTCTGTGTTGGTACCTTCGTTCAACAATCCCTTGTAAACACCTCCAAATCCTCCTTCTCCGAGCTTTCCCCCCTCCGCAAAGTTGTTGGTTGCCCGAATTAGTTCACGGTAAGTGAACCTCTTAGGCCCAGTCCCTTCTCAAACTCATCGTCCATGGAGACATCGATGGCCTCATTGTCCTTTTCACAGCGTGTCCTATTTTTTCTCCAGCAGAGAACAAAACATAACACACCTATCCCAAAAGTAGTCAGAACTCCAATACCCACAGCTAAACCAACACCTAATCCTGTTTTCTTCTTATCACTAACTTCCAAGCTTGATTCAAACGTCCAAGATAAAATGTTATGTATTTCAACCCAATCACCTGTGGAAGCAGAGAAACCTATCCTGACCCATTCAGGCAAAAACTCCCTAAGATCAATAATATAATGAAGGGTAGAGTTCCCACCGAACTCAGGGTTTTCAGCATAAGTTAGAAAGACGCTCAAGTTTTTGGTAGTGGAGTTGTAACTTACCCATGCATTTGCCTTTGATCCAGTTTTAATGCTGCTTTTCCAATCGACACTAGCCACGGACACAATGGAGTTCACATCAATGCCTACATGATTATCACTAGGATCCCATTCAATATCTTTTTTGCTATCAAACTCAACAGCAACAATTTGATTTTCTTTGGAGGCACTTAAAGCAGTATGAGGACTAAATAATGCAAGGAGCCCACCACTTGAATCCTGCGGGATCGGAGAGTCTAGTGGTGCAATGAAAAAAGACATCCCATCGCCATACCTTCCCGAGTCTACTGCTTTCATGACGAAGGTGAAATGGGTGGTGAAGTCTGTAAGCCTTCGTGTCCTGGCATCCCAGAGACGGACAGGCTTATAATACGAAGCTCGCCCGGCACTGCCAGTGAGGTTAACATCTTTAGCATTCTTTGTGAGTTGGAGAACATCGTTGGATGAAAACGCATCGCCTTGGAAGGATATGTTGGCCATGTTGGGACTGAAACTGGTGAAGTTGAAGGAAAGTGAGTTTGCATATAGGAACAAGGTGGAGATTGAAAACACAAGAGTAGGGATTTTCTGAGATTGAACAAGGCATGGAATTGAGTTAGGAAGAGCCATCATGATCGAAAAGCATAGACAAAGAGGATGAATGAAGGTGTGATTTGCAAGAAGAGACCTGTGACTCGTTCGACTTTGTGCTTGTCCTCATTATATTTGTTGAATTTTATATTAACTAGTAACGTACCATACCATGTCAAATTATTTTGACATCTTCTCATTTTAAATTTATTTATTTATTTATTTTATATAAAAAAATGTTAGAAATAGACTGCCTTCTAGGTAAAACACTATTTTTTATAATATATTTTTATAGATTATATTCATAATTTTAAAATCTATTCAAAAATGATTTAATTAAAGCAGAATGCGAATAACAAGATATAATATATTTTTATAAAAAAAAATCAAAACAATATTGTTTTAATAATTTTTTTTATATAAAAAAACCAACAACTTGATAAATAGCCGTCTGAATTTTTTTTTTATTTTTTTTTAAACTGAACTAGCCGTCTGAATTATCTATCCAAATTTTAAATAAAATGATGATGGTTGCATGTGTTCTTCTCATGTTACTTAGTTATACTTAATTGTTGTAATATTTAAGCTCGGAACTAACTCAAAGGATGAAGACTTAGTAAATTATGCGCATCTTTGGATGCATTAATAGAGTAATTAGTGGAATTAAGTATGTGAAGGTTCTCCAAATGGATGAATTTAATTCCAAACTATTAGCTGACAGGTTTCCTCGAAGAAATCTCCACTCCTCCCTCTCTAATTAATTAATTAATACTCTAAAGCCGACCCTCAATTTATTTTTAACTTGTATTGAATATAGAAGTGTTTGGCCGGCATGCAACTTGTTTATTTGGTGATATCATTTTGACATGGTAAATGTTGTTTAATTAAAAATACATTAAAATAATATTTTTTTATTTTTGATATTAGTATATTAAAATTATAAAAAATCATCTAAAAAACATTAATTTAATAATTTGTCAAGTAGAAAACAATATGGAGAAATAATAAAAAAAAACATGGAGATGCTAATTAATTAGTTGGCATTTTTGTTCTTCGAAACGATCATGCTTCTGTGTTTGACATATGGATCATCCACCAGATCTTTATTTTATTAGAGTAATTGTTGTGTTTTGTTCCTTTCATTTGGACATATTTAATAATAAGGTAAAAGGTTGTTGAAACATCCAAAGAACATTGCTAGTTAATTAGAGGGATGAGTTGATTCTGTCCAAAGAAACGAAAACTATATATATATATGGATTATATATATATAGTGGTGGTCTTAAACAATCAAATAAATTAATAAATAAATAAATATAGATCATATATCATGAAGACAGGCAAATTGCTTGCATTCATTTTGGATTTTTTTTTCCATGTTTCTAAAAAAAAAAAAGAAAAAAAAAGAGGATTTAAATCCTGCCATGTTATTTGGATTTAAAATAATCAACGCGTAATTTAAATTAGCATGACAAGCCATATCTATCTTAATCAACGCGTAATTCTTTTTCATACACTAAATTATAATCGTTTAATTAATTTAAATTTAATGAATAAATATAAAGATATATTTGCCGTCTATGCATGATAACAACCCTTTTGTGTTGTGGGAGGAAAATCAAGTGTAAAAACCTCGATGCTGAATATATAATGGAAACGGAACTAGTTAATCAATGACAAGGAAATCTCAAGCAGCACAGTACAGTCCCCAACAACTACTCATAAGTCATAAGGCCTTGTTAAAATAAAGATTAATTTAAATTTTATTTCGATACAATTTAACTCTTATATTCCAAATAAAAGATACAAATGATACCATGCATGTATGCCATGAAAATTTGTCCTTAAAAGATGAATTGAAATTAATCCTTAAAAGATGAGAAAATCAGCGAGGAAATAAGTAGTTTTGAGATTTTAGATATAAAAAACATGAAGTACAACGTCAAAATTATGGTGATCGATCGATCAGTAAGTGCAAGCTGCCGGGCACTCAACGCCCTCCTGCTTCGAGGCTAGTATTTGTTATGGAAGAAGGCTTGCTAGAAGTAAATAATGGCAGAGGCACATGAAACACAGGAACAGGCATCTTTAGAGGCAGATCTGGTATTGCAGCCTCAAGATTTAAAACATGAATTGCCTGTCGAATTGATGGCCTCAAATTGTGGTCGGGATGGGCACACCATAATCCAACAATCATCAAACACTCTGCTTGTTTCTCATCATCAAAATCCTTAATATCAAGTCTCTTGTCAACAGCCAAATTAAGATCTCCACATCCATATAGATCCCAAATCCACTCAACCAAGCTCATTTCAGGATTCTGATCAACAAGATCATTTGCCTTTCTTCCAGTAGCAATCTCTAAGGCCACCACTCCAAAGCTATACACATCAGACTCTTTACTAGCCCTCCTTGTGCTTATGTATTCTGGAGCCATGTAACCGAAAGTTCCTGCTAGCCCAGTTGTTGTGGGACCAGGTTCATCATGGTCCATGAACCTTGCCAACCCAAAGTCACCAAGCTTGACATTAAAACTAGAATCCAACATTATGTTACTTGACTTGACATCTCGATGCACAACACACCGCTCCCACTCTTCATGAAGATAAAGCAGTGCCGAGGCCAGGCCAAGAGATATCTTGTATCTCACGGCCCAACTTAGAGGACTCATCTTCTTCTTGCCAAAGAGATGAGAATCGAGGCTGCCATTTGACATGAACTCATATACCACCATAAACTCACCTTTATCATGGCACCAGCCTAAGAGTTGCACCAGATTACGGTGTCTCAACTGGCTAATGGTCTTCACCTCGGTGATGTACTCTTTCTTACCTTGTCTAGAACTTCTTGAAATCTTCTTCACTGCAATTTCCATGTCCATATCATTTAAGTATCCCCTGTAAACAGCACCAAACCCCCCTTCGCCTAGCTTCCTCTGGTCTGAGAAGTTGTTTGTAGCTGAAACTAGATCATCATAAGAGAACCTTCTCGGCCCTGCTCCTCTTTCAAGGTCTTCATTAATCGACGTCACGTTCATTATCTCTGGTGCTCTTTTTCTTGTCATCATTTGTTTCCTCCTCCACAAAATCACAACTGCTGTAGTCGCCCCAGCTATCAGAACAAGCACCGAAACGGTGACACCAATTATAATCCTGCTCTTCTTATCTTTCATGTCCTTAACGTTCAAACTTGAATTGAACTCCCAAGATAAAAGTCTTTGTTGTTCTACATTAGAGCCTGTAGCCGCTGAGAAGCCAACAGTGACCCACTCAGGCAAAAACTTACTGAGATCGATTATGTAAAACAGACTTGAATTCTCTCCAGGATTTGAGGTTGTTTGGTACTTCCAAAACACACTCAAATTTTGATTAGTAGAATTATAGTTAATCCATGCCTCAGCAGTATCTTCACTGTGGAAGCTTGCATTCCAAGGTGTATATACAGCTGAGCTAATAGAGTTTTTATTGATCCCAACATGCCCAACTTTTGGATCCCATCCATCATTTGGATAAGAATCAAACTCCACAGAAACAATTTGACTCTGAGGGGATTTCATGGTTGTAGTGTTGAAAAGGCCTAAGAAGCCACCAGCAGAATTAGGTGGGATTTGAAAACCAACAGGAGCAAGGAAGAAAGCAATTCCATGACCATAATTGGTTGCACCTTGGGTATTAATGGTGAAGGAGAAATGAGATGTGAAATCAGAAAGCCGCCCTGAACTCGAGTCCCAGAGCCGCACCCTTTCGGGATAGGTTGCCCAACCAACACGATTTATATAATCAACAAGGTTGAATTCAATATGTCCACCAAAAGGCACTGCATCGCCTTGATAATACATGTTGGTGTCGTTAAACTGAGATATTTGAAAATAAACTGAATTGGCAGAGGGAAGAAGGAGAAGCGGGAGAAGGAAGGAGATGTACAAAGAGGTGAGCATAATGATAGAGAAAGGGAAAGAACAAGCAGCAGCAGCAGCAGCAGCTAGGAATCGTATATATGAAAACTGCAGCCTAAACAAAATTAATATAATGCAAAATGGCGCAAGCAATCTACAGAGGCCATTATCCTTATTGGTATAAACCTTGACTCTATGTTTCATATATTAATTTTATGCCGAAAGTAAAAAGCTTCGTAGGAAGGAATTTATAGTCTACAAATCCGCTGGCGACCAGAACAACCGACCGAGTCGCCTTTAGATATATAAACCAGGTCTTGGTGTGATAAGTGATGGTCTTAAACAACAAGAAGATTAATATATTATTATGCAATCCAATATATAGTTGATTAAGAAGAAAATAATGAATGGATGGTTCGCAGTTAACATGGATTAATTATTAATTAATTAATTGAATCATGGCTGAAATTTTATATATATATATATATATTGAAATTGAAATTGAAAAAACGTAGTAATAACTACAGAGAAACAGGAAAAATAAAATAAAAATAGACTTCTTTTCTTTTTCTTTTTTCCCATTACCTACAGTCTTTAAATAAAAAAAATATAAACCTTAAACAGGAAAAATAAAATAAAAATAGAGTCCTAGAGCACTGGTTTTCTAGCAACACTTGTCTGATAAAATCAAAGGTAATTAATTCTAAGAAATCTTAACAATTAAATAAATCAAAATAATTAAATCATATCTTATGCCATCTTTTCCTTTCATGAACTGTCCAATACATACATACATACATACATACATACATATATATATACACACACACACACAATATATATATATATATATATATATATATATATATATATATATATATATATATAAAACTCTTTTGAGTTATGAGACGTGAGAATGCATCTACATATACCATCCATGGTACACAAACTTTTCTATGCATTTACTTGTAGATTCTTTACAAGTATAAATCTTCATGCAGGATGGTTTTGTAGGGCAACACACATACATGTTCTATGCAAATTATTAGGTCTCTTTTCTCCGTCAATGGCTATTTATAGTCAAAGTATCACTATATATATTCACCAACCTCGGACACTACAACCAATGAGAGACAAACTCTCCATATTCTAAGGTAGGCGCGACCAAAGTTTATAAACATATTGGGTTACCATGTAAGTAAACGTTACAATTTTCTTATTGAAAAATATTTTATATATAAAATATTTTAGGGGAAAACATTTTAATTATGAAATATTTTTTATTTTTATATTTTATTGAAAATAAACAAACACTGGATATATATTATTTTATACTTTGAAAAAAATCTTCAGCCAGCATACTCTCTAATCTCTTATTAAAATAAAGGTTAATTTCAAGATTTTAGACACATATTGTAATGTCCTTCATAAAGTTTTAATCAACTATCATTATTCACCATTAGATTACATGAAAAAAAAGAGCTTTATTTACATTCACTAACATTTTTATTAATAAAAATATAACGCACTACAACTAATGATGGATATCAATATTACTACAAATCGTGAAACTTTTTATATTTTAAGGTGAACTAGGTAATTAAAATTTATAAATATCTTGAGATAAACACAAGTAATTATTTTTTCACGCTAAACATTTCTCTGCATTTACATTTTGTCTCAATTTCCTTTCCAGTTTCTTTCCTTTAAATATATATTTACTATTTTAAGCTTGTTGAGACCTATTTTTTAGACAAACTTTCAATGATCAAGCTCAACGAGGAGTAAGCTTAGACATGAGGCCCATATCAAACCCATGCATCTTAAGCCTTAGATTGCAGTCCATGAAAAATCCATTTTTTATGTGAAATTTTTTCATGAATTCATCAATCAACCTGTGAAAAAAAAGATCTTCTTGGCTCGGTGCAGGCAATCCAGTATTTAACTCCTTCATATCGCGCAAATCATTGACTGTCTTAGCTATTTCCTCAGCTTCCTTCTCTGCTTTCTTTGTAATGGTAGAATAAGGTCCAAAACCCTTGTCATGAAGCTGACCATCTTCAATGTTACGTAGCTGCCTTTGAACCTCACCAGGACCATGACCGTGTATATCATGTTACGCAGCTTCATGACATAATCCATCCCAATTACATTATAATAATAATTAACTTGTTATATGTGAACTGAAATTAATGTCCTTGAGCTCTCAAACTGATACAAAGATTCACGCATATTTTAATTATATATTTCATACAAATTAAATGATACAAAGGTTTATTATAGTAGTAGAATATCGAAGTTATCCATGATGGATCGATGAGTAAGCACTGGCTGGGCCAGAAATAGTGCTCAACGCCCTCCTGCTTCGAGGCTTGTATTTGTAATCGAACAAGGCTGGCTAGAAGTTATTAGTGGCAGAGGCACATGAAACACAGGAACAGGCATCTTTGGAGGCAGATCTGGTATTGCAGCCTCAAGATTTAAAACATGAATTGCCTGTCGAATTGAAGGCCTCAAATTGCGGTCGGGGTGGGCACACCATAATCCAACAATCATCACACGCTCTGCTTGTTTCTCATCATCAAAACCCTTAATATCAAGTCTCTTGTCAACAGCCAAACTAAGATGTCCACATCCATATAGATCCCAAATCCACTCAACCAAGCTCATTTCAGGATTCTGATCAACGGGATCGTTTGCCTTTCTTCCAGTAGCAATCTCTAAGGCCACCACTCCAAAGCTATACACATCAGACTCTTTACCAGCCCTTCTTGTGCTTATGTATTCTGGAGCCATGTAACCGAAAGTTCCTGCTAGCCCAGTTGTTGTGGGACCAGGTTCATCATGGTCCATGAGCCTAGCCAACCCAAAGTCACCAAGCTTGACATTAAAACTAGAATCCAGCATTATGTTACTTGATTTGACATCTCGATGCACAACACACCGCTCCCACTCTTCATGAAGATAAAGCAGTGCCGAGGCCAGGCCAAGAGATATCTTGTATCTCACGACCCAACTTAGAGGATCCATCTTCTTCTTGCCAAAGAGATGAGAATCGAGGCTGCCATTTGACATGAACTCATATACCACCATAAACTCATCTTTATCATGGCACCAGCCTATGAGTTGCACCAGATTCCGGTGTCTCAACTGGCTAATGGTCTTCACCTCGGTGATGTACTCTTTCTTACCTTGTCTAGAACTTCTTGAAATCTTCTTCACTGCAATTTCCATGTCCATATCATTTAAGTATCCCCTGTAAACAGCACCAAACCCCCCTTCGCCTAGCTTCCTCTGGTCTGAGAAGTTGTTTGTAGCTGAAACTAGATCATCATAAGAGAACCTTCTTGGCCCTGCTCCTCTTTCAAGGTCTTCATTAATCGACGTCACGTTCATTATCTCTGGTGCTCTTTTTCTTGTCATCATTTGTTTCCTCCTCCACAAAATCACAACTGCTGTAGTCGCCCCAGCTATCAGAACAAGTACCGAAACAATGACATCAATTATGATCATGCTCTTCTTTGAATTCTTATTACCTTTCATCTCCTTAACGTTCAAACTTGAATTAAACTCCCAAGACAGAAGTCTTTGTTGTTCTACATTAGAGCCTGTAGCCGCTGAGAAGCCTACAGTGACCCACTCAGGCAAAAACTTACTGAGATCGATTATGTAAAACAGACTGGAATTCTCTCCAGGATCTGAGGTTGTTTGGTACTTCCAAAACACACTCAAATTTCGATCAGTAGAATTATAGGTAATCCACGCCTCAGCAGTATCTCCACTGTGGAAGCTTGCATTCCAAGGTGTATATACAGCTGAGCTAATAGAGTTGTTGTTGATCCCAACATGCCCAACTTTTGGATCCCATCCATAATTTGGAAAAGAATCAAACTCCACAGAAACAATTTGACTCTGAGGGGATTTCATGGTTGTAGTGTTGAAAAGGCCTAAGAAGCCACCAGCAGAATTAGGTGGGATTTGAAAACCAACAGGAGCAAGGAAGAAAGCAATTCCATGACCATAATTGGTTGCACCATGGGTATTAATGGTGAAGGAGAAATGAGATGTGAAATCAGAAAGCCGCCCTAAACTCGAGTCCCAGAGCCGCACCCTTTCGGGATAGGTTGCCCAACCAACACGATTTATATAATCAACAAGGTTGAATTCAATATGTCCACCAAAAGGCACTGCATCGCCTTGATAATACATGTTGGTGTCGTTAAACTGAGATATTTGAAAATAAACTGAATTGGCAGAGGGAAGAAGGAGAAGCGGAAGAAGGAAGGAGAGGTAGAAATGATGAGGCATTCTTGTTATGTTGTAGAAAGAGGTGGGCACATCATGATAGAGAAAGGGGAAGAACAAGCGTAATGTCTTGGTCTTTTAATAAGAAACTAATAATAATTCTAGAAGATGGGATATGTCTAAAAATTCCAAAGTGTTTTTTCTTCTTCTTTTCTTTTATATATATATATATATATATATATATATTCCTTTGTTTCTTTCTTGATAAAGACAACGTGAAAATGGATGTTTCGATGCAGCACCCATTAGTGTCCATGGATTCAACTATTAATATAAGCAGTGCTTTTTATGTCCACTTTGATCTTCAAACTCTTAGTTTTTTCAATTTCATCCTCCAAAATGCTAATATCATGGTTTCTTTTGTATGCACTTCTTTCAATTTGGATTTATCTCTCATTTTCTGAGTTTCCAAAGATATTACAGACTAAAGGGGTTCTGATTTTGCAAAATCAACATTGAATTAGGGTTGAAAATAGAAATTAAAAGAAATAGATCTAGATTTGACACAGAAAGAACAAAAACACATGCCCCATTTATATTTTGATATGGGAAACTTTAGTTCAATCCCTAAGGTTTCAAATCTTGTATCGTTTGGTCCCTAATGTTTTGAAGATTTATGTTTTGATACCAAGTTTCATTTTATTTTTCAATTTTGAGTCTTTGAATATTAAGAGAACACGTATAATTAAGAAGGAATATTATAATATACTTTCTACCCATCTCCCTCGAGTAAACATTATGCAATTGGCCTTTGGTAATTTCCTCTTACAGTGTAAAAACAAGACTTATGATCGAATATGATTAGTGGTTGGTATTACATTGCGTTGCGTTGTAGGTCAAATAAGATTTTTTAAAAAATATATAAAAAGATATTTAAATTTTATTAACCTGTTTATTTTAGCAGCAAGAAAAATTATAATCATGAATTTAAATTCTAATACATACAAATTAAATTATATTACGAGAAGCCTTTAATCTAGATGGAAAATATGAACAAGATTCATAGGTCAAGTAAATGGTAAACTCCATGTCATTTCAATTATACACTTTCCACACGCTTCCCTCCAGTAAACGTTAGAGCAATTGACCTCAAAAAAAAATTTAAAAAATAATTTTTTTTGTATCATGAACTAAAAATTTGATATATATTTAGTAAAATTAATTAAAAATTATATGTGTCTATAATTATTAAAAATAAATTTTAAGTGTCAATAATTATTAAAAATAAATTTTAATATAGCTAAAAACTAAATCATGAAAATAAAAATAAAAACAAATAAAGACATTTGATCTTGTATTACGAGAATTCTTTAAAGAATGCAATGACTTTTTTTTTAACTTATAGTTTAAGTCACACATTTTTTAATAATGTTTTTTAAAGAATTGTTTCACTTTTATTTTTGATTCATTTAGTTTTAAAGTTTAATATTTTGATTTTAAATTTTATTTTATTTTTATATTTTAGTTTTTAGATTAGAGATATAAAGAGAGAGTCGTTAGAAAATAATAAATAAAAAAAAGAATTGTTCATTGATCATATTTTTGTAATAAAAAAAGTTGATCTTGATATCAAGTCAATCTTGATGTTAATGAGTTGTATTCGACAAGAAAACTTATATTGATGTATTTTAATTTTTAATAATTTAATAACAAATTCATGCATTGACTTAGTCAATCTTGATGTTAATGAGTTGTTTTTTCAAATTCATGTATTGTTTTTTTTTTTTAAAAATAAGAGGCAAATGCAGTGTTAGGCGCGTGTGATTAGCATGATAAGATTGAGTAAGGCGCTGTGCTTGGCCCCCTCAGCTAGTTTTTATTTTTTTTCTTTTATTTTCTTTACACTTAATTTTAAGTTTTGATATGGTTTTTAAATAATAATAGAAAAATTATTCATGAAAATTAGATTAAAATCAGTTTCTTATTATTAAAATTTTTAAAAATATATTTTGAACATGTTTTATCACATTTGTTATTTCTTTACCTTTTGATTACACAAAATTTTTGTATTTTTGAAAATTAGATAAACAAGAGATACATTATTAGAAAATTTTATCTTGCTTTTAAAAAAACTCCAAAATAATTGTATTTTTGAAATTTAATGATAATACTATAAAACATTTATTGAGACCAATATATTTTTTTTATATTTATTTAAAAAATTAGAGTGCCCACAAGATATAGCGAACATACAAACTAGTTATTTTTATTGACAAATAAATATTAGGGCAACAAAAATATGCTGGTCTGAAAGAATGAACAGAAGAAAGTGAAAGGAAAGAGAGGGGGAAGTGATGGATGGTTTACCATTGTTGGGCTCACGAGAAAGTGGAAATATCCTGTATAGAGCTAAGATAAACTGCGTTTTAAACAATATTTTTAAAATTTTAAATTGTTTTTTTAAATTATTATTTTTATATATATATTTTTGAATTGTTTTGATGAGCTATGTCTAAAATAATTTTTAAATAATAAAAAAAATACTATTTTAATATATTTCCAAACACAAAATATTTTAAAAAATAATCAGTGGTATAATATATTTCATAAAATTTTAATCAATTATCATTATCCATCTTCATGTTATGCAAAGTAAGGGAAAAAAAAAAGCCTTTTCAATCTCTAAAATTTTAAAATCTTATTAAATATCTCTTAAAATAATTTATTATCAATAAAAAAATCTAAATAATAGTGTGCATATTTTATATTAAAAATATATAAAAATAAAATTTATTTTTTTAAAATATGGTTTACATTGAGAAAACGAAAAAAAACATAAAAAAATAAATTAGAAAGATAGTAAAAAATTAAAACCTTAAAACTAAAAACATAATGTCAAAAAAAAAGTTCTAAACTTTTTGTATGGCTACAGCCTACAAGGTATAACATCAACTGCAACAATATATTTAACAAAATCAATTAATATTTTTCTCGAAAGTGATGATTGCTTGACTATTCAAAGAATGAACAGAATCTTTTTTTTTTATATGAGCTCTGTAGTTTAAACTTTATTTTCATATCATTTTTAGTATTATGTATGTGTATATTAACAAAGAAACTAAATTATGTTGCGGTATTTTTTATTTATTCAGACTCATGCAATTGTGGATTGTAATAGTTACTTCAGTCCGCATATCTGTTCTTTTTGTTTATGCACACATGCTTTCTCTTTTCTTTTGCTTCTGCATTATTAATTAAATTAGTGGGCCAATGCGCATTAAATATATCATATTTGCTGGCAGCCATGCCTTTTGTTTTCTTTTGGTTCTGCATTGTTAATTAAATTAGTGGGCCATTATGCATTAAATGTATCCTATTTGCTGTCACAAAATGTATCCTAATTAATCCTATTTGCTGGCAGCCATGCTCTTTGTTTTCTTTTGTTCTGCATTGTTAATTAAATTAGTGGGCAAGTATGCATTAAATGTATCCTATTTGCTGTCACAAAATGTATTCTATTTGCTGTCACATTGGTCTCTTTATATTGGGATGAGGGCTATCTAGTTTGCATGGGAAATATGATCATGTTCATTACAAATAAGATTTTGCATTTTATGCAGCCATTGTTCTCTGTATTTCGTGTGACCAGATATTGAAAATGCCTTGTTCTTTTTTAGTTTACAGCCAAATGCCTTTTCTTTTGTTTTGTCTATTTCCGGTCTATGTATTTCTTTACCTATCAGTTGTTGGACTCTCTTTTTATTTTTCTCCATTGCCTCTCTTGCTAGTTGTTGCACCATCAGTTTAGTGTTTTTTTCCCTCTTTCCATTGCCTCTTTTACTATTTTTTTTAGTTTGTTTTCTTATGCATCCATAATTAATCTGTATGGTTCCTTTATTTTCAACAGATTTGTTGAGCTTTTCTAGCCTTCTTTTCGATTGGGTTGCTGGGTTGCTGCTTTGTTCACATTAAAACTTCTTTTCTAGCCTTTATTTTCAACAGATTTGTTGCTTCTTTTCTAGCCTTCTTCATTTTTCAGGGGGTATTTATAGAGCTTTGCTAGGGTTCTTGATGGATTCAAACATAGATTGATCAAAGCTTAACTCTCTGATCAAAATAAAAAGGTTTTAGACAAATATTAACAATTGGAACCTCTGTCGTTCAATGGGTTTGGGATTGTGATTTAGTAACAAATTTGTTTAGGTGGTTTTCTTTTGCTTTGAGACAAAGGCATGCTCCCTCACCTTTTGATTTTCGATGAAAGATTTATGACCTTTGATAAGAACCCTCTGGAATTTTTTAAGTGTGAACACATAAAAAAACCGAGTGATTTTGCACAAATGGGTATCTTAATCAAGATTGGTTGAGTTGACCATATTTGAGGTTTTGCTGGAGCAACTCTGATGTAAACATTATTGGAGACTGCTTAAACTTGGTAGAGGATAAGCATACCTTTCGATTGAATCCATTCTTGCTCAATTTAGAGGTCTGTAGCTCTACATTTATTCGTTTGAAGCTGCCAACTCGATTAGCCGAGAATCTAAAAATGCAGTGATGACTGATTATGGATAAAATGTTGTTGAGTTCATTAAAAAAATGGGATGTAGATGTTTGATGGGAGTTGTTGATCCTTGTAGATAGGGTGTTTCTCAGTTGAATGGTGGTGATTACAACCCTAGAGGTGATTGGAAACACCACATTCATTTGTCTGAAGGTGCCTACTCGATTAGTCAAAACTGCCAAAGAAAAAGCTAATCAGTGGCTGAACGATGCATCGTTTAGGTTAAACCCTAAAAATTAGGGTTTGTAATTTGGAATTAAACAATATTCATTTTAGTCCATGTTTTTCCAATTGCTTTTAATTGCACCCGTAATTGCCTTTCAAACTCTTAATTTTATGCAATTTCACCCCTACTAAAATCAATCATCAACCCCAAAGTTCAGTTCTATTTTCATCTTGGTTCTTGGTTTTTGATTTATGCGCTTGGACCCTTAATTTACCATCAAACTTTTAATTTTTTTTAATTTGTCCCATGATTTGGTCAATTCAACCCCTATAATCACTTGTTTTTTTTTTTTTAGTTTGGTCATTGGATTTGGATTTCTTCAATGAAGTCTTTAATTATCCATCAAACTTCAATATTTGTACAATCAAGCCCTTGATTCGTCTAATTAAATCTCCCAAAAAACCAATTAAGTCCTCAAACTTTAATTTATTCCAATTAACATCCAAATTGATTTGAAAAATTGATTTTCTTTGCAATCAATAACTACATAGAATAAAAGGCCACATAAAAACACAGAACAACACAACCCATGACCATCGTAAAATAAACTCTCCTATGTTTTTATCCTTATTGTAATATATTATTTTCCTCCTATAATTTATTAACCTGAGGAACGAAAGGTTCCTTATCATATATCTTGATAGGAAAATTGTTTTTGTAGGACAACGTGAAACGATTAAATCCAGACACCTCATCCTAGAATAGCCGTGGAAATTAAGCACAAATTCAATCTGAATTTCTTACTACTTCATCATAATATATTTTAATTACACTACATATGAAAGGAACAAAGGCTTATCGTAGCAGTAGAATATCGAAATTATGCATTGATGGATCGATGAGTAGGTACAAGGCTGGATAGAAATAGCACTCAACGCCCTGCATCAAGGCTAGTATTTGTTATGGAAGAAGGCTCACTAGAAGCAAGTGATGGAAGAGGCACATGAAACACAGGAACAGGCATCTTTGGAGGCAGATTTGGGATTGCAGCCTCAAAATTTAAAACATGAATTGCCTGTCGAATTGATGGCCTCAAATTTTGGTCGGGGTGGGCACACCATAATCCAACAATCATCAAACGCTCTGCTTGTTTCTCATCATCAAAATCCTTAATGTCAAGTCTCTTGTCAACAGCCAACCTAAGATTTCCATATCCATATAGATCCCAAATCCATTCAACCAAGCTCATTTCTGGATTTTGATCGACGAGATCGTTTGCCTTTCTTCCACTAGCAATTTCCAAGGCCACCACTCCAAAGCTGTACACATCAGACTCTTTACTAGCCCTTCTTGTGCTTATGTATTCTGGAGCCATGTAACCGAAAGTTCCTGCTAGCCCAGTTGTTGTGGGACCAGGTTCATCATGGTCCATGAGCCTAGCCAACCCAAAGTCACCAAGCTTGACATTAAAACTAGAATCCAGCATTATATTACTTGACTTGACATCTCGATGCACAACACACCGCTCCCACTCTTCATGAAGATAAAGCAGTGCCGAGGCCAGGCCAAGAGATATCTTGTATCTCACGGACCAACTTAGAGGACTCATCTTCTTCTTGCCAAAGAGATGAGAATCGAGGCTGCCATTTGACATGAACTCATATACCACCATAAACTCACCTTTATCATGGCACCAGCCTAAGAGTTGCACCAGATTACGGTGTCTCAACTGGCTAATGGTCTTCACCTCAGTGATGTACTCTTTCTTACCTTGTCTAGAACTTCTTGAAATCTTCTTCACTGCAATTTCCATGTCCATATCATTTAAGTATCCCCTATAAACAGCACCAAACCCCCCTTCGCCTAGCTTCCTTTGGTCTGAGAAGTTGTTTGTAGCTGAAACTAGATCATCATAAGAGAACCTTCTTGGCCCTGCTCCTCTTTCGAGGGCTTCATTAATCGACGTCATTTTCTCTGCTGCTCTTTTTCTTGTTATCATTTGTTTCCTCCTCCACAAAATCACAAATGTTGTAGTCGCCCCAGCTATTAGAACAAGTACCGAAATAATGACGCCAATTATAATCTTGCTCTTCTTTGAATTCTTACCTTTCGTCTCCTTAACGTTCAAGCTTGAATTGAACTCCCAAGATAGAAGTCTATGCCGTTCTAGATTCTGACCTGTAGCTGCTGAGAAGCCAACAGTGATCCACTCAGGCAAAAACTTACTGAGATCGATTATGTAAAATAGACTGGAATTCTCTCCAGGATTTGAGGTTGTTTGGTACTTCCAAAACACGCTCAAATTTCTATCAGTCGAACTATAGGTGATCCATGCCTCAGCAATATCTCCACTGTGAAAGCTTGCATTCCAAGGTGTATATACAGTTGACATAATAGAGTTGTTGTTGATCCCCACATGCTCAACTTTTGGATCCCATTCTTCATTTGGATAAGAATCGAACTCCACCGAAACAATTTGATTATGAGAGGATTTCATGGTAGTAGTGTTAAATAGGCCTAAGAAGCCACCAGCAGAATTAGGTGGGATTTGAAAACCAACAGGAGCAAGGAAGAAAGCAATTCCATGACCATAATTAGGTGCATCAAGGGTATCAATAGAGAAGGAGAAATGAGATGTGAAATCAGAAAGTTTTCCTGAACTCGAGTCCCAGAGCCGCACCCTTTCAGGATAGGTTGCCCAGCCAACACGATTTATATAGTTCATAAGGTTGAATTCAATACGTCCACCAGAAGCCACTGCATCACCTTGATAATACATGTTGCTCTCGTTAAACTGAGATATTTGAAAATAAACTGAATTAGTAAAGGGAAGAATAAAAAGCGGGAGAAGGAAGGAGATGTAGAAAGAGGTGAGCATAATGATAGAGAAAGGGAAGGAAGATGAAGTGGTAGCAGCAGGGAAATGGCAGCCTAATCAAAACTACTATACTTAATGCAATACGGTCTCCAGCTCCCAAGCTAGCTAGCTAGGTATATATTATCCTGATGAGTACAAAGTAAACTTGGCTCTCAAGTTACACATATATTTTATATCCAAATCACGAAGCTTCCAAGGAAGGAAGGAGTCCATCTCTGATCATACATCGCCTGCAAAGGTGTTGCCAAGCGGAACAGCCGGGTCAACTTGAAATAGATAAGAGTAAAATATAGTAAATAAAGGCTTAATGATGAATAATGATCTTAAACAGCAAGATTAAGATATCGAGCAATCCAGAAGGTAACGACTAACATGTTATAAAAACAATTTGTATACAGTTTAAAATATTAATTTATTTTTTTAATGCATGGTTTATATACATTACTTAAGACTAATTGCTTGATTAACTTGATGTTTAAAATTTTGGATTAAATCATTGACTGTGAACTTATTTAGATCATTAAGAAAAAACAAAAAACATAGTTAGATCATTAAATACCTTCCAACATTGTTATTAAACTTTGTATAAGTGTTTAAACTTGAAAAATTTATACCCAATTCCTTAATTAATATTTACACGGTCTATCCTATAATCTGGAATATGAATTTCAATAGATTGAATTAATTTTTTATTTTATTATATGTTAAAAAAATATCAAGACCTAACATTAAAAAATAAAATTCAATAAAAATCTTATAATAAATAATAGAATTGACAAAAAAAAACATAAAAAATGACAAAAATCTCAACTAGATTTTTTGATTAATATTTAGTTAACTTGTTAAATTTTCGAGCCAAGTTATAAACCCCACTTAATTGATTTAATTTTTTAATTTTTTATATGATAATAATAAAAAATAATTTATTATTAAGTTAATATTAAATAATAAAATTAAAAAAAAACCTCATTATAAATAATAAATTTAAAAAAAAAGCTAAAAAAAGTTCAGCCATATTAGTGCCTGAAGAATCAGTGTGTGGGCTTGAAGACCTGCATGCCTAGCCCATATATTTTTTTTCTTTGTATAAGTAACAGATGAGCTGTAGTTTATAATTATATAGGTATTCTCTAAAAAAATTAGCAAAATAATGGACCCCAAATAAAATATAATCAATGATTGCACCAACAATTATACCAACCAATGAAAAATATAAAAATTTCGTGCTTTCTAGATGAACAAAGTTCTATTTATTTAATTGCATTTATTTCTGAGGAATCAAATGCATAGTTAACGCCATTGATTAGGAAGTGTATGGCTGAAATTATGGCTTATGAATTGGGTTGACTCACGATCTCCGAGTGATGAATGCAAGGCAGCATGAAAATGAAGTGGGATTACAATACCTTGAAACAGACACCTTTTATTTATTTTTTATATTCATTTTATTTCCTGGAAAAGAAAATAATGTATATATTTATAAAAAAAAATACATTGGTGATATCACAGTGGAATAACCTCCTTAATTTTTTAAAACTCTCCAAATAAAAAACATAGTAATTAATAATTATAGAAAAACTCCAATATCACTCAAATTATATTAATTATTAAACAATGTCTCTCTTTTCTTTCATATATAATGCTACTACAACTTTCGAATAAGAAAACTATAAGCCTTAATACTAAATAGAAAAATAAAAATAACATTTTAGAACACTAATTTCCTAACAACACTTATCTAATTAAAAAAATAGGTAAAATAAATTTCATAAAAACTTGTAATCAAGATTACAATTAGAAAGAATAAATATTTCCAGTACACATGAGTTTTCTAATTTTAGTGTATGAAATTTTGTAACCGGAAACACTGCTATAAAAGTTTTTTTATCGTCGAGTAAAGCCACTGGTAATTTGGTATTTTAATAGATATAAAATATTATTTAATATTAAAAAACAGATAATGTGTATTGTTCATGCAGACACGCGTTGTTGTTATTATTATTATAATGATTTTTGTTGTTGTTGTTATTGTAGTTATTATCATTACCATTGTTGTTGTTGTTGTTGTTGTTATTAGTATAATTATTCTTATTGTTCTTTCTGTTGTTGTTGTTGTTAGTATTATTATTGTTGTTGTTTTTATTCTTATTAGTATGGTGATGATGACGACTGTTAGTAATATTGTTGTTGTTGTTGTTGTTATTTGGGTCAGGTATGTTTGTCATACCCTAAGTAAACTTGAGTCGAGCATGTTTTCCAGGCCCAAGTAATGTGAGTCAGGCATAGTTGTCAGACTCAAGCACTTTAAGTCTGACATGATTGTTGTTGTTGTCATTATCATTATTGTTGTTGTTGTTATTGTTACTTGGATCGTGCATGTTTGCCAGACCCAAGTATCGTGGATCATACATGTTGTCAGACTCAACTAAACTTGGGTCAAACATGGTTGTCAAACCCAATCACCTTATGTCTAGTATGGTTGTTGTTGTTATCGTCGTCGTCGTTATTATTATTACTTGAGCCAGTCATGTTTGCTAGACTCAAGTAAATTTAGGTTAGACATTTTTTTCCAAACACAAGTAATGTGGGTCAGACATGATTATTAGATTTAACTAAAGTTGGGTCAAGCATTATTATTGTTCCTGTTGTTGTTGTTATTGATATGATTATTATTGTTATTAGTATGACCCAAATATTGTGAGTCAAATATGTTTGCTAAACTCAAATATGATGGGTCAAACATGTTGCTAGACCCAACTAAACTTGGGTTAGTCATGATTACCAGACCCAAGCACCTTAGATCTAGCATGGTGGTTGTTGTTGTTCTTACTTTTAGTATTATTATTATTGTTGTTGTTGTTGTTGTTGTTATTATTACTTGGATCAGGCGTGTTTACCTCACCCCAAGTAAACCTTGGTCATGCATATTTACCAGATCCAAATAACGTGGGTCGGACATGCTGTAGACTCAACTAAACTTGGGTCAGACATGGTTGTCAGATTCAAGTACCTTGGGTCTGGCATGATTGTTGTTGTTGTTGTTGTTATTACTTGAAATGAATATGTTTGTTAGATCCAAGTATCGTGGGTCAAGCATGTTGCTAGACCCAACTAAACTTGGGTCAATTATGGTTGTTATTGTTGTTGTGGGTCAATTATGGTTGTTATTGTTGTTGTTGTTGGAATTATTATTATTATTATTATTATTATTATTGTTATTGTTATTGTTATTGTTATTATTCTTGTTCTTATAAGTATGATTATTATTATTATTGTTATTATTATTACTTAGATCTGACATGTTTGCCAGACTCAAACACCCTGAGTCTGACATGGTGGTTGTTATTGTTATTATTATTATTATTATTATTGATATTGTTATAATTATTATTATTGTTAGTATGATTATTATAATTGCTATTGTTATTTTTTTAATTATTATTATTATTTTCATTATAATTATCAATTGAGTTAGACATGTTTGTCAGACTCAAGTAACGTGAGGTTGGTGTGTTGCCAGATCTAAGTAAACTTGGGTCCGTATGTTTGCCACACCCCAAGTAAACTTGAATCAGACATGTTTTCCAAGCCCAAATAACATAGATCAAACATGTTGTCAAACCTAACTAAACTTGGATCAGACATCTTGCCAAACCTAAATACCTTGAGTCTGGCATGATTATTGTTATTATTATTGTTATTATTATTATTATTATTGTTATTGTTATTGTTATTGTTTTTCTTCTTCTTCTTCTTCCTTTTCTTTTTCTTATTGTTATTATTATTTTTATTATCATAATCATCATCATCATCATCATTGTTATTGTTATTGTTAATATTTTTTATATAATTATTAATATATTTGAAAAAAATATTATTACTATTGAAGAAAAACCATAGATTTGATTTGAAAGGTAAAATTAAAAATTATAAGAACTTAGGTCAACCATGTTTAATATTATTATTAATATTATAAATACTATTATTTTCATTATTATTAATACAATTATTAATAAATTTGAAAAACAAGATTATAACTATTGAAAAAAAAACCATAGATTTGATTTGAAGGGTAAAATTATTATTATTATTATTATTATTTTCATTATTTTTAATATGATTTATATAATTATTAATAAATTTTTTAAAAATATTATAACTATTAAAAAAATAGTAATAAGATCTTGCATGGTTGCTAGACCTAAGTAAACTTAAGTTTTACATGTTTAATATAATTATTAGTATTATAAATATTATTAAATTCATTATTATTAATATAATTATTAATAAATTTGAAAAAGATATTATTACTATTAAAAAAAAACCATACTTTTGATTTGAAGGGTAAAGTTAAAAGTATCGCGAGTCTGACATGGTTGTCATATTCAAGATCATTTGGATCTGACATGATGTTCACAAATCTAACTTCTAACTGTCACTACTATAACGATTTATATTGTTTTGAATCGGCCCGCAACAACACATGAGCCATCTCTTTTAGAAAATGTTTTTTTCATTACAGTTCATTGATATTCTTTATGAATACCTACAATTGTAGTGCAAACAATCTAACTAGTAAAAACTTAATAGAAGAAGTACTTGAAAAAAATCATATTAATTAAGGGTTGAAATCCAAAAAAATAAATTATTTGAGGAATATTTTTTTTTTAGATTTTTGGAGGATTTTTTACAATTTAGCATTTACTAAACAAAGTAATTATGAAAAAACAAAGGAAAATTAAAAAAAAAATTTACGAAGGAGAACATATAGAAAAGCTCATATATTATTATGAAATTGAAGCTGATTATTTTCGGTTTGGTTTGATTTTTATAAAAATAAAGTAATTAAATTGAATTTTTTTTTTAAAAAAACTGAAACCGAACCGAAACCGATTCAAAATGACCGGTTTTGGTTTGATTCAGTTTTTTAGGATAAAAACAGGTTTGGCTTGGTTTTTTCAGTTTAACTCGGTTTTTTCTGGATTTAACTCGGTTTTTACAGTTTGGTTTAGTTTTTTTTTTGAATTTTTTTGATTTGCATTCAA
The DNA here is from genome assembly GCA_015852605.2 of Populus deltoides. NCBI lineage: Eukaryota > Viridiplantae > Streptophyta > Magnoliopsida > Malpighiales > Salicaceae > Populus > Populus deltoides. Next base: position 15,817,702 of record CM027576.2, on the reverse strand, counting down.
TTTAATTTTTTTAGTTTTAAATTTATAAAATCAAAATTAAACCAAATCGGTTAGTTTATTTAAAATTTTAATAGGTAATAAAATCAACATCAAGCTTTTCCTAGTCATCATGGCTTCCCCTGCCTCCCTCTCCCGCTCATTCCACCCAATCCTAATCCTTAAAGGCTTACACGAAACATCCCTTCTTCCCATTTTGCCCCCAAACATTTGCTTAAATCTCGTCCTTGCCCTCTTTGTTTTTCTTCTTTTTTCCTTGGGTCTCCAAACTCTTCACAAATCAACACTAACCCGTCTCTCTATCTCTACTTGCCACCCTTCTTCTTCAGTCTCTCCTCCTCCTACAATTTCAATGGCTACTGTCGTTGATGAATCCAATCCTTTATTGCAAGACTTTGAATTTCCTCCTTTTGATGTCGTTGAACATAAACATGTTCGACCTGGGATCCGTGCTCTCCTAAAGAACCTTGTATTTTTTTTTTCACGTTTTTCTGGGTTTTGTTTTGTGTTATATATTATGTAGAAATCTTTATTAGTTTCAGTTCATGGGTTAATCAAAGTTTGGTCCTTGTTGGTCTGTGATGGTTGTTTTTTTACCGTGTTTTTGTAGGAGAGTGATTTGGAGGAATTGGAGAGAACAGTGGAGCCATCATGGCCAAAATTGGTGGAGCCATTGGAGAAGATAACAGATCAGTTGACTATTGTTTGGGGTATGATCAATCATCTTAAGGCTGTTAAAGACGCACCTGAACTCCGTGCTGCAATTGAAGAAGTTCAGGTAAATTGCTTATTTCTCATAATCTATGCACTTGTACGCACATGTTTGTGTGCTTATGTCCCTGAATGCTAATCTATGTTGGGACTTGACTTGGAAAATGGGTGTAATAACTAAACAAAAATGAATTTTCTTGTTAGTTTGATATCAGACCATTGTCTGCTTTAATTTGTTGATTGCCCGTCTTATGAATTTGTGCACTGTATTGCCCTTCTTGTGCTCACAGCTTTGAGCTTTTGTCCACAGCCCGAAAAAGTTAAGTTTCAGCTTAGGTTGGGACAAAGTAAACCGATATATGATGCATTTAAGGCCATCCAAGAATCTCCTCAATGGACATCGCTAAGTGATGCTCAGAAACGTATAGTGGAATGTAAGTATCTTAAACTTCTTTTATCTTCTGAAATAGTATTATTTGCTCTTCCATTTTATATCCACCTAATTCTATGTATTTTTTTTTCTAGCTGTCTGGATTTTGCCAGTTTGAGACTTTAGTCTAGCAGTTTCATTGGTTTGCTGAATTTATATGATGTAGCTTTAACTATTTGATTATCTTGGTCTTTGGGGGCATGACAATCAGAGAACAAAAGAAATGAGCATGCGTTAGCTGTTGATATCAACAAATAGAGATGTTCTATACCTCTAAGGCCACAAGATGCAATTTTGTGGCAGCATGTACCTGTACACTGAATAACTGTACTAGGATTATGCAGATTTCTGAGAATGATTGCATGGATTTGAAACATGGAAGGAGGAAGAAAATAAAATTATACATCATGTTAATTGTTTTTATCTCCACTGATATTGCTTTGTGACTTGAATGGATGTGGAGAGTGCTTTTAATGGTTGCCTATTTCTTGAACTCGTGTTCACATGTTGGCTTCATTGAACTCCATCAATTACTAGATCTACTTTTCAACAAAATTCAGATTACTATTTATCAACTAGTTAACTCTGTCTTGCACTTGGGGTATTGCTTACCAGATAAATGCTGTATCATTTGCAGTGTCCTTGCTTCCTATTTAATTGGTTTGACATAATCATTTAAAACTACACCTAAGCTTTCTTACATGCCTGACGGCTTCTGTATTTTTGCGAATACAGCCCAAATAAAGGAAGCGGTTCTTAATGGTGTTGCCCTTGATGATGATAAAAGAGAGCAGTTTAACAAAATTGAACAGGTGCTTTTATATTACCATTTTTCATTTGAAAGAAAGTCTTCATTGCCTTCTCATTCTAGTTATTTATTTGAGAAGGATGCTTGGTTATTTGTATGTGCTGCCAATAACACATTCTTTAGTTAAATGACTAGCCATTTGACTCGCCTTCCCTGGTGGGCCATATGTTTTTTTCTCTTACAAAAAAAATTGTACATGCAGGTTTTTTTGATGCATTTTTGTAAATAAAAAAATTCTTAGCATAAACTGAAAAGCTCATGCATACATGTAATCAAATAAATCGAGAACTATTTGTGTTAATAAACAAAAAAAAAACATATTAATGATAACTAAAAATAAAACTAGAAAAATCAAAAGACTGATATAGATAAGATATTTAATTTTGTAAGACGAAACATTTACCTAGCTGTGCTTACTGAATTAATTTATTAAAATGAATTTTTTATTCAATCAAATGATATTAAAAATAGACAAAGATATAAAATTGATTAAATAAAAAAATAAAAAAATATTATGCAAGGTTGCACATATTAGAAATATTATTTGAAAATAAACATTTTTTATTTTCAAAAATAAAGTTCTTATATGCAAAAAGAAAAAAAATGATATATGAATTAGAATAATCTTTTCAAAAATTAAATATGCACAACATCATCAAAAAAATTCTCTATCCAAAAAGGGCAAATAAGCAAAAAAAATTACAGATGAGAGATATTAATTGAAACATAAATTTTAAAAAATATATAACTAAAAAATATATCATTAAGAAAAAGCAATATTAGAAAAAAAATAGCCCGATTATTGTGGTTTAACTAGTCAAACCCGTGATCGGCACCATGAACTCAATCGGGTTCAATATTCTTAAATTTATATTCAAGCTAAAAAAAATATGAAAGGAAAAAAAAAAAAGCTCAGACTTGTAGGCCTTTGGCCCAACATGCCCGAGCCACTGAAATGAAGAGCTCAGAGCGCTGGTAGGCCATCAAGCCCAGCCCGGGCTTATTTTAATATTTTTTTTAATTTTCTAAAGGGGTGGACAACCTATTTTTTTTGAAAAAAAAAGCAGGTAACATGTTGCCCACCAAGGCAGACGATGTATCATCTGCAAGCCTAGATTCCAGCCACCACAGTGGTGGCTGAAAAATCAGGCAACTAGTTTTTTGGCCAAAAAACCCAATTTTCAAGTTGCAAGCCCAAATTCCAGTCTCCACAGTCGTGGCTGGAAAATTGGGCAGCTAGTTTTTTGGCTAAAAAACCCAATTTTTAAGCTATTTCAACCCAAAAACACATCACCAACACCCTTATAACATTCACAAACCATTCCTTCAATTCCAAATACCCAAAAAAAGATCCAAAAACCTGAAATCAAACCAGTTTAGTTTTGGCTTTCTCGGCTCATATCTGGTTTTTCATGCAACATTGAGGCTCTAAACAATCACCATGAAGCCCCTCGTATCTCATGGAACTCATGGACACCAAGAAAAGCTATTTTGGTGATCAGAAATGGAGTGAACGGAGACTTTCTCTCACATTGTCTGAAATCAGCAACCCATCTCTCTCCTTTCTCTAACCAAGGACTGAAAAATAACATATATGAACTTGTGTACCAAAATTGATTTTTTAAAATTTAAGGGGACCTAAATTGTATACATTGCGTTATTTTTAAAGATCAGGAACCTCATTGTATTTTTCATGTAATCTCTAGCACACCACCCATGTTTGACATCTTTTTCATTTCGGTCCATCTTCTTTCAATTTCACGCTTGACTAAGAATTCATACGCAATTGGCCTTCAATTAGGATCGACGCCCCTCCTTGCCTAAGAGATCTTACTTCTCGTCCCGCTCTTGCTTGAGGAGCTCGGTATTCTAAGGAGATTGCCTGCTATTCCCACATCCAACTGTGTTTAAGTATCACTGGGTTGGTGGGGGAACCCGTAGGAAGGGGGGACGACTCGACAAATTCACATCAGAAATCGCCAACATGAACACAAACTCAATCTTGAATGCGTATAGAAAGAAAACGAACCACTTCTATTCTCGGAGCTGAAGTGTATGAAGAATGGCTTGTTGGTCCCTTTCGTCCAGTGGTAGTCACACAAAATAAAAATTCAAGGACCAAAATGAATTATTGAAAAATGCATAGTGCCATCCACAGTGTTTTGTGTGTGAACAGTGGCAGCTCAACAGTAAACACCTCACGCGTTTTAGTTTTTTATCAAATAATTATCATTAGGTGTAAGTCTTAGTTTTGCATTGCTCATTGCAGGAACTGGAAAGATTATCACAAAAATTTGGGGAAAACGTACTGGATGCTACAAAGAAGTTTGAAAAACTCATAACAGATAAGAAACATATTGAAGGATTGCCAGCTACATCACTTGGTTTGGCTGCGCAGACTGCAGTATCTAAGGTACTAAATGTCATTATCTATGCAAGTTGGTTTAATTCATCAAGTCTTATCAACTGTTTTCTATTATATATTATCATATCAGGGTCATGTAGACGCAACTGCTGAGAATGGGCCGTGGATAATTACATTGGATACCCCAAGTTTTACGTCTGTCATGCAACATGCCAAAAACCGTGGTTTACGTGAAGAAATATACCGTGCTCATGTAACTCGAGCTTCAAGTGGTGATCTGAATAATTCAGCAATTATTGATGAAATATTGAAGCTTAGGCTGGAAAAGGCAAAGCTTCTTAATTACAACAACTATGCTGAGGTATGATTCATTATTGTGCTAAAGCTCAAAGGAAAAACTACCTTTTATATGCTTATTCAGCTATTTATTACAGGTAAGCATGGCAACCAAAATGGCTACTGTTGAGAAAGCAGAAGAGCTATTAGAAGAGCTGCGCATAGCTTCCTGGGATGCTGCTGTTCAAGGTAACATTAGTATATTTCTTAGAAATATAGTGGCATAACCGTTTTGCAATACTTTTGAAGTTTAAGTGAAACTTTGCTTGTCAAGAGTTTTGGTTATTTACGACTGTTGCTCTTGAAAACTTATGTTTATATTTTCTTAGCCAGCTTTTTTATATGAAAAATCTGCATTAACTAAAATGTCAGCACATTGGTTTGGTATGCTGCTGTCTGTTTGTGATATCTGTGGTTGGTTAAACTACAAGGTTATTATATTCTTAAAAAAGTGCAGATTCTAGCACACCCTGCCTTCTTAAACATCTCAAAATTTTCCTTTCATAATGCTGCCTTTCAGCAAATTTTCACTTAGTTGGAAAGAAAATATGATGCAGATAGCTTACAGGGTTTTGTTTGGGGCTGTGAACAGTATCTTGATAAAACCTTTTTATCTTAGGAAAGTTAGGGAAAATTGAAAAAATGACGGGAGAACACGAAAAAGGGTTTGATCACTTCTAGGGGATCAATCTCCAAATTAGTCAAAGGCTTTGGTTTTTTTCATTGCTTGCCTGGAAAAGCCCTATGGGGGTTACATATCCATAGTAGTCTTAGTCTGTCACCATACCAAATTCCAGGTCTTAAAAGGAAAATTAAACATAAATAGGCAAATCCTTGTGCTTAATGGACTACCAAAATTAACTCCTAAATTATAAGTGAAAAGCCAACAATTAATTAAAATAGAAATCTAATTTGATATGGAATCACAATATTCCTAATCAGTGACTGCACATTCACCCTCTTCAATGTCTTCTGCTTCTTCCATTGGAGAAATCATCAAGAGCCTGCCCAGCTGCCCTGGTCACAACAATGTCCTTTATACCACTTTCATCACAATTCCCACACAAACCTTTTACTTTCCACTCTTTAAGTTCCTAATGTGTAAGATGTTTGGTAGAAGGACAGCTGATAGGTGCATGTGGCAAGCTAGTGTTGCTGACAGCTTGCTTACCAACAACTTTGTTTGTGCACCAATGTTCTTCACCAAGCCTTTTTTTTCTTTGATCTAGCAAAAGAAATTGTGGTAGTCATTCTTGGACAACGAGCCTTGACATCACAATAGATGTCAGGGAGGAGGCCTGATATAAATGTGCCAACCAACTGTCTTTCAATCCAACCCTAAGCTCGATTCTGACATCTCAAATTGACTATAATATTCCATGACAGTAGTAGTCTGGTGGATCTTAGCGAGCTCTCCATCAACGTTCTCATACTCCGATGGCTTAAACAAGAAGACCTGCAACAATCTCATTCCATTTAGGCATTCCATGGAACCAATCATACCACTGAATACCATCAATGTCCTAGCTGCTAATTTATAGCAGCTACCTCTACTTTGGAAACCAGTGTGTATGGTGATAATGAAAATACTTTTCAGCTCTAGAAATCCAGCATGTGGGATCACCTCCTTCCATCAAGGGAACTCTACTTTTATCCGCCGTGGACCAGATTCATGCTCTTCCTGATAACCTCTTGCATGCATCTAGATCTGCTTGGTGATTAGTAACAGAAGCAGAGTGGGCCTTCCTAATGTGTTCAATTCTTTTACCTTTTTCCAAGTTCAGCTTGCACTTCAGATTTGATTTGAGACTCTATTGAGCTTTCTAATGACATCACCTAGGATTGCAATTCCTAGATTTTGTTTTTGTTTATGGGTTAATGGCATCCACAGGAAATTTGCTTTGATAGCAACTATAAAACCCTATGGTCTTAGCTTAGGGAAGCCTGGGAAACTTGAAAAAAAAAAGGGAGAACAAGGAAATGGGTTTGATCACTTCGAGGGTATCGAGGATCGATCTTTAAATTAGCCAAAGGATTGGAGAAAATACCATTGCTATTCAGAATAATAATTACCTAAACAAGAAACTAAAATATTTTCAAAACTAGTAACAAATATTCAAAATCACATTAAAATACATGAGTTTTGGTTGTTTTTTTGCATCATTCTCCATCAGTTGAGGAAACCTTGACCTCGAGTTTTGAATTGCCAAAGCAGAAAACTGGAAATTTTTATTTTCTGGTGGCATCTTTGCCTCAACACAACATCCTTGAAATAGACACCAAGATCTCCTTTGTAGGTGGCATGTTTGCTCTCAATTGCATCATCAAAATAAGCATTAATGAACTCCATTGCTCTGCTAGTAAAACTTTTACCTCACCACCCTCAAACTTGGGCTCATCTTGTTCCTTTTTTAGTTCAGCTTCACCAAGTGTAGAACTTAGCTCTTTATGCTCTTTATTATCTTGATTAGAGGCCAGTTTCTGTTATCTTTTTCTTTCATTTACATTCTCAACCTGGAATCCCTTGTTTTCTTGTTTAACCTTTTCCTTGGGAAGAAACTGTGAATGTTCTTGTCATCAAAAGTTTACCTTTTTGTCTGCTATTTATGCCAATTTGAAGATTCTGGTTGCTAACTTTGCTCTTTTGAACTCTCATCTTCCCTTTCAATTCTTTGTACTTGCTTTTTAGGACCTTCTGGTTGCTGGTCTTGTTCTTCACATTGTCACACAAGCTGATGCCTTCTCTGCATAGGCATCTCTATGAGTTGTGCTAACTCTCCTGCCTCTCAAACTCTTGCTTCTTGTTGCTGTTTTATTTGAAATTTCCTCAACTTGGCTTCCAATCTTCAATTCATCAAAATCTGAAACATATCTAGCTTTTAACATACTACCCTACGGTATAGTGTAGGCTTTCTCATACGACTCTGAAGATAATTGGATGGTAAGAACTTTTATTTAAGTATGGGTTTCATCTCATGTCAAATACTCAACATTGCTTGTTCCAATCTAAATAAGTTATGCTTGAGACCCTACCACCACATCTTAGCTAATCCATCAAGTTTCATCTTCCCAAACTCACTCTACGGTCATCTTCCATATTGGTTCAATGAAAGAGAATTTTTCAATGGAGTGAATTGAATTAATGAAAATCTGGAACTTCAACCTCAACTCTTTTAGTATTATCCCTTGCTATATTTGGAACTGCAAACTTACCCTCTGTTTGCATGGGTAATTGGGCTGCTTGAAGATTTTCAGTTGTACAAGCATCTTGATTTAGGTAAGGCTTCCATCAAGTGTAGGATCTACATCTCGTTCAAAATCTGGAACTTGAACCTTAACTCTTTTAGTAATATCACTTGCTATTTGTTGTGGTTCAATCTTGCCCTCTTCTTTGCATTGGTAATTGGGCTAATTGAAGATTTTCAGGTGCACTAGGTTCTTGGTTTTGTGGGAGAGTTGTACTAGTGGTTATTTCAATGGGTGCTTCCCTAGGACAATTTTTGACAGCCACTCAATGCCTGCGTCAAGACCTCAGTTTACTTGATATTACAGAAATACCTCTATCTTCAAACATCACCTCACAATAAATCAGTTCTGATTGTGTAGCTGTCTTCTTCAGACTCTCACAATTAGATTATTTCCTTGATCTTTGTAGATATGTAAGACTTAAAATTGTTCTGATTGTTTCTTTGTCTGCTTCAAACTCTCACAACTAGATCATTTCTGTTATCTTTGTAGATATGGAAGATCTTAAAATTTTCTCCAAAAATCAAGGTGCAATGGAAGCAAATGATTTGACTCACTGGGATACCAGCTTCTGGGCTGAGAGGCTTCGTGAGTCAAAATATGATATCAACGAGGTCAGTTAGCCTTTTCTCTCTCGGCATCTGCACTCTCAGTCTGATTATAATTTAGTGTGGTTTTGATTTGAGCATGTCACAGGCTTGGTATGTCAAACTTTGATTTATGTTCTTTCTGTAAGCATTTTCTCTCAAGTTCACCTGGCTCTGAAAAATCTATATGTTCCTCCAATAACAGTTTATTAAAGGTACATATCAAAGGTTGGGTGAGTTTAGTACGTTATTGTTATTTAAAAGGTCAATTAGTTTTTATATATATGCTGATTTTAAGCACTTAATCATGGTTAAAGGTGCGTAAGGAACTGATTTAATTCTTATTGTCCAAGAAAGAAGAGACTGCTATAATAGATAAGAAACCCTATGTAGTGATAATTCTTTCCGTTTTTTTTACTGTGAAATACATTCCTTCTGTCTTTAAACTAATTTTTTCCTTTCACTTCATTGAATGTTTGGGTACTGAAGAATGGATGTGCCAGTGTTAATATTGTGCACCTAGTTTTAAATTTCATCCATTGCTGTTGCACAATGCCATTCAACAGACTTTTAGACCACAGCTACATTACTTATAACCTGTTGCATTATGGACAATATGGGCTCTACCATGATGTAGTGCCTGCAACAGCCCTTTACTCTATGATGGCAAGTGCAACAGCATGTATGTGATTAGTGTTCCAGATTATTATTTTCAATGTTCTAATTTCTCACCTTCTATTGTTTGCTTCATCTACTTGCCTACTTTCTGTAAGATTTATTTCTTTGTCTGGAGATGCTTGTGTCACTTGGTTTATATTCTGCAGGAAGAACTACGTCCATTTTTCTCATTGCCAAAGGTTATGGATGGCCTTTTCAATCTTGCAAAGACACTTTTTGGAATTGATATTGAACCAGCTGATGGTCTTGCTCCAGTAATATATATCATTCACTTAATTTTACTCTGCTTTTTCTGTTTATGGTGGAGCTTATTTATTTTATTCTCTGTCAATAATTATTTGTTGTTTAATAGGTTTGGAATAATGATGTTAAATTCTACCGTATCAAAGATTCCTTGGGCAATCCGATTGCATACTTCTACTTTGATCCATATTCACGTCCATCTGAGAAACAGGGTGGTGCATGGATGGATGAGGTAGTTTCTCGAAGTCGTGTTTTGTCACGCAATGGTACGGCTCCAAGGTTGCCTATTGCCCACATGGTGTGCAATCAAACACCGCCTGTTGGGACCAAACCAAGCCTGATGACATTTGGGAGGTAAGTTAACTTTTGACTTGTAGATCAGGGACTCAAGTGTTCTCTCCAGAAACATACATAAGTTTCTGACACAATTTCTCAAAATATTGGTACAAGGACGCAACAAAACATGTAAATCTTTTTTCACATAAATGAAGAACCAAACATGTGTAGCCATTACATACCTGGCTTTCATGGAATGAAGAATGATATATCCTTGGCATTGATTTGCTTGATTGTTATGAAGTTATGTGTCTTTGAAAAGGAAGGTCAGGTATTGTTTTAGAAAGAAAGTCATACCAGGCAATTTACTAATGGGAATGGATATTGCAGTGAGTGGTGTGGTTTTATGTATTGTAACCTAGTTATAATGATCAATGACACTTCTTGCAGGTTGAGACTGTATTCCATGAATTTGGTCATGCTCTCCAGCATATGCTAACCAAGCAGGATGAGGGTCTTGTCGCTGGCATCCGGGGTATAGAGTGGGATGCTGTTGAATTACCCTCCCAGTTCATGGAAAATTGGTGTTATCACAGGTAATGTAATGTGAACCTCAGTGGAGATCGTCTTCCATAACATTCAGCTATAAAATTCTTTCAAACAGCTCTGAGGAAAGAAAAAGGATTGATTTCTGTGAGTATAAGGTTCTTGATTATGAATACAACTTTTAATAATTTTGGGCATGGCTCAGTACCACAAACGCTTAAGCTTCCTGTTTTATTGCATTCTTTCTTATGGATAAATGCTCCTTGGCTACAGTAAACTGGTTTGTTTCTTATAGCTTCTTTCTCCTCACTTGCATAGCAAGACATTGGGATTGTGGTTTCCAATGACAACTTTTATGATGTAACTTTCATCTATAAATTCATCATTGTCCTACCATGGAAATTTGGATGTATATGAATATTCTTGAAGGACATCATGTATTTAGATAGTATCAATTACAAATTTATGCAACGTGAATGTATTTACATGTGTTGTTTCAGGGAAACTTTGATGGGCATTGCAAAGCACTATGAAACTGGGGAAAGTCTTCCAGAAGAAGTGTATTTGAAGCTTCTCGCTGCAAGGACTTTCCGAGCGGGCTCCCTTAGTCTTCGTCAGGTAATTAGTTCATTACGGTGCTTTCCCATTGTTTTCCTTTCATTCTTTTTTTGGCTTTATGTTATTGTATGTGCTATTTTATTTTGTTTTCTCATTAGCATTCTGTGGATAGTGTATTTCTTACTAGATCTTTCTTTCTATATTAGGTTTCATTTTCTTTTCCCAGTGTAAGGATAGTAGCGATACTCATTTCTTTTACCATTATACCATTATCATGTTTACCACATTAAGGAGGATTTATTTTTACACCATGTATTCTAAATCTGTGGCAAAACAACAAGTGGGATCCACATGCCTTTTTTTTATATATATTTTAAGCAACTTCTTTTCCTCTCCCAGCACCTTTCAAATTCTACAAAAAGCCAAATTCCTCACTTCCACTGTGGTGATCTACTTAATGTTCATCGGTTTCATCAAGGCATAAGGGCAAATCACGTTCTCTTTCCTCTCATAATTATCACAATTCTCAGTTGCAGAGATTCTTATGGCTTTGAAACTGCAAATTGAGAACTTGCAGGCTCAAACTTTTCCTGAGCACAAAATCACCTCAGCTGTATCTTCTTTCTACAAAAACTAAGAGAAGCTTGAGAAAAACACTATGGAAGTTAGTCATTTGGTCTTCAAATCTTGAGCATGCCATTATTGAGCTTCTTTTTAAAATTTGAAAAAAGAAAAGAAAAGACTGAGATATTTTAACTGGCTTTCTTTATGTTTCTCTCCTTGGTGCCGTTGTATCTATCATAAAACTTGACTTTAGGATTTACTGCCGGATACTGTAAGGGAGAAACACCATGGATTTTTCTTTTTTCTTTTTTTTTTTTGGGCAGAGGAAGGAGCTTGATATCAGGACTTCAAGAGGGAGAGGGTGTCCATTACAATTAAAAAATGTCATGTGGAACCATTTAACATTTTTTTTTTGTAGGTTTAGAAGATAGGATCATGGAAATAGCTCCCATCACATTATGTGTGGTAGCTAATTTCCCACTTTTTCATGAGTGGAGATATTATGTTTAAACATATGCTGTATTTCAAATAGTTTAATTTTTGTGAATGCATATTCACTCACTCCTTTTATATTTCAGATAAGATTTGCAAGTTTAGATTTGGAGTTACACATGAAGTATATACCAGGTGCGTCGGAGTCTATCTATGAAGTTGACCGGAGGGTTTCTAAAAGGACACAAGTGATCCCTCCTTTGCCAGAAGATAGATTCCTCTGCAGTTTCAGTCATATTTTTGCAGGTTTGCTTGACTATAATGTTTATATGAATCTCAGTTTTAACTTCACTTCATCCTTACCTTTTTATAGTGCATTGATTTTAACTTTTTGTGAATACTAGGTGGTTATGCAGCTGGATACTACAGTTACAAGGTACATGTTGAAATACACACGCACAGTAACTACAGTTAACATTGAAAAGGATGTTGCAATGTTAGCTATGCTAATACTTGGTCCAAGTCATTGTTTGTTGAAAAAATTGAATATCTTAAAAGCTTTCTTCCCCAGCTTTTATAGGGTCCTTTTGTAGGCTTTCCATATGTGACTTAAATGTTAACCTTCTAAAGGTTCAAACACGTTCTGGCTTGAGCTTGCACAATTCTCTGTGTTTTTTTTTTCATGTTTCTGACATTAAAAGAATGAGGAAGTTTGACTGCAATGTATATTTTGTTTTTTTTCTCATTTTGTCACCCTTTGGCATGATATTTAAAGGCAAGTCTTTTTTGCAGTGGGCTGAGGTATTATCTGCAGATGCTTTCTCAGCCTTTGAGGATGCTGGATTGGATAACGACAAGGTATGCTTAAATGGCTGTCCAACCGACCTTTGCAGTCTTGCCACTGATCATTTACTTTCAATTTCTTGTCTTTGATTTGTGTGCATTGATTAGAATAGAATTCTTAGTCTTTTCATGTTTCACCTTGTTGATTATTTATTTGTGCTTTCTCATGGTGTGGTGTAATCTTTATCAAGAGATTAATTGGAGTGTTTGAACCTTCCGTGACGTTTCCTGCCTGGAGCTCACCAAGCTAACAAGCTAAATATCTCTATTTAATCTCATTTTTTTAGGGGTTAATTATGAATCGTACCTCAAATTATAATTGATCCTTGTAATAAATATCTATGAGTTTTGTCCTGGAGATCTTGATAAAATGGGTTTGACATTGGAATTCGGTGTAGAATTTGAGATGGTATCTGTTAGAAACCTATCCCACATCAAATAATTACAAGAATATAAAACAATATAAAAGATTGAGCATGGTCCACCCACCACAAAGCTTAAGTCTTTTGAATGAAACCTAGACTCAACTATCTAATTTAATAGGATCCCTGACCTCTTTAAGTTTGAAATTGTTCATCTTGTTCCACTTGATATCTAGAATTCAGCAGGAACCTAATGCTGACATGAACAATTTATTTTCAAAACTGACTGTCATGAAAAATTGTATCTCCTTGAGTCTTTTTTTTTCCCTTTCATTTGCATACAATGCAAGTATAGCCTGGAATAATGGAACTCTTTGATGCAACAGGCTGTTAAAGAAACAGGGCACAAGTTCCGGGAAACCATTCTTGCTCTTGGAGGTGGAAAAGCACCACTAGCGGTCAGTAAAAACTATATTTATTGCTACATTTCTACTTGTGCCCGCCCCCTCTCTTCACAAGATGTCAATTAGATAACTTTGTATGGTTTTGCTCTCTTCTTATTTCCTTTCCCTTCGATACAACTTCAATTTTTGGCCTATATTTGTGCTAGTTTATCCAGTTTAACTATATCTTTGTTTAAATAAAAATCCAGTTTTTTGGCCTGATTTGTGCATAAAAAAAGCATATTACTATAACTCCAATCAGTACCCAAAACTTTTAAAAGCTAATAATTCCAGCAAGTGATTAAATGTATGATTCTTGCCCCTGACACCAAATTCAACATAAAAGAGTTTCAATGGTAAGTTTTCTTTTTTAATTCCAAGTTCCCTTGGAAAGCTTAAAATGAAGAGAACATATAGCCAAGATAGTGACTTAGGAAACTAATACTAACAATTAATGCTTCAATAGAAAAGGAAATAAATAACAATGAGAATACTTGTATAAAGACATAGGATTGGCGTAGGAACAAAAGTAGACCAAAAACTATGAAGATGCCTAGAATAAATTGCATCACGATTAAATGTATTTGGGTGAAGCCTCTGCTCTTTGTGATGTACTCTAGCTTGTATATGGATTCATGTCGGTGTGCTAGCCAATTTCTCATGTACAACAGGAATCTAGAGTCCAAAATAACAACTAGAAAAAAAAAATCTATAACCACTAAAAGAATTTTCAAATTGCTTCAGGTAGCCATAGTTCTGCTGTTTTTTTTTTTATTCAGTAACTTTTTACTTTCTAAATTGTCAATTTCACCTGGTTTCCTTGTAAATCATAGAAAAATATTTAGATGAAACCATTTATGTTGCTTTAAATCACCTGCAATTGTTTTTCTTAAAAATCTAGAATCAAACTTCAAGAGAGCTGTTAAAACCCTTGATAATAATAGTAACCTAAATTTGATAGAGGAACAACTTTGGACTTTTTTTTAGTTTGACATCATTGAATTGTAAAGCCATGCGTCAAGCTGAAGAGATCATAGTTGAATCCTATGTGGTGGTTTGCTCTGAGATCTCCATTTTTCTTGGTGTATATATAGATTATTATTTTTCCTTACATTTATTATGCATCATTATTGGCTTCAGAAACGTAATTTTCCTAGCCTTTTGAATCAGACATTCCTTGTTTTGATTTGTGTCCAGGTTTTTGTCGAGTTCCGAGGGCGTGAACCTTCTCCAGAGGCACTGCTCAGGCACAATGGCTTGTTGTCAGCGACAGCTTCAGCATTGTAGCATTTTCATATTAGTTGGTAGCCATGATGCTCGTTTAGTAGGCCACCTTTGAATTATCACAGATACATTGCTTTTCTTTCTTTTAATCGAGTGATAAAACTATTTCTAGTTCCTGAGGACTGAGGAATATTTCTATAATCAGTGTCCAAGCCCCGTTTATTTCGTCTAATAGACTATTATCGCCCATTAAACTTGGAAAATGATATGATTCAAGCAATAATAATAATTCTCCATCCGAACTCCTCTTAGGTGGTTCTTGTAACGTTTATTTTTGGCTGCTTTCCTTTGCCATTTTCTTTTCATGTAATGGCATTTGCTTATGGAACGGAGCCTAGCAGCTTCTATATAACAAGGATAGATCGCAATCTGGCCTTGAAATAACTAAATTTTAGCCATTCAAACCATCATAATAAATAAATTGTCTCGAAGTAATCTTTGATCGGTCTCTGTGATCTGTTTTTGTCTCCTGTTGTTGGTCTCAGTTCTTTTGATCTAGGGTTTCTTCTCTGCTCTTGGAATCCTACTTGGGTTCTTGTTTTCCTGTCTGCTGCATTTTTCTTTATCCTTTGTTGCTTGCCTTCTGCTCCCAAGGCGTTTAATCAATTTCTCTTGCTTTGTGTGCGTGTGTGTATATATAAAAAAGGAGCTCTTCAACAGCTCTTCCTGATTAAAAAAAAAAATAAAAATCAACTGGGTTGATTATATGTTAGTCTACTGCTTGGGCTATCTAGGTTAACAAGGATCCACTTCAGCACTGCTTTTAGCAATTCATTCGTATATGCATAGGTCGGATCAGAATGCTAAATCGGTATCACATCCACTAAAAGTTACGCTGAAAAACAGGTTTTTGACTTGAATAGTAGAGAAAAAATTAATTAAAATTTCCTAGCAAATAAAATCTGCAGCCAGTTGCATAATCTCTTGTAAAAGAGCAATGGAAATTTACAGTCTCTCTTGTATAATCTTCTGCCATATAATGCGACTCAATGGATCTTCATTCAAAGATTCACATCTCATCGGGCCATCTACTATCTCGGTTCTAGAGGAGCCAAGGCTTGTGTGTTGATTGGTGATGGGTCTGGTGGCGTTGGAACCGGTGGTGATAAAGCGATCTTCTTGTCTGTGGGAATTGAGAAGCGATTGGAACCAAAGCGATTGGACCCTCCCAAGCTGTATCCTCCCAAACTGTCTATGGACTTCATATATTCAGATGCGTTGTTTTCTATGATCAAAGCATCCTCTAGCTCCCGAACAATGTCAGTCATGCATGGTCGATAAGCAGAGAAGGGCTCAATGCATACTAGTGCTACCTCTACCACTCTCCACATTGCCTCTGCATGGTACCCACCCTTTATGCCAGGATCCACAATTTCATCAATCCTTGACTCCCTTATATATGGCTTTGCCTGCGGGAAAGTCATTTTCTTTGGTTTACAAGGAAAGTCAAGCAGATGCTAATACATGACATCGACAAGACAGGCATCGTGGCCATCGGCGTTTTAAACATAAGAAAGCTTGACCAAGAATACGTACCCATTCAACTAAGCTCCACTCATTTCGTGGCCTGTGTATGTTGAGAGGCTCCCGACCACTTACGATTTCAAGTAGAACCACCCCAAAGCTAAAGACATCACTTTTTGCAGAAAGATGTTGTGTCGAGTAGTACCTGAATAAACTCGGATTCAGAGGTGTGAAATGGAACAAAGAAGTTTTGATTTGATTAAATTTATATTTATTGAAGGCACTTTGAGGAACTGAATTCCAAATCAAGATATATAGCTATGAAAGATGTGTACTCACTCTGGATCCAAGTACCCAGCTGTGCCTCTTACTTCCAGTGAAGCACCACTGTCTCCTTCTTGAGGAGCATACTTTGAGAAGCCGAAGTCTGTCACCTTAGCATTCATGCTATGATCCAGAAGGATGTTGCTTGACTTGACATCTCTATGTATAATGCAACGGCCAGAAAATGTGTGAAGATATGTCAAACCTGAACAACAATAAAATCCTTCAGACATTTTGGCAACCTTTCCCCAATATGTAAAGCAATATCATGTTTTTCTATCCATCTTCTGCTTTCCGTTTGATAACTTAAGAGGTAACGAAGTAAAAAATGCTGAATACCCCAACATCACTTGCCTCGAGCAGCACCAAGAGCAATAGAAAGTCTGGTTGGCCAGTCAAGAGTTTTTCTCTTTGCTGCTTCTCCTGTCAAGGAACCAGTTGTTGAGAAGATATCAATGTCATAACAGATTTACTTAGTAGTGTTTTTTTAACTAGAAAGTACCATAGAGGCGATCTTGTAGAGAGCCATTGGACATAAATGGATAAACGAGAATTTGTTGATCATTTTCACAACAATAACCAAGAAGAGGCACCAGGTTCTCATGCCGAAGAGCTGATAGAAGGGTTAGCTGTAACATTGACAATGAATGTCACTTGTCAAATATACTTCACTGAATTATCCCAACAATAGCCAAAAAGAAGATAATTCGTTGATCTATAAATAAATCGAAAAACATGAGTACGATCCATGTCTACCTCATTATCGAATTCCCGAGTCCCCTGAGTCGAAGTAGATGACCGGACCTTAACTGCCACTTCCTGACCATCTGGTAGAGTGCCACGGTATACGGATCCAAACCCACCTTCACCTATTAAGGTTTTGTACTTGTGGGTCACATTCTCTAAGTAATCTAGTGGAAAGGATTGAATGTTTATCGACTTTGACACAGTGCTAGCTACGGAGAAAACAGCATCTGCATTTTGTATGAGAGAGATATTTGTTGAGATGTTCATAGAGATTTCTCAATCAAAAAATGTACAGAGAGAATAAATATTCAATTGAATTTACTCGACAGCTGCATTGTTTTGTCGTAGATTCGAATGAATGATGATAAATGCATATTATGCTTTAGTATAAGCAAACAAATTGATCAATGTATGCATGTCTGTATTGGTATGTGTGTGTACATGCTTCGAAATCATTTCTACTAATTTCAGGCTGGAATTTATTATTTTCAGGATTTGTATTGCACAGTAGATTAAGATCATTAAGATATTTGTTTCCATACATCCTTATTTTCCTTTGTATTCTGTATATTTTCAGGCCTCAGTTCCGGATAAATGCAAGGAATTTTGGCAACAAAATTGAAGTACAGCTTTCTTAAAGCAAGAAACTGAAATTTTTTACTGTAAAGTTAGCCAACAAGAAGAAAAAAATCAGTCTGCTTCACAATTGATCTTTTGGAGATAGGAGTGTGAAAGGATGAGTTTACTCACTCTTTGTCATTGGGTTTGATTTCCTATCGAAATTTCGTCGTGTCCTTGACTTGTTTCTGCAGAAGCAACTGCAAAACATTCCGACTGCTAAGGTGAACAGAAATGATCCACCTGTAATGGTTCCAATGACAATTCCTAGTGTTTTTTTAGTAGATCCCTGTCTACTACATTTCCCAGAGCTGAAATCGAAACTAATACCGTTAGTCTTTCATTCTTAATGCTAGATTGGCATTTACATTAGGGCTAATATAGTAGATTTCATACTCTGTAATGAGTCTTGAACTGTTGGAAGGAAGTTCTGTGCTGGAGAGAGGATTGCATCCGAAATATCTAGTGATGAAGAACATAAAAGTAGTGAATTTACAATGGCACATTTTTAAAATATGTTAACGTAAGATGTACATCTCTTTTTATTTAAGTAAAAGACATGCAGCATCTCTTGACTTACAATGTTTTCAAATTTGTAAGGGAGGCAAGAGAATCTGGAACAGATCCAGTAAGATCATTGGAGCTCAGATCCCTGGTAAGTAAACGTAAATCAAATAGCGTTTATGTACAAACAGAACATGGTAACAAAACCAAACCATTTGTGCAACTCCAGTAAACTTGCTACAATAAAACTGAAAAAATTGCTTTGTATGAAGGATAAGGTCATCCAAATATGCAAAAGAAAACAAATTTGTGTCGAATATAATCAAACGCCAGATGGAGCTTTACAGCTTTATTGATTCCATCATTAAATATATATGTATAACTTGATGCAACACAATGGCCAAAATCATAAGAACAAGAAAATTACACTGATGTCAACACTGAGGATTTCGGGAACTCTGGGATCTTGCCAGTGAAGCCATTGTAGCTAAGGTTCCTGCATACCAAAAGTGACAGAAATAAGTTGCTATCATTGCCTAGAAGACAATAGCACTAGCAAAATAATAGATAGCAGCACAATCAATCCTACAATTCCTTTAGGTAGCTCAGCTCAGTAATACTGGCTGGAATTGGTCCTTGAAATTGACTTGAAGAAATATTCCTGAAGAAAGAAAACAATGTAAGGTGTTGATTGTGCAGAATCATTTGATCTCACATGAACAGGATTGTTTCATAAAAGAGGGGTGAGAGACTCACAGTCCTGTGATTACAGGTAAGGACCCACTGATGTTCTGGCATTTCAGACCTTTCCATGGAGGAAAGCATGGATCTCCTGACCAACTCTGCAGCAGTTCATTCTCCTTGTTATTCAGCATCAGTTCATTTCTCACCTTCATGATCACTTCCACTGAAGAGAGAGGTTGGTGATTTAGTTGTCAATAAGCAAGCTGGCGACGTAAGTGATGTATGGTATTTGACATGACATGTAACCATTGAACTTACCATCTTGCTGGTTAGTTCCTTGAATCCATTGCAAGATCTCGTAGGCATTTAAAATAGGTCCGAGGTCAGATGCATTTTCAACCTTGACTAAGGTTAAGTTTAGAGACCTGCTTGCTGTGACACTTAGAGCAGCTTCCCTAGAGGCAGACCCATAAGCCCAAATGTCAAATTTCCCCAGCTTTATTTCATTATTAATGTAAATGTCAAATACCCTTTGGCCAGTTTTTATAGATTGATTGAGCTCAAAAAAGTAGAGGAACACAGTGTAATTGGAATCCTGTGTGTCAAGGTCATTGTGCAGGAACTCCAGTCTGTCTGTGTGGGTTAGTGCTGTTTGGAGAACTTTGGCTGGCACTGTTTTCTTAACATCATGGATGTAAGTGGTGGAATTAGTCGGTTCCGATAAGGAAACCGTTTTGGGGTCTGGCCTTCTCCAGATTCTGTCAAATGAGTCATCTGGGTACCTGAAATTGGTAGGTCAGTATGTGCTTTGGTCAACAACGGACAAATCTTCAATATATCACAAGTACATGTTACACCAGAAATTCCTTGTGCATAATAAGGTATCAGAAAAGGTTTCTATAGTGTTTACAATTAAGAAAACAAAATTTTGGCTTTCCAACAGAAATGGTTCTCTATATTTACCGTCCTTTCGAGGACAAAGTTTAACAGACTAGCCAGGCAACAACCATTTTGACACCACTTAAAGTTTTTGCCTAATGTTTTGGCCATGTCTTTTGGCTCTATCTCTGGCTTTAGCACCTGTAGTTCTTCTCTAAATTCTTTCTTTTGCTTTTCTTGTCTGTGCTTTTACCAACTATTCCAAATAGAAGAACTGTTTTTAATTGTTCTCTCTTTCAACATCCTCATTAACAATTGGTACCTAATTTAGTGGGCATATGACATATCCTGCTTGCTTTCAAGGACAAGGCCTCTGAGTTATTATTCATCTCTCGGAACTATGAGCTGCGTATCCCTTAATTTCAGAAAAATCAATCTTTCTTTCTTTATTCCGATGCATACACAAGCATAAACATGTAGTAGAAAGCATACCTGATGCTATTTCCGGTGTTTCCTGCGTCAACTCTGCTAACCAATTTCAAAACACCAGAAGCTTTTCCCTGTAAATACTTCAAATCCCCCAAGGGCCTCAGTTCAAGCTTTGAAATGCATGGATATCCATAATGATTCATTAAGCAAAAGTCTACATCGTGATTAGTAGCTTTAAAAACTCTCTCAACCTCCAAATCCTTGGACAATTTCACATTACTTGTTGGTGTGGAACCAATTGAAACATCGAAAGAAGCACCCAAAGAATCATCAAAGAGAAATGTAGCCCTTATCAGATAGTTTTCATTCTCAGTAGTTGAAAAATTGTAACATATTCTCCTCCCTGATTCAATGTAGAAAATTCGAACTCTATCATAGTTTGCATCATTTTCTGCTTGTCTGGTTATGTTTTCGCAACCTGTATTCTCAAGAGGGAACCATCCCTCATCTGATATCCAGCTAATAGTGGTATTATCTGTAAAAGTTGATGATTCAGCACAGCATGCTATGCTGACGAAACCTGCACATGCAAAAAAAGGGACTGAAATTTAAGAATTTGTAACTTGGGATTAAACTATATATTCAGATGGCTGCTAGAAATAATATATATTACAATTTTTTGTCAGCAGTTAATGATCATGCCATGCCACTCAGGTTTAAAGTTCACAACCTGTAATTTCTTCCAGTTATTGTTTGTTGCTTCACATCTTCCATAGAAGATCTACTTCCAGGAACCTAGCTTGATAGATCAGAATCCTCTATCTATTGTATTATATATATGATCCGATGATTACAATATTCTTGTCAACTAGGTTTAACATCATTACAAATATCAGATCTAGAAACGAAGTAGCTGTCAATAAATTCAATTATGCTGTTCATATCTATTGATAACTTGATTAATAGGCTATGATGATATACTGACCTTTTTCTGCACAGGTTAAATGGATAACATGGATGAGGGATACAATAAAAGAGCCAACACTTGCTGTTAACATCCAAACATGCATTCTTCCCATCATCTTCTCATCTTAAACTGAACTCTCCCCATCGAGAACTTATCAAACTCATAATCAAACCACAGAAACCTTTCTCAACTACTTATGCCTTGTATTCTCCAAAACTCGACTGCCCTCGGCTCAAGAGCCAATGGCTTGACTCTTTAACATGTCAGATGTTCAGTACTTGTGTAAGAAACTACAATCCTTGGAGGGCATCCTGGAATGATTATCCTTTAACTTGAGAGGGCAAGAGGGCATCTAAAAACACAAGATTTTGAGGAAAAAGAGGTTGATAACACAGGTTTGACTTCCAATATTTGTACAAGTTAGAGGAAGGGAGGAAAATTAGTGGGAGCTTAAGAAATATTAGAATAAAACCAAATTTGATTACCATATTTTTATGTTAGAATATTATCTGGCAATTGATTAACAAAAACAAATTAACATTGTTTTGGTAGAGGGAGTGTATATTAAATTAAGGAAGATTAAAATAAGAGGGCGGACCAACCCTTCATTTTCCGTCTCTCTTTTTGTCTGTTACGACGTATGGATGGATGCAACGTCATGGAAATGGGTTTGGTTTGGTTACAAATTACGATGTGTAATTAATGAAAGGCTAATGACAGCCGTTTTAGATGATGCTTTTAGACACTCTCCGATGAGTACTGTCCATCTGTGGTCAACCTTTGCACCTCCAACTGGGTTGCTAGCTTGATGCTTCCCTTCCTCTTCCTTCTTCCTTCTTCCTTCTTCCTTCTACTTGACAAGTAAGGCCTTGTTTTCTTCCATTGTTGTTTTCTATTTTCTATAAATAATTTTTAAGATTTTCAAAAACATAAAAAATTGTGTTCTATTTTCTGTTTATAGTATTTTACGTGTAGGATACTATGTTCCTAATATTATCACCATCATACCATGTGCTATATCACTCACCTTATTATCAATCATATCATTTTATGATATAAAATGTGTTTCATTGCCCTGTTGTGCTTATTTTTTTTATATATGAACAATTTTAAAAACTAAAATAAAACTTTGAAAATAAAAAAAAAGTGGTTTTATATTTTTAATTTCAGTTTTTTTAAACTCATAAGATATGATCATGTTATTAATATTTCTACCCGTACCACAACCATCACTTACATTTAGTTATTTCACCACCAATATTTATTTTTAAAATTACCGTTATTATCATTAACTCCACCAATATTACTATCATTATCTTCATGAATACAGCCATTCCCATTAAATCTTTAATATCCAATACAACCATCTTTATTTATCAATAAAATTACAATCATAAAAAAAAAATGAAATTGCTATATTTCTTATTTATTAGCTAATTAAAGAACGGTGAGAGACTTGAGTCTCCTGGAAGTGTATCATTCGTGCCCTGGCTTGACTACGGACAACATTAATATTATACTAAAAATATAAATAATATTTCTTCTGCAAATTTTTCATTCTAGCACCCACAGTTTTGAAGGAGATTCAATAGAGAATTCTGAGAAGCCCGTTGAAAATATCGTTACAGATCTTAACAAGCCTTTTCAGTTTGAGGGTATGTATTTTAAGACGTGGAAATTAAGGAAATGTGTTGTTTTACCTATGTCCTCTTAGAAAAGAATCTCAAAAGGATATGAAAAGCCTTGTAGAATATGATACTGCAGAAGCTGCTGCTAATAAATGTGTTACAAGTCGATTTTTCTGTTTCCAAATGGTGGAAGGCAAATCCATCAGTGACTAAGCCTAGAAGAGAAGTAGAGAACCGTACGTCTTGTTTTGGTACGACTAGTCAAGAATATCATTGTATTTTCTCCTCATTGGCATGTGAAAAGATCCCCTGATGATCCTGGTTAAATGCTTCATCGAAGTTTGAAAGGCTTGTCTGTAATTGTCTCTAAAAGATATGCTGACAGCAAGTTAGTTTCAGGTTCAAAATAATTTTTGGTGTCTCACCAGTAACAGCCTTTTGAAAACCTGATCATACTATGAAAATGAAGGAAAATACTTTTCTGTTTGCCTGAAAGATAAAGAATGCTAACCTATAGCTGAGATACTAATTTACTGTTTCTCCACAGGTAACAGTGCTTTTGTCAACATTGAATAGTGTTGGAAATTTGGCAGAAATAGAGAATAGAATTGAAAAGGATTTAGGCTGCACACTCTCTAATTTGGTAGAATACAATACATATGAAAATGGTACTCTCACACCTTTTTCATTATGAGATTCATACAATATATAGACATTAATAGTTGTGACTCTTCAATACTAATACATGTAACTCTTCAATACTAATAGTTATGACTCTTTAATACTAATAGATGCAACTCTTCAATACTAATCTTGATAAATAAGTTTAATAACTAACATTCACCCCTCTTAAACTTGTTTCATCAATCTTCACGATTCCAAGCTTCTTCTGCAGATAACAAAAAACTTCAGTCTTCAATGGCTTTGTAAAAATATCAGCAATCTGTTCATGAGTGTTGACATGAACTAACTCCACATCGCCTTCTTTTATGTGCTCTCTAATAAAATGAAATCGAGTATCAATATGCTTTGAAGCGTTCATGATGCACTTGGATTCTTTGCAAGAGCTATAGCGGACTTGTTATCAACGAAAATTTTTGTGGCTTCACTCTGTTTCTGTTGCAGATCTTCCATCAATTTCCTTAGCCATATTGCATGACACACACATGATGCAGCAGCAATGTATTCTGCTTCACATGTGGATAATGCAACAATAGATTGTTTCTTGGATGTCCATGTGAATGCTGTTTCTCCCATGAAAAATATGAATCCAGTTGTGCTTTTCCTGTCTTCCAAGCTTCCTGCCCAATCACTATCACTATAACCTGTGATTTTGAAATTCTGTGATGATGAATAACATAATCCATAGTTTAATGTTCCTTTAATAAACCGAAGGATCCTCTTTGCTGCCTTCAAATGTGAACTCCTTGGTCTCTCCATGTATCTGCTAACTAAACCAACTCCAAATAGAATGTCTGGTCTGGTACAAGTTAGATAACGCAAACACCCCACAATACTTTTGTAATATGTAGGATTAACTAAATCTCCTTCTCCTTCTTTAGTTAACCTCGTTCCATACTCAACTGGATTGTCTGCTGGATCACAATCTTCCATAGTAAATTTCTTAAACACTTCTGTTGCATACTTGGCTTGAGAAACGAAAATTCCATTACTGCATTGCTTCACTTCTAATCCCAGAAAATATGCTAGAAGACCTAAGTCTGTCATCTCAAATTCCTTTACCATGGATTGCTTGAAATCTTGAATCATTGTAGGATCATCCCCTGTGAACAAAATATCATCCACGTATAAACAAACAAACATTATTCTACCATGCAAGTTTTTCTTCACATATAATGCATGTTCATACGGGCATTTTGTAAACCCCTTCTGAGAAAGATAGCCATCAATTCTTGAGTTCCATGCTCTTGGTGCTTGTTTGAGTCCGTAAAGGGCTTTCTTCAATCTGCACACCTTTTCTTCTTCTCCTTTTACTACAAAGCCAGCTGGTTGCTCAACATATACTTCCTCTTCAAGATTGCCATTCAAGAATGCTGATTTTACGTCCATCTGAAATATCTTCCATTGTTTCTGAGCAGCCAATGAAATCACCAATCTCAAAGTTTCAATTCTTGCTACTGGAGCAAAAACATCTTCATAATCTACTCCATATTGTTGCTTGTACCCTTTTGCAACTAATCTGGCTTTATGTTTTTCAATTTCTCCTTCAGCATTCTTCTTTGTCTTGAAGATCCATTTTACTCCGATTGCATTGTGACCTTCAGGAAGTGTTGTCAGTTCCCATGTATTGTTCTTCTGAATGGAATTGATCTCCTCCTTCATTGCTTTCTTCCACTTGTCTTCCTGATATGCTTCTTCAAATGTTATGGGATCATTTCCTGAAAACAAACACAACATGTTGACATCATCAAGGTTCATTCTCTCTGTTGCGTCATAGATTTCTTGTATGCTCTTTGTTTTTCTTGCTGAACTTGAAGAACTAGCAGGGCTGCTAGTTGATGGGGCTGGATTGATTATGATTTCTTCTTCATCATTCTGCATTTGTTCTTCTTCTACAACCAATTTCTGCATTGTTCCTCGATACTCGGTTCCATTCTTGCTCTTCATCAAATCTCACATCTCTTGACATGATCACCTTTTTTGTTATTGGATTGAATAATTTGTAACCATACGAATTTTCTCCATATCCTAGCAGTATGCATTTCTGACTTTTATCTTCAAGCTTGGTTCGTTTTTCATCTTGAATTTTGGCATAAGCTATCTTTGCCAAAAATCCTTAAGTGATCAACTCTCGGTTTCTTCATGCTCCAGGCTTCTTCTGGTGTAAGCATATGCAACCTCTTTGTTGTAAATCTGTTCAACAAATACACAAAGACACACTGCCGCATCTCCCAAAACTCTTTAGGACAATTCTTTTCTTTTAACATACATCTAACCATGTTCATAATAGTCCTATTTTTCCTCTCCGATACTCCATTCTTGTGTGGAGTCTGTGGCATTGTGAGCTGATGTGCTATACCATTCTCTTTACAATAATAATCAAAAGCATGAGACACATACTCTCCTCCCCTATCAGTTCTCAGATTTTTTAGCTTGCATTCACTTTGCTTTTCTACTAGATTTTTAAATTCCTTAAACTTGCTCAGCACTTCTTTTTTTTCTTTCAACACATATACCCATGTTTTTCCACTAAAATCATCAGTGAATGTAAGGAAATACCTGTTTCCCCCTATTGTTGTAGGTGTAATTGGCCCACACACATCTGAATACACCAATTCCAGAGGCTGAGATGCTCTAGAACTCTTCTTTGGGAAGGATTTTCGGTGCTGCTTTCCCATCACACACACTTCACACAAATCGTTTCTGTGTTCGAGCTGTGGTATTCCCAGAACCATCCTGTGTTTCTCCATCATCATTAATGATCCACAATTCAGATGTCCATAACGCAAATGCCACAAGTTCGTCAGATTTGAACTTTCTGCCTTGAAACAGTTTGACATACACACATTTAAGTCAAGAGGAAACATCCTGTTTTTGGTCATCTTGATTGAGGCAATTAAAGCTCCAGTTTCATCAAAAATCTTCAAGTTCTTATTCTTCATCTGCACTTCAAAATCTTGCTCCAGAAATTGTCCCAGACTTAAAATGTTACTCTTCATGTCTGGAACGTAAAATACTTCTGTTATGAATTTCTGCTCACCATTCTTGAGTTGTATAAGAATTCGGCCTCTTCCTTCAACAGGTATCTGAGAAAGATCTCCAAAAGTGATTTTTCCTTTATAACTCTCATCAATATCTGCAAATGCTTCCTTCATGCCACACATATGATTTGATGCTCTTGTGTCTAGATACCAGGTACTAGATCTGCTATCATCAAATTTTCCACATGCTAGCAGCAGTGCAGGTTCTTCTGAATCACTTACCTTCTCAGCAAAATTAACAACTTTGTCTTCAAATCTGTATTGTGAACAGTCAGAGGCGAAATGACCATATTCCTTGCAATTATAACATTGCACGCCTGCATTGTTATGTCTCCAGTTTGAGTATCCTCCACGACTTCTTCCTCTGAATCTGCCTCTGCCTCTGCCATTGAAATTCTGATTTCGTGCACCATGAAATTCTTGATTTCTATATGATCTTCCTCCTCTTCCTCTTCTATGCAAAAATCTGCCTCTCTGGAATGCTCCTCTGTTGGATTCATTGGAATTCTTCAAAGTTAGCTGTGTCTGCAAAGCATGTTCAAGTGTTCTTCCTTCTCCTCTTCTGTCAATTTTCTGCTCATGGGCTTGCAGTGATCCCATTAACTCTTCTACTGTCAATTCTTCTAAATCTTTTGATTCTTCAATTGCTACAACCACATGGTCAAACTTTGAATCCAGTGATCTCAAAATTTTCTCCATCACACGAACATCATCAATATTTTCACCATTCCTTCTCATCTGGTGAACCAAAGTGATTACTTTTGTAAAGTAATCTGAGATTGTCTCATTGCCTTCTTTGTTCAGCTTCTCAAAATCTCCTCTCTGAGATTGTAGCCGAACTCTTTTTGTTTTTTCAACTCCACTATAAGTTTTACTTAGCATTTCCCATGCTTCCTTTGATGTCTGTTCTTGTGCCACCATCTCGAGGGTTGCTTCATCAAGCCCTTGATAAATTGTGAATAACGCCTTGTTGTCTTTCTTTCTTGATTCTCTCAGTGCTTGTCTCTCTGCATTGCTCATCACAGCGTCTTCTCTTGGTTCAGTATAACCATCTTCAACCAGCTCCCATAACTCTTGTGATCTAAGTAGTGCTTTGTATTGGATGCACCATAAATCATAGTTTTGTTTGGTAAGGCGGGGCATATGAAATTGGGAATAGTTGTTGTTGGAAGTCATGTTGTCTCTCGGGCTCTGATACCAATTTTGTTGGAAATTTGGCAGAAATAGAGAATAGAATTGAAAAGGATTTAGGCTGCACACTCTCTAATTTGGTAGAATACAATACATATAAAAATGGTACTCTCACACCTTTTTCATTATGAGATTCATACAATATATAGACATTAATAGTTGTGACTCTTCAATACTAATACATGTAACTCTTCAATACTAATAGTTATGACTCTTTAATACTAATAGATGCAACTCTTCAATACTAATCTTGATAAATAAGTTTAATAACTAACAAATAGTGCTGCAGGTAAAGTATGAATATGATCTCAGATATAACAACAAAGAGAAGGATTACATGGAGAAAGAAATGTTTGCAAATCTAATGATGGAACTCCCACTTCCTCTGTGTGATTTTTTATGACCTCTGGTTCTTGGAAAAGAACCGAAGAACTATGTAGAAAAATATCCTGTATAGAACAGCCCAGCCCAACATCACAAGCACATTCTCCCACTTCTTCGATTCATCGGTACTAATACCGAGTGATTTTAAGATGGTGGTGCCGTTGACAATTTGTCCAGCAGGATTTATTCCAAAAGGATCCGATGTCTGGTACTGGTTCATCAGAAGCCCTTCATATGAGTATGTCATAGTGGAGATCTTGTTCATCCAGCTCCAATATATGGGGATATCATGGCTATTCAAGAAGTAGCCACAAAACAAGAAAAATAGTGCAGTGAAAGCAATGACTGCTGCATAACCCAGAATGTAATTTGGCACCACTGAGCTCACAAACACCACAAATGAGTTGGTTGAAAGAAGGGACATATAGAGGACCAGCAAGAAATAAAAGAATGGTCCTCGTAGCCCCAAGGCTTTCCAAACAATACAAGCATAGACGCCAGATTGTAATGCAAGAAAGGGAAGGTATGTAATAAGACCAGCAATTGTGTAGGAAGAGGCTCTATAAGAATTATGGGAAGTTTCGCGGACGAAAATGAAGCGTTCTTGGATGAAGGCAGGAACAGCATCATTGGATGAGAAGAAGAAAAGGCAAACTGTGAAGATGAAGAAACTGAGACGATTAGTGATTCCTTGCAAATCTTGTTTAGGGTGCATAAACATCGTGGCCATCATGAACCCCATGACGGTCAGGACCATGAGTCTTGAGAGGAAAAGCTCTGGGGTACGCCTAATGTTCTTGAAGTTGCGACGCATGAGAATCCAGGTCTCTGAGAAAAAGGAATTTGCAAATTTTGGACCAAGGAGATGTGTGTTTTGAGGAACATTTGGGGTCAGGTAGTCGTTTTCGTTCACCGTGTAGTCACTGCTGTGCGGTGTTGGTGTCCCAGGGAGGATCTCGCTTGAGAATGTATAGTAGCCTGGGGATGAGCTGCACGCACAATTATTCATACAAAGCATGTATAGGAAGTAGAAGAGATTTTCTAGCCTAGAAATAAAAACTTGGATGGTGAAGTGAGAAACTTTATTATTTACCTCATTGGATTTTGAATTGTCTTATCGTTCCTTTGGCGTGAAGGCGTAAATCTAAGTGTCTGCACCACTCCACTATGACTAGCACTCCATGACCTCGATGTGTTATTGAAAGTACTTCTCACACTGTGATCAAATTCATTAGGTTCGTGTGTGCTTGTTTGTAAATGAAGGCGCTTACCATTATTCGGCCTATCACCTGGCCTACTGCCCTTCTGATGGTGGCTACTGTGACGCAGGGGCGGCGTTGCCGCGATGGTCGATATAGACACGTTCCCATTGGACAATAGGGGTGGTTTCATTCCAGTACGTGCAAATTCAGCCAGTGCCTCCACACCAAGCTCGGATTGATCATACTCTTGTATCGCATCAATAAGGTACTCTATTGAGTTTTCACCTTTAGGGACCCTCCGCCCCATGCGACTGAGATGAAGGGTGACATCTTTAGGTGATCCTTGAAACATTAGTTGCCCACGAGCTAGAATAATGAGATGATCAAGCAGCAATTGGATTCTAGATGAGGGTTGATGAATTGTAAGGATCACAGTGCTACCTGACCTTGCAATGTGGTGCACCTTTTCTATGACACTATTAGCACTGGTCGAGTCTAGACCTGAAGTGGGCTCGTCAAGGAAAAGTAGTGATGGTCCATGGATAATGTCCACGCCAATTGATACTCTGCGACGCTCACCACCGGACACTCCCCGTGTGCCTTCATCACCGATATATGTGTTCCGAGATGACTAGAAGGAGATACATCAATGAAGGCAATATATAGTTTAGCAATCCTTGTATGTTTATGATTCTAGCAGCTTCAAATCCTCATTCCACCAACAAGTGATGTGATTTTTTTTTCTTATTATTATTTGAACCAAACAATTAAAGAAGCAGTGATTTAAAACAACTTCTAGGAAATCGTGTCTCAAATCTATATCTACAACTTTCACTATTAAGATAAATGTTATAAAAAACAGAAACATAAAATAAATTCGTTTCCATAACAGTTTTGGAAGGGAAGGGAGATATATTCATTTTTCTCTATTGTTTTCGTCTCTTTTGTCTCGACAGAATCTATTTGCAGCTTCAAGAGTTCTTTACTTCAAACTTACCGAAGTACTCTTCTTCTTTTTTTGTTTGTCATATTTATCAAGTATACTTTCAAATATCATTCTTCTGTAAAGCATTCAAACACCTTACTATCATCAAAAAACCATGCATAGGTGAAGTATCGATCACGTACGTACCGATAAACCAAGCTGCTCGATGAGCTTCTCTACACGCTGCTTCTTGTCAGCCCTTGAGATTTGTCCAAGCCGAAAATCAGCAGCAAACATCAAAGTCTCGTAGACTGTAAGTGTAGGAAACAACCTGTCGTCCTGCATAATATAGGCAGAAGTCCTCTTAATCAAGCTCGGACTCATTTCCATGCCATCCAGTGAGACTCTACCCTTAAGGCTCCCGCTTGAGATACGGCCAGCAAGTCCATCTAACAAGGTGGATTTTCCAGCACCACTAGGCCCCATGACTGCAGTAATACACCCTTTTGGTGCATAACCAGTAATCCTATTCAACAAGTCCACCTTTTGCTTTATCCATTTCCCTTCAAGCTTCTGACTTTTAGTCACAGTGTAGGTGAGGCTGGAGAACTCTAGCCCTCCCGTGAAACTGATTGGCTTAACTATATCAATAACAGCTTCTTGACGATTACCAATATTTTTGTGTGCCATAATATTGAGCCTGAGCTCTGTTTTTGTGTACAAACTTGGCTTCAAGCAGAGTTGAAAACAACAAAGAGATTGATGACAAGACTTTATAGAGGTAAGAAGACAGATTGAGGAGCCGGAACCAAAGCTTGTATGAGGCTGTCTTCATTGAGAAAAACGTTTTGATTTGTCTTAATCGAAAAAAAAAAGAAAATGATTTCTTGTTTTCTTCATTTCTTAGCTTCAAGTTTAGCTTGTGGAATCTAGCTTGCATCATCTCTGTATTGCCTTCGATTCCACTTAAATACCCCATTCCTTTGGATGAGTTTGTTTCTTGGAACCTTGTGTCTAGCCAATTAGTGATTAAAAAGTTTATTTTTTTTCAGGTTTTAGATTTAAAATTTTTTAAAATAATTTTTAATATATGAGGTTGATATAATGGCGCGTTTTTAAAATTATTTGATGAGAGATTTAATTAGTCTTAATTAATGTATGATTAGTCTTAATTAAGGTATAAGTTGATCCAAAAATACTATTATCTTCCAAAAATATTAAGACATGTGAAATTTAACAACATTTAATAATACGACACATGAAACTCAACAACATTTCATCTCACTTGTTGAAATCAAAACTACCAATGGCACAATTAAATTTAATCAAGTATAATTATTATATACCAAAGATGAATTGTAATTTTCTTTCTTACAAAAACAATGAATCATCTAAATAAAAATATTTTATTGATTAAGTTTTTTTATAGAAAAAATTGAGTGAATTTGGCTTTATATTTTTCCTGTTATTGATTAAATTTTTTGTGCTTTTTTAAAGTAATTGCCTTTGAAAATATATTTTTTATTATATGTTTTAAAATTAGTCACATCACAAACTTGCTTAGAAAATTAACAGATAAACTATTTATACTTCTTTGAAGAAAAAGAAAAAAAAAACAGAATTGAAGGACCTAGGGATCAATTTATAAGAAAAGAAACTTTTGGGAAGTGGTTAATAGATCATATAAACCTCAGGCATTGAAAATGAAATTAATCCTAGTACAAGTACAAAACACAAAGAGGAGGCTGATCTTTAGCAATAATTTCCCCTTGACAGACTTTTAGCTTCCTGCCACCATGGAAGCTGCAATAGCTTCTTCCTCATCTTCTCTACCCCAATTCGAACCAAACATTGAAGCCATAAAACGAAGGCTACTGAAAAGAGGGGTGTACCCAACTCCCAAAATAGTCCATAATCTCCGCAAGAAAGAAATCCAAAAGCACAACCGCAAACTCAACAAAGATGTTGAGTTCCAAAGAAAAGCCCTTTTTGTTTTAGAAGAAGAATCCCATTTTCAAGCTTTAAAACATGAATACAAAGAGTTCAATAAGGCAATAAGTGAGGAAAGAAGGGGTGAGAGTGGAGGGGGTTTGTTAGTGGGGAAGCCATGGGAGAGAATAGAGAGAGTGAAGTTGAAAGAGATTGGTAGTGGAAGTAGGGAGTTTAATGGAGGTAAGTTAAAGAGAGAGAATTTGAGACAGTTGAAGGAGGTTTTTGAGGGTAATTTGAAGTGGGTTTTTGATGATGATATTGATGTGGAAGACAGTGATTGGTTGAGAAGTGGTAGTGAAGAGAAATGGGACCCTGCGAAGCGGTGGCGTGGAGAAGGGGAGGCAATTCGGTTTCTTGTTGATAGGTTTGTGATTAACATTTTTTTTCTTCTTCGTTTATGGATGATATGTGATTCTTTTCTCTTCTTTTCTTTTTTGTAATTTTGTAGGTTAAGTTGCAGGGAGGTAAGTGTAAAGGATTGGAAGTTAGCCAAGATAATGAAGCAGTCAGGGTTGAGGTTTAGTGAAGGTCAGTTGCTGAAGATTGTGGAGGAACTTGGGAACAAAGGTAAATGGTCACAGGCAATGGCTGTTGTGGAATGGGTGTATAATGACAAGGAACGTAGAGATTGTAAGAGCAGGTAATGGTTTTGGTGTTTTGGTTTTTGTTTCAAGAATTAGGATTGTGTCCTTAACTTTGTGGTTGACCAGGTATGTTATCCACGTGTTAACATCTCTTTCTTGTGAACTTTTGTGGAAAATTCGTCTATTGAGCCATATATGGTTCTCAGGTTAACAATAGATGGAGGAATTTTGAACTATAGGCATGCTGGATTTTCCAAAACTTGGGTCTCAGCTATTTGTTCCTGATTCCAGAATTGACTTTGTTGCAGCTAGGGCATTTCATAAGTAGGAGAGAAGTGTAGTATAAAAGTAACCTTTACATTTGGTGTGCGGGCTGGTGGCAGTGGACCTTATCTCTAACGAGTTCTTGGGACAACAGACATGTGAATTGTGATCTAAGATTAGATTTTAACGTAACCTGATATATGGTTTTAGGATTTTTGTTTGCTCAAGTGGGTTAACTGTGGTCTTTCTGTTACAATTCCTGAAAATATACACTAGATTTGACAAGATGCAACTCGATATGCTCTTTCTGTTTTTAGTCATTCAGATATAGCCAAAGCTTTTTTTTTCTCTGCATGCTTACTATGCTAGTGAGTTTTTTTAAAACTGGTCTTTGCATTGCTTGAAACACTTCACAATTGTAATGTTTTTTATCTTGCTAGAGACTCTAAAAACTATATGTTTTATCATATAAACAAATCAATGCTTTTTGTAGGTTTGTTTACACAAAACTCTTGTCAGTTCTTGGGAAGGAAAGGAGGGCCCAGGAAGCACTTAGCATTTTTAATCTGATGCGTGTAATGTTCCATGGATTTGTTACTTCATACATTAATTTTCTTCATCATCATACACACTCACCCATTATATTGGTGGATTGGTTCTTACTCTTAATACATTCAGGAAGACCGCAGAATATATCCTGATATGGCTGCATATCACAGTATTGCTGTTACACTCGGCCAAACTGGTCTTCTGAAAGAGTTGGTGAAAGTTATTGAATGCATGAGGCAGAAACCTTCTAAACGAATCAATAAAATGCTTAACAAGAACTGGGACCCAGTCCTTGAACCAGATCTGGTTATATATAATGCTGTAAGAGAGCATCCCAATGCCTCTCCCTTCACATTTTTGAGATTTCTTTAACCTGTTAAAGACTTGTTACTTGGCTTCTTCCAACTCATTTTGCAGATACTGAATGCTTGTGTTCCATCCCAGCAGTGGAAAGGCGTATCATGGGTTTTTCAACAGTTGAGAAGAAGTGGTCTTAAACCCAATGGAGCAACGTATGGATTAGCAATGGAGGTAATTGCTGGACTGTGACATCCATAGACATGCAACATAATAAGAATGGTTGGGTCGTTATTGTGCTTCCTAGCCTAGTGACTAAGCATGCCTATAACTTGCTGATTGTTATGTGAAGAGTAGAATGGTGAAGAAAAGGGCTTTAATGGCTATGGTTCTTTTAATGTTTCACATTCAGCAATATAAGGTTGATCCTATGACTTCTATACTTTAGCTGTCAGTTGGGTGTGGTCAAAACAAGTTTGCCATTCCAAAATAAAGTTAACATTAGCAATTTAGGCTTGATCAAGTATCTTTGAGTTTTCTTTTCTTCTCATTTCATGTAACATGGGAGCAATTATAATTTTAGTGTTTAAGTATAATATTTGAGTAATGGGCAGAAAAATGCTGCTTTACCTGGAGAGAAATCCAATTTATGTGATGGTTTACCAATCCATACACTTCTGTTAATTAGTTATAGAGTTATATTCCAATCTATTTGTGGCTGTTATTCGTCCATAGGGTAATTTAGATTTGATGTTTTGTCTGGTAATTGAAATTTTGTATGCAAGATGTGGTGTTCCTTGAATTATATCTATATGCAAGTCTTACAGGAGATGCTTCTTGTAAGGTAATGCTGCTTTCTGGAAAGTACAAATCTGTCCATGAGTACTTCAGGAAAATGAAGAAAAGCGGGGAATCTCTAAAAGCCCTTACATACAAAGGTATTTAGTTGCTCCCTTGCATAAAAATCTAAATAGTTTCTCCCTAATTTGGGACATGGCTCAGGCATTTATGTATTGTGACTTTCCAGTTCTTGTGAGAGCGTTTTGGGAGGAAGGTAGAGTCAATGAAGCTGTGGAAGCAGTGAGGGACATGGAACAAAGAGGAGTAGTTGGAGCAGCCAGCGTATATTATGAGCTAGCTTGCTGCCTTTGCTACAATGGGAGGTGGCAAGATGCTATGCTAGAGGTCAGAATCTTCACTCTAGCAATTGATTAATTGCTCTGGACTTGTAGGTTGCTTGGTTATGGCATTGTTGAACTATCTGCTCTTTGGCTTCTTTTATGTGGAGGCTTCTATGGCTGCATTTTATTTAATATCTATAGGCCACAGAACATATCTCAACAACATGCCTGCAGGTTGAGAAAATGAAAAGACTCCGCTATAAGAAGCCTTTGGAGGTATCTCTCACTGGAATGATAGCGTCTTCTATGGACGGTGGGCATATTGATAATTGCATATCTATCTTTGAACACATGAAAGCCCATTGTGTCCCTAACATTGGGACCATAAACACTATGCTGAAAGTTTATAGCCGAAGTGATTTGTTCTCTGAAGCTAAGGAGTTGTTTGAGGACATTAAGGGAGTTGATCATAGTGGCACTACCATTATACCAGATGGGTACACGTACAGTTCAATGCTTGAGGTATCTGCTCGTGCACTCCAATGGGAATACTTTGAGTATGTTTACAAGGAGATGTCTTTCTCTGGGTATCAGCTAGATCAAATTAAACATGCGTCATTGCTTGTGGAAGCATCTAGATCTGGAAAGGTGGACTTGTCCTTTCTAGTTGTTTTCTGTAATTAAATTTTTTGAAGTTTTTGGCCATGCCAGTTCATTTTAACTTACAGATAAACTCAATGAGTAGATTATTAAATCTCTTGACATCATGTTCTCTTAACGCAGAATCATCTTCTGGAGCATGCATTTGATGAAATTTTGGAAGCTGGAGAAATCCCTCATCCACTGCTCTTCACTGAAATGGTATTTCAAGCCACAGCTCAGGAGAATTATGAGAGGGCTGTCACTCTTGTTAACACCATGGCTCATGCCTCATTTCAAATTAGTGAAAGGCAGTGGACAGATCTTTTTGAGAAAAATGGAGAAAAAATCAGTCAGGATAGTTTAGACAAGCTGTTGGATGCAGTTGGTCATTGTCGTATGGCATCAGAGGTCACAGTCTCTAACTTGTCAAGATCATTGCGGTCTCTATGCAGGCCTGGCTCATCAGGAGATTTACCCCGCACCAATTCTTGCATTGAAGACACTGATGATACTCATATCAATACTAACAGTGGGGAAATTGCAGGCAATAGGAGCGCATATATGCTAACCACTTCTGCAAGTATGGTAGATGGAAATCTCGAGCTGGATGAGGATACTTTTGTTAATAAAACTAGCATCACTCCAGATATGTCCCTTGTTAATAACAGTAGTACCAACAGAGAGGGTGATGATCCGGAAGCAGCCTCTAGCACTGGAAACTCTGTTAATGGCCTGGATGTAGCCACAAACCTATTAGTGAAGAGGGATGTTTTTGCTGATGATGTGGCATCTGGTGCTTCTACTGATTGTTTAGACAAGAAGCTCTCAAATATTTTATTAGAAGAGTCTGCGAAAGATGCTGAAGAGGTAGAGCTTGAAATAGGAACAACGGAAGCTAATGATCTGTATAGATCTGAATTGCCCTCAGCTCATGCCATACTAGATGTTTGGAAGGAAAGCAGGAAAAAAAGATAGCGTATTCTTCCCCTTTCATCCTGGGCAGGAGCAACTGCCAATTTTGGTCTACATGATACAAAATTACATCAAGAATAGACGATGCTTGAGCAGCTTTCTTCACTAAGAAAGCTGGCCTTGGCTTGCTCTTTTCTTTTGTTTTGCTAAATAGCAATCCCTAGCTCCTTGCACTCCTTTGCTTGTCATACTGTTGAATCCTGGTGGCAGAGAAAGGGTTTTACGGACCATGAAGCTGAAGAAGTTTCACGGAAGTTAGGGCTTTGATGATTAGGGTTTAAAAAAATGCAATTTTTATTATCTAAGGGGGAAAAAAGAATAAAGAAAGGTGACTTTACAAATGATCATTTAGTTGTTTAATCATTTAAGGGTTTAAAACTTCTTGGCAAGATTAACTAAAGAAATTCAAGAAAAAGAATGAATAAAAGTAATTAAGAATTTCAATTCCCCTGAAGAAATAACAGAGAAACAGTCCTGTCCGATTGCAGAACAGATCATTGCAGGCATGATCCTCATTCTGAAAACAAATTGCCACCTAAAAGGAGCAACAAGTTTTTTTTCAGCAGTTATACCAGGGAACATTAAAAATTCAAAAACAACATCCATTCACTCTTCATTGGATTGATTAACGATCAAAATGACATTTAGATGTCTCATCTTGTTTAGCAATCCAGCTTCCTAATCCTGATTTTTTCACCAGTGTCTACTCTTTTACCACATTGTAAAGTTTGATGTCAAAAACCTATACTCTGCTCACGAAATGATCCCTCTAAATGGGCAGCATGATTTCATGGAATAATTTTGCATCTCCCGATTTACAAGTTAACCACATTTACAGTTGTATGGACAAAATGACAGCTGATACAGCTGCATCAACATGATGTCAAGTCCAATGCATGTTTCGTTCCCATCAACTCAGACATCCATCTGTAAAACATGTCATTTGCATAAGTTTTAAAAAGATATCAAAAAGATTAGAGTAAGACTAAAATTATTAAGCTCTTTCCATCTCCCCCACCAGAAAACAAAGAAAAAAAGGCAAGGAAAGAAAACAAATGAAGAAAGAAAGATTAAAACAATCTTGGCAAAGCAAAAAAGCATATCACTCTTCTTAAAGCTAAGCTTTGAATGATTTTACTCTTAAGCATGAAACAAAAAGTTGGGTTTAACCACTAGAAGTTATACGTGAAATAAATTTGTCCAATGCACAGAGCGCAGTGCAACTCAGCTAGTGGATGAGATTTTATCATGGTATAACAGCAAAGAGATGAGTTTACCAGGTATGACATGCCCGGAGCTTAAATGTCTTAATCGCTGCTTTAGCAAAAACTTGTGCTGCTTCTGCCTCTGCCTCTGCTTTCTCAGCCTCCCTTGCAGCTGCTTCAGCATCTGCAATTGCAGATTCTGCCTCTGCGACTGCCTTTGCAGCAGCTGCAGCAGCCTCCAAGGCAGTCATGCCCTGAATCTTTGATAGGTCTCGATCAATGTGGGCTTTAGTAAGGATTTTGTTCTTACTCTTCTCCAATTTTAACGCATCCTTCTGTTTTCTTTCTGGGAGGGCATGGTTTTTTCTTCCTTCAGAAAATGTTGAACTAGGTGCAATCCTGTACTTGTGCTGAACCTGTAAATACATACATAAAGGTTGATTGTGATATAAGATGTTCTTTTAAATATTCACCAGCATTATAAGCTCAAAGCCTCAAACACATATCTTCCCATCATAAATTCTTTTCACACTACTGTTCATGCTATTTTTTCTGTAAACATAACATTATTAATTTTCACTGTCCTGCATCATAGACATCTAAAATGTCCTTGAAACAAAAAACATAAGGAATTGATTTGACTCTGCAGACAGAGGACGTTAATTCAAATCACTTCAAGATCTAATTAGTTTCCATGCATACTCATGTACTACTGCAGAGTAATTATTACCATAATCAAATTTCCATTGGCAGTCAAATGCTTCAGTTTTCCTCCCAATAGCTTTCTGAGGTTCATGGGTGCCCAGTATTTCTCCTACAAATTAAAAGACGTTACATCAAAATCAATTTGATCACCAATGAGTAATCTATGTGCGTGCGCGCTTGCGTAGGATGTACAACTATTGGACATACTTAGATTGACATAGTTGTTGATAGTTGGATTCATATAAAAAAATGTGTAAAAACGAAAACCCAGAAATCTGGAGAGACAAACATTAACAATGTCCAGCAGTTTGACTTTTTTTTTATTTCTGAAACATATGCCCCACATTATAACTGAGAGACATGTGAGGCTATGTACCTGTATGTACAAAGCAATTGAAGCCCTGTCAGAACCCGTTGGCTCCTTCAAAGTGGTAATAGCCTCTAATATTAGATTATCCAACCTACAGCCACAAAAGTAGGTCACAACAAAGTTAGTTAATAATTGCACAAAAAAAAAGACAGGTTCGTCTTCGATACAGAGATTTTGTGGCCTAGCGAAACTAATCTTTATAAGCAACTGCATGCAAATACAGCCTCGTGTTCTGAATTCTCAAAGCATTCATAGATCATAACTATAAGGTTTTGAGTTGTAATATACTGCCATTAATCATCATTAGAATTCCATTTGCAATGTTATCAAAACATACCATTTCACCAGTTATACTCTTTGATTAGATTTATTTGTACATATGATTTTCCCATAATAGAAATTGAAACACTTTGAAAATTCAAAGTGCGGAATCTGTATAACACAACCATCAACTTAATGGCACAAGGACAAGTTTTTAGCAACCCAGGGAGGAATTAAATTGGTTGGAGGGAGAAAACAAATGGAAATGAAAAGGTGACACACAACAAGCAGGAGATAATTTTTTGTCAAGCCAAACTGGTTCATATACCAAAGCAGAATGTCTAAAGATCTACAGAAAGTAACATAGGCCAAAATGCATATAAATTGGAAATGGCTTCGAGAAGGACACATACACAACAAATCAGTGAGCATAAGAAACTCAAATAAAGCCATGATGTACCATGTTCAAAGAGACTCATAGGGAAGGTTGCTATTCCTCAGGGTCAGCACACACATTACAGTGCCATGGCGAGAAAAAGAGAAGAATTGAACTTGAAGATCTCAAACAATAAACGTCAATACAGCAGGGAAACATATTCTCATTCAAACTATTTTATTTGACTTCTAATATGACATTAACCCCCATCTAAGAACATATTTTAGTTGAATATTGGGCCCTATAATGGTAGTTTTTTAACTAATAAAAAACGGATTATGGATTTTCAGCCACCTAAACCAACCCTTCTTGCCTTCACAGGCTGAGAGCTGGCTAATTAACTCACCAGTCTTTCTATTAGAGCCCCAAGGCAATACAATCAAGCTTGTATGCGTGATAACTGGATTTTTTTCCTATTAAGATCTGCCATTATGATGTTGTCAGACTTGTGGGAAGGATACACAACTTAAATTTATAATATGGAAACTGTTTTTTCAAATTTCTTTTTGAGAACAAAAATAATGGTGTCAGATAGTTCAATTATATCAAATTTCTTCATAGCACCATAACATCACT
Source organism: Populus deltoides (assembly GCA_015852605.2). NCBI lineage: Eukaryota > Viridiplantae > Streptophyta > Magnoliopsida > Malpighiales > Salicaceae > Populus > Populus deltoides. Next base: position 15,777,351 of record CM027576.2, on the reverse strand, counting down.
AAGTCAGGAACTCATCATCTAGGTTCATGAACATTGATGCACTTGAATATTATGAATTTTGCTGTTTTTGTATAACAATATTAACCAGACAGCTAATCCTTAACATCTTGATAGCAGAAAAGCAGGTTAATTTGTCATTTTTCCATTTTCCAACTTCATTTGCATACCATTATCAAAAGATACATCCAAGCTCAGCAAAACAGGAAGTGCAGATATCAGAAGTATATAACCTTGCAAGCAGGTCTTTTGGACCACCATTCCCTGGTGTCCCACTAGCAAATGCGAGAGGCTTAGCATCAACAACTTCTTCATTGGTCTGAACAACAGTGCTGAGAGCCTTTGCATTCTCCTCGCGCTTAGGAGTCAGCGGTCTCCTTTTAAGTGCGATCTTCGCCTTTTTCCTTGAACCCCATATTGCAGTCACATTTATATTTCTCCATTTATCCTGCCAGAGAGTTAAACGCCATTCATCATCAAGAACAAGAGGGCATGAGGTTTTTATATAGAAAACAAGGGAGGGTACATAGAAATATCCATACCTTGAGATCAACATTGGAACGCAAACGCAAGACGGCACTAAATTCAGGATCCATAAGGATTGTACGCCATTTGCCAGTGCCATGCTTAAGCACTCCAGCTTTAAGGGCTGCCTCTTCTTCGGCAGTCCACTTCTGCTTAGGAGCACCCATCCCATCAACAGATGATATAGTAATAATAATAATTCTCACCCACCCCTTTTCCTTTCAAGCATAAATAAACTCAATGAGACCGAGAATCTGATCGTTACTTTACTTTCATATTATTTTTTAATGATATTTAAGAATAAATAAATAAATATGTTTTTTTACCTGATGATGAAAGGAAGCAAGGAAGAGCAGGAGGGGCAGAGAATGTGCGAGTGAAAGTGAGAAATTCAGGAGGGTACCATTTCGATCTTTTGAACTCTTTTATCTTTTTTATGGATTCTGTTTTCACTCCCTGAAGAAGAAGCTGAAGATGAGAGTGGAATATATATATATATAATCTAGAGTTTGTTTTTGTCCCTATAAATAGGGTAAGAAACACCAGTCGTCCATATTATTTGGATTTTTGGTCAAATCTGTCCCTTTTCTCTGAAACAAACCAACCGAGTATGATAGATTTTAACCTTTCATTAATCAATCACATATGATTTCTTTAACTAATTTGTAAATTAAGTAAAGATTGATGATGAGATTTGCGTACCCCCTTTTAGAGTTTTTTGAAGCTCATTAACCTATTTTTCTTTATCTTTTTAGGTTTAAATCTTGGGATATTACTAAGATAATTTATTAAATTTCTTGCAAAATATAAGAAAATAGAGGAAAATCAATACCTTAGTTAATTTGGTAAGCCCCAAGGCATTTATTTTTTGTTTTATGCTAAAATATCCTTAAATTTAGAGAATTAGGTAAGCTTTTTTTAATATATTTTATGTCTAATCTTCAATTTATTTTTATAAATCCAGTTACTTTTAATTTTCCCCTAAACATGGAATAAATCACCAATTTATTATTTTTCAAATATTTATATTTAAGTTGATGAAAATACCCTTGAGAAAACACAAACATGACCTAATTAAATATAAATAAAAAATATATAAATATTTTTAATAAATATTGCTTGAGTTCAAGTTTTTGGTACTTTCATTCCTTTAAATGGAATCTATCAAAATTATAGATCGAATAATTATTTAAAATATAAAGATAAATTGATAACAATTAAACATATAAAAACATACTAGGGCTAATTATCCTGAAATAAAAATTACACAAGGCTTAAGAGGATGGGAGGCGTTTTGTCAATCAGCTTGAACTACAAGGACTAGTTTGCAATCTTAGAAAAACAAAAGTCCATAGTTTTATTAACAACGTTTTCACCATCGAACCTGGAAAAGGCAAACACAACTCTCTGATTCGATTGAAGATGTCGAGTTCTCTGCCAAAAATCTGGAAAAATGGCTGCGCCCTTCAAGCAAGCAGCATAGGCCCATTATGGAGGAGGCCATTCTCCGCTTCTTCCGATGCATTGGTAGATTACAAAGCTGGGGAGATCGGCATGGTCTCTGGCATCCCCCAAGACCACCTTCGCAGGAGAGTACGGCCCTCTTTCTCTTAAAAATCCATAAATTTTTTTTCGTGTTGGATTTTATTCCTTTTGGGTTCGGTGTGGCTGAATTTGTTTGATGCTTTAGGGTTTTCTACGTTTTTCGTTTTTACAATGTATTAAGAAACCTGGAATGGGGCGATTGTAATTTCAAGAAATATATCTGCTGCAATCCATGGATTTTATCAGTAATGGGGCGCTAACTGAATGTATGTTTGTAACGAGGAATTGCTCGGTATACCGGGAGTTGTACTCTTTTCTCTCAAATAAAGGTGAATAATTTTCATGGTGGATTGGATGTTTATGTGAGATGGTGAAGTACAAATCTTGGTACACCTAATAATTTCAGTATACTGGGAGTTGGACTCCTTTCTCTCATATGAAGGTGGGCCTCATGAATAATTTTTCATGGTCGGTCGCATGTTTATGTGAGATGGGGGATTACAACACCTATTATACCTAATAATTTCTCATTTGTAATATGAAATTGGATATGTGATTAATCAGTTGGTAACTTGATTTGCATGTATCAGCAGGAACTTAATTAAAGCTATAACTGCAAGGTCACTGTATTTAGCTGTGTTATATGCTCTCTTTTTTCCTTTCATTTTTACTTTTCTCTTATTACTACTTGATTTTTTAGCCTTGTCATGCATGGTAGGTTGTCATTTACTCACCTGCTAGAACCGCAACCCAACAAGGATCTGGAAAAGTTGGAAGGTGGAAAATCAATTTTATGTCAACACTAAAGTATGTGCTCCTATCTGCTGTTTTCCCTTTCTGAGAGTTTTTTTTTTTCATTTTTTGTTTGTCTACAATTTTTAACAAGAGCATGTGCTTTTTTACATGGATTTTTGTGGCTGAGTGTATCTGTTTGCAGATTGCAATCTAATTGACCTAGATTATTTTTGCTGAGATAGTCTGAAACATTTCCTTGCAATGGTGATCGCAGATACTGGAAAATTTTCTTATGTCCATGCTTAGTTGAAGAAGAATAAATTTTTCTCAAAAATTATGAGATTAAGCCATCCCAACTTGACTAAGCCTGAATTCCAAACTAGTTGGAAAATTTGCATGGATCTGCTTTCTCCAATTAATTCTGTTAAGAGGAGCACACTGAGGCTTAATTTTCTGAGACATGAAGCCCAGTTTTTTACTTGCTATGCTATCGCTAATGTTCAGTATTTTGAGAGAGCTTCCCTTACTGTCGGCAAACTTCATGAATTAGAGAGTATTTTTCATAGGCTGACATATCTTGAAAATTCATCAGATTCCCCTGAAATGTTCTCATCTTGTGTAGTTTTCAATGAAGTGAGGGATCATAGATTCCCTGGTCCCAAATAATTCATGAATGGTGATTGGAGCTTAAAATACATGATCAAAATTTATTTATATCTGACTACGTTTTCTGTAGGTGGGAGAATCCATTGATGGGGTGGACATCTACAGGGGATCCATATGCCCATGTGGGTGATTCTGCCCTCGGTTTTGACAGTGAAGAAGCTGCAAAGGCATTTGCTGAGCGTCATGGTTGGGAGTATGTGGTGTGTATTTATCCTTTTATATCCCTGCTAAAAAGTAGCAACAAAGCTTGAAATGAACCAACCAACAATAAGACTGGAAAGCATCTTCTTAAATGTGTCAATTTTAAGTTTTCAAATGCTACATGAACAAATGTTATGGGTATTTAGGATACGCTAGATGGATGGAGGACAAAGATGAGTTCTAATTGTTCCATTTACATCATGTTATTGAGATTTTCTCTTATAAAACATTCCTGGGGATGGGAGGGAATATGCTATACATCTCCTAAACACTTAAAAGTTATGTTCTTTTTGGTTTCTGGCTATTAATGTATATCTGTTGCCCATTTTAACTTTGAAACTTTATTAAGTTTGTAGTATGGTGACAGCATTGGTATTTGTGTATGGTTTTGAACTCTAGCAATATTTAGATGAAGAATCTGGTGATAATAATCTGATGAGCTCTCTCCCTTTTGGAAACTAACATTAGTATCTTGTGTGCTTTCTTAAACTTGTTTTCCAGGTTAAAAAGCGCCACACACCACTATTGAAGGTTTGAACTTGTCCTTAATTCATTTTTTTGCTGGCGTTTCTATCAAGTTGCCTGTATTGTTGAGCTAGGTTGTTCCACCTGGGTAGATATTACTTTGAGGTTAAGACAATAGTCTTGGCTAGGATCATGATAAGACATCATCTTAAGGTTGTGTGGTTTCCAATCTGCTGTGGCCTTAGGTTTGCATTCTCCTTCCTGAACCATGCAATACTCTTAGTGGAACTGCTAATTGCATACTGGTTTCAACCATCCTTAGCCCCTCTCTGGCATAAGAAACTATTGTAGGATGCCAAAGTTCTCACCACTTCTGTCCGTGCATAACTGGGGAATGTTCATGATTTGTTAGGTGTTTAGCAGTAGGGTTGTGTGGTGCTGGCTTGTGTGGATTTAGCAGTAACTAGTCCATTCATAGTTATGTAACATTCCGTTTCATAGGAAGTTCAAGTTATAGCTAGATGTGTATCAACCAAGGTGATGGGGACAAGTCTTACCCTCAGTGGTCTAAGATCCTATTGATGCTGTCAAACAATAGAGGTGGGGATGAAGTTTTGTGATCTGGAAAATAGGAATTCCATGCGCTAAAAGGATCTTTTGACCATTAGCTGATGTTTAACTGTGTCAAGTGCCATCTGCAAGCCTTTCATTTGATGTGATCCACACATTCTTCATTCTGGTCACTCGGAACTTTTCTTCTCCTTTCAGGTTAAGGCATATGCAGACAACTTCAAATTCAAGGGGCATCCCAAGACTGATGACAAATAAATTTATTTTTCATGTCTTGTTTCCTGGTTTATAAGCCTGAAGTTGCTCAAATGGTTTACAGTTCTATTGGATGAACATTTTCTGACGATGGCAGTGAGCTATGCTGAGAAAATCATAGATCCCTAATGAACACTTATCTTGTAATAAACGGGATGAGTTGAGGGTGCTGCTTCACATCCCTTTTTCTTTTCCGGTTTCGTTGTCAATGACAATTACAATTAATAATAGTTTACATTCCTTGGATCTTTTGATAGTTTATGATAACATGCATGCATCTTCAATATGAAACGGGAGAAAATGATTTGTTCGAGTTGTGTTTGGGGATGAGATTATAAACTGCCCTCCCCCTTGCAATATCAAAAATGGATGTCGCACTTTTTGTTGCAATATCAAAAATTTGTTACATTTCTTGGAAAAACATGTCAGAAAAATATCTAACTTGCCTTTAGGTGTATGTCAAGATGGTCAACTGGAGTTTCTGGTGGACAAAAACGAACTTTACATAGATATATGAAGTACAAGACTCGTGAGATTCTGATATGCAATTTAAGGTTTTCCATGTGCCTTAAACTGTTACATGCCATGCTCAGAACTACAGCGAATTAAGGGCAAAAAAAGAAAGATATAAGAACAGATAAATTCGGAAGTGGCTTCACCGGTTTATGATGAGGTCGGCCTTACCCTGCCATGCTGCAGTAAAACCTCAACTGAATGCTCTATTAACACTAATTCCACTAGTATCAGGTAGCAACTTCTTTGTGTAATACTTGGAATTACGAGATAGATTGATCTTCTTCCTTCTTTCCTCTGGTATCAATTGAATGGAACACTCGGAGAAGCCGCGTCTGTTGAACCTGTAAAGCAAAATGCCAAGAACTAGTTTCTATGAAAATGAGACTCTAGCCAAACCCTCAAGTAGATTGAATAGCAACTACTGCATCTTAAATTTGGACAACCTTAGACATAAACCATTTTGCCTTTTTCCATTTCCCTAAAAACACTAGTTGTTACAATCCCTAGCTGTTGTTTATAAACAAAAATATCTTTTTTAAGAGAAAATAGATTAAAACCAACAACCATGCAAAGTGACAGTTATCTTAGGCTTCTTAGCTATGAAATTGGGTGACCTTTAACTAGGCAACAGCCAACAAGGCCTCAACAACTAGCTCCACTACATGAATCTGAACTAGAATACATCAAGACTCGTCTCAAAATGTTAACACAAAGTTGCTACTACAAGCTTCAAGTAATTTTTTTCCCCTTTTTGTTAATACCATCTAGCACTCATGCAACAAATTAGAGGGTGGAATGTAAAAAAATACCAATCTGCGGTTCGAGTTGTAAGCAGGAAAAGTGTTTCCAAACCAAGGGAAGAGGCCCTCCTCTCAATGAAATCTGCAAATATTTGACCACAATGAATGATTTACCACTAGGACCAAAGGCCGGCTTGGTAAAAATAGAAGGGAAATGTTAATCACGTCTCCCCCACAGTTTTTCTTTTAGATAAAAATAAGAACGCATAATGAGAAAAACATATATGAAAAAATTGGAGCAGGACAATTTCAATATTAAAAAAGAAATACAACAGCCAGAACTCAAAATATAAGAACATTCCAGTCTTGTTGGGTGTCAGTTTAGGAAGTATTCCACAAAAAACCTCGAAGCGGTACACCACAAGGATGCTAGGAACACTATCCTACCACATAATAACTGTCTTGACAGACAAGTGGTTCCTAAGAACTTCAAAACTCCAGTCCATTAAAACATTAAATGACTGTGAAGACAGAACAAAACCATAAACTGCAATCTTTCCTCCCAAAACCAACAAAGCATATCAGCAACAAATCCAATATCCTACCTAGGATCACCAAAAACTCACTTCCCATAGAAAATAAGCTTGCTCTAATTATCACGCACAACTGAGAAATGAAGAAACAAATGGCTATGTAACTCTCCGCTTCCAGAAAAACCAACATGATGTTGAAAATTAAATCAAGTCTTCCAATCATGAAAAGTTAAATCTCAACAAAAGCATAACATAGGCCTTCCAATGGTAATTAGGATATATTTTATGGTAACCAATTTATATTATAAAATAATTTGAACACTTGTTTTGATGTTAAAAGCTTTGTTTGAGAATAATGCTTGTATTAAAAAAAATTGAGTACCCAATTTTGCTAATTGGACATATTTGAAATTAAAAGCTTTGTGTCAGAATAATACTTGTGCAATTAATTGGATTTTTTATCAAAGGCTACTACTAATTATTGAAAAAAAAAGTCACATATATAATTGGAAAAGACCTTATTCAACTCTTGCATAAACACATTATGCTAGATTTGTGAGTTTTTTAAATCTATGTATCTTCTTGATATGTTTTGATATATTTGTAAGATACTATTCATATCTAAGTAAATTTAGATGATTGAATCCATTTTCTGTAGGATCATACTATTCTATGATCCCATCATGTATCTCATGTAGGATTGTGATTTTGAAAACCTTGAGCAGAAGCAATAACATGCCAAGTAATTTATATCGTGATTTTGAAAACCTTGAGCAGAAGCAATAACATACCAAGTAATTTATCCCCCTGCCCTTGTCCCCGGCATTCAGGAGAAACTGCAATGGCAGCAACCTCTCCACACTTTTCCTCAAAGAAAGGAAAAAGAGCAGCACAAGCAATGATTTGACCTTCTCTTTCCACAACAACATAGGCATACAATGCCTTAAGCAGCTATAAACACAAAACAAAAGGAAAACACTCAGGTTTTATTCAAAGTTCAACATAATAACACCAAACAGCAGGATCAGCCCACTTTTCTTTCTATTGTGCATTAATAAGTGCACCATCATGGACAGAGTTATGGACGAAAATCTAAAGGAGCAAGAGCCAACCTCTTCATCAGTCCTCCGAACCAATGTGCCAGATTCTTCTAAAGGTTGTATAATTTGTCTGATTCCTGCAAGATCTGTCACTCTAGCCATCCTAGTTCCTTCATAAAGATCACTAAGAGCAAAGAAGAAAAACATTAGAGCACAAGTCGATGGATGGGGTGGCAGAAATGTTCAAATAAGCATTAGAGAATAAATTAGCATGTCATCATAACAATTTCAGCTGCATGAGTTTGGTTTCAAATTCCTTGATGCTGAAATAAGAATTTCCAAAGAACATTCATTCCAATGTTTGAGACTTGATATCTATTAGCTTATATAACCTATGTGCAACCAAACCTTAACCTAAAACCAGATATGAATCCTGACATGTGAGAATTATTTTGCGCAACTGTGCTAGATAATGAATGTATTGCTCGTTCTGAATGACAAACTGACAGTCTCAGATTGAGCTTGTCTCATATAATAAAAGTCTATAATCAATCCATTTGTGTTCATCAGCTTCAGTAATAATTTTGTTAATAAACACACTACTATATTAGATACACAATGTATATAATAAATTAAGTTATTATTCCAGGATCAGACAGACAATAACACAATTTATCAGCACTTTGGTGATTGGATAAACAGCAGTTCATCATCTTAATTGAGAACAAAGAAATCAGATTGATACGGGACAAGTAAATGAGGATGATGGAAGTCACAAGGGTTTCAGGCCCAAGGGTGAATATAAACCTTGAAATGTACAACTAAAGGCAATAGAATACTCAATATAGCTAATCATAGTTGGAGATTCTCTCTTATCCCAATTAGATGCCTTTAGTGGCTATTCCAGTTTTATCGACATACAAATATGCTAAAATGCAAAAGTCTTCTTGAACTTCAGCAATTTTCAAAAATGGTACCCAAACTTCAAATATAGACTTTGCTCTCAATTTATTTTCTTCCTTTTTCTGTTCTGTTTTTCTTGGGACTCAACACCACCTGTTATTTTTATTCCAAAACTGAAGCTGGGAGGATAAAATCAAGGGTTATTTTAAAAAATTTAAATTCAATGGTGTCTTTATGATTAGTTATTCAATTTCAACAAAATAAATAGTCTTAAGACTCAATCACAGAGCCCATGAACCTTGGCAGTTGGCACTACAAAGACACCACCAATGGAAGCAAAGTAACATTTTTGGTAATAGGGCATACAAGTAACAGCTCTTAATTACTAAGATGCAACATCAAAAAAATACATCAAAAGCTTCAATAAAGAGGGTAAAAATGAAACCTCGGATTTTTAAAAAGTTGAGTGCATCAAGAATACATTTACCAGTTATGGGCATGCTTGGTGTAAAATAGTGTGACCAATAAACAAATCAGCACTAGGCATTGAATGTAACTGTTGAAGATAAAATTCATCAGAAAGTATTGCAAACAACACATACCTAGCCACCATTGTCCCCATTCCATCTCTTTTAAACAGTTCTAGCAGCAGAACTCCACTAATTGTGCCATCTAAAAGATGTACTCTTTGAACACCACCCTGCAAATCAAGTATAAATCATAACTGGCAGGGTATAGTTTTCAATATGAGCAATTGAAGTGTGAAGTAACCAACAACTACTACTATGTGAGCCATTTTTTGGGATCTGAGAAGCATTAATTAAAGAAATTTCAGACATCATAATGAGGTATTTAAGGATAATGATGGTATTGATAAAAATCTCAAGTATACTAGAAGATTTAAAGTATTCCCACGTCTTATAATATGATAACATGTTATAAGCATGCAAGTTATGGCACCTGACCTGCTCATAACCAAAGTAACCAGAATTCTTGAAACTGCATAGCATTTGTAACACCAATATCATAACTAATGACACCATAATGGCCGCACTACATTGTGTGCATTTTGACAGAAAAGTTGCATTTCGAATTACATGTGTGATGTAATTTAACATTCATGTAACCAGGCCAAACAACAATTTGATAGTCTCTTCATTATATAGCCAAGTATAGCAGTACTTGATGCATATTGAGATCACAGATGTAAAGGGACACTAAACTTGAAAGGGATTCCCAATTGCCTCTATAGGATCTGATTCATAATCATCATCTACCTCTGCGTTATATAACAAAATGAAGTTTAAGATTCCCATGCCGACTGAGAAAAAGAAAGGAAAACACTAAATGCTTTTTCATGAAATGGAGAAATGTTTCAAGAAGTTTATATAACAGATTATACAATTGAAAACAGATGGTGTAATCTCTTTTTTGTGAGTTATTTTTAGATGTTGATACTTGGGTGGGTTTTTTACATACATGTATTGTTTTTATTCAGTCCATTTATACACGCCACACAAAAGGATCACAAGAGATCCACCCTTTTCTAAGACAACAGTATGCTACCCTAACCAAACTGTGGGCAACATCTACATGTCTATCCATAAATCAGCTCAAAGGCAATTTAGAGAGAAAAGGGAGGTCGCAGGGAGAGAAGACTGTCCCATAAAATAGACTTGCAGGGAGCTAGCATTTTGGATCAATTTAAATTTCTCATTAAATAAAGAATTCAAATGTAGTGAAAAAAAAATGAAATGTGGACGGGCATCATGATTTATAAAAAAATTAGAAAAAAAAAATCATTAACTTACTTTGCAAACAAAAGCTGCAGCAGCCAATTCTGAAAGATAACCATTTAATCGACTTTGTAGCTCTTCACCTCCAATAGCAAAACCTTGTCCATTTCCATTGTCAAACCCAACACCATTGTGAAAGGTTGCGCTGTGCCTTCCACTGAGAGCCTTTCCATTCAGTGATGATGCAAGAATTCCAATAGAATCATTGTGTTCAAGAAAAGCGAGATCTTCATCACCAACAGCTTTGACATAATGAGCAGCTATCTCACTTTGCTTAGCCCGCTTACGAATCAACATGTCTGCTTCTTCTAGAGTCAAGAAACGAATAAGATGTCCACTCTCATCCAAAATTGGACCATCTATGACGCAAATAAGCTTGTCTGCCCCAATAGCCAAGGCACAAGCTGTAGCAACTTCGTATGTGCTGGATTTATATGACCATAAAACATCATATCAGACTTTCAGCAAAGACAAAAGTAGTAGCAGAAAGGAAGCAAAAGAAATCCCTTTTTATATGTTTAATAGCTATATATCTGCACATCCAACTAAAACCATTATAATACTAACATTTTATTTCTTGTAACGGTAGGCTGAAGAGGAGCTGGGTTTCATTAAAGAAAAAGAGCCATAGTGTACATATAATTTGGTGCTTATTTCCATTCAGTCACTCAACCATTCACAAGATAAGAAAGAGACAGATTTTCAGCATACTTGCAATTTAAGACTTCTCCAGAGCTGGAATAACCCAAGTTACTTAACACAACTATACAACCACCATCAAGCCTTTCGCGCATACGAGTAACATCTACTTTCTTTACTTCACCGGTTGCTCCAAAATCAACCCCGTCAACAACTCCTCTTCTCTGCAAGGAAACATTAACATAACAGACAATCACACCAATTTTGAGTACACAAATATTTTAAGGTACTGACCATCTTCTATAGATAACTCAAACAGTACCTTGGCTGCAAGAAAATTACCACTAGCAACACTGACACCCACATCATGCCAACGACTACTGTCACCATGTCGACGAATATTGCATATGGAAGGTCCAGGAGAAAGTTTGGCCTCTATCATCATACGAATCTTCCCTGCAGCCTCCATTGAGGCCGCCAAAGCTTCAGAATCAGTAATTCTGTACTGACCAACATGCTTAGGCTGATGCCCTACAATTTTATTTTATTTTTAAGAAAAGTATCCCGTTAGCTAACTGCTACCTAATCAAAATTACAAGGAAAGGAGAAACACAAACTGTGAAAAACATGAAAAGAGTTACCTCTCTCAGCCAAAAGGTTGTTAATTTGGACATGAGTTCCTGGGACTAACACAAACTTAATCCCCAGGTGATGTAAAAATGCTATATCCTGCAATCATGATATTTTCCGATCATTAATTAAATAAAAGCCACCTTAAATCATCATTTTCCTTGACAAACACTTGAAAAAAAACAAGACACTCCATAAACATATTTAAAGTACTTGCCTTCAAAATGGAATCCAAGAAAGGACTAGAAACAATTTCACCAGAAATAATAACAACAAAAGTACTACCCCTATGAGCCCACAAGTAAGGCCATGCCTCACGAAACCACTTGACGAATTGCTTGTCTTCTACCGAATTATAACCCTCTTCAATACTTCCACTCTCTGTCTCTCCAAACACCTTTCGCCGACTCGTTGAGTTCGTCCTGCCTCCCCCGTTATAATTATAATTCATAAAAGAAGAAAACTGTCGAGTTTTCTTCTGGGGTTGAAGAAACTGAAGATTTTTGTCGAAGCCATGGAGAAGCTTTGCAGATAACAATTGTAAGTGTTGGTTTTGTAGAGAAATGCAATGACTTGAATAAGGACTGAACATTTTTAATTTTCCTTCGTTAATGTTTGAAGATGGAAGCTTAAAAATGGTGGGTTAATAAGGGGACGAGGAAAATTATTTTATTATTATGTTGAGTAAATTATCCCTCTAGTTTTGAAAAACAAATTATATAGTCCCTTCTTTTAAATAACTTTACCAGTGCTAACCATTTTAATTTAATATTAATTTATTCTAAAGAAATCCTTAAAAAAAACGAAAAGGATTAGGTTACATACAGATTTAAGAATATAGAGACTAATTATTTATGTTTAAGAGTAGAGGGATTATTTAATTATTTTATAAACCTAGAGGGACTAATCTATAATTTACTCTTATTAGATGCCACTGCCCCCCGCCGCCGCTTCCTTTGGTTGACCCCAACTTCTTCCTTCAACGCTAGCCACGTGCCGGGTGGTGCCCGACTACTAATAAGAAGCCCAGCACAAATCCTGTTGGGTAAAAATTTAAATGTTTTTATTTTTTAATATTTTTAAATTATTTTGATATGATAATTTAAAAATATTTTTTAAAAAAATTAAAAAATATTATTTTAATATATTTTAAAATAAAAAACAATTTAAAAAATAATTACCCAACAATAAAATAAATAAAAACACTCCAGTAATCTAATACTAAACGGCTTGATAACATCCATGGTGAGATGAAATTTGCTCTAATAACGTCCAGTTTAAAAAAAAATTGTGAAAAATTTTTATTATTATTATTTTATATGTTAATTTTAAAAATAATTTTTAAAAAATAAAAAAATATTATTTTAATATAAAAAACATTTTAAAAAATAATTTTAACAACATTTTCAAATAGGCTCGTGACAGAGTGTGGTGCGGTCTATTTTTAATTATAAATTTAAAAATATTTAATTAATTAATATGTATTATAGTTTTGTATATATTCCATTAAAAGAATTTTAATCTTAATTAAAAAAAAACTATAAATTTTTAAAATTTTGTTTGCAAAAACTATCGCACCATCAATCGCTAATAAATATCCAACATCTTCGTAACCTAATCAAAAGCTGTTGATTTTAGGTAGAAAGTAGGCTGGTGCAGATTGCTAGCTATGAAAAGATTGAACAGTAGCTGGGGTGTTTAAAGGGATACCTTGAGGATGGTGTCCAGGAAAGGACCATCGATCACTTCCCCAGATAATATCACAACAAATGTACTGCCTCTGTGCAAATAAATATACGGCTGAGCTTCCCTGAGAATCTCAACAAATTTCTTCTCATGTTCTGAGATGTTATAGTGAAGTGCTTCAGTGCCGCTGATGCATTTGCAGTTGCAGCCTCTCGCAACTCCAAAGACGTTTCTCTTTAATTTCAAGCCATGGGACAACATGTTCCCTTGATAATGACTGGAGAGGCTTGATGCATAGTGACATGAGGAGCTAGTCTCTGTTCCCCATGATTTTGTACAAAAAGCCATGGCCGCAAGCTTGATTTGAAGGTGGCTATGGTTGCCCTTTATTGGTTGAAGGTCATGTGGAGACAGGAGAGATAGATCGAGAGGTGGCCTCGATGATTGTTATATCAGCAAGGAGACGCGGCTAAAAGGCGCTGTGTTAAAAAGGAGAGGTGGAGAAAAGATGAGAATTGGACAAGACATAATTAACTAGTGAGATGGGGAATCTGAAGCAGATCCACACTTGTCTTTCAAACTTGACTCCTCTTCTTCGAAGCTAACACATGTCTTGCACTTCTTATTTGTTTCTGGTCTGAATGTTCTTAATTATCATCTCAATTTACCTTCCAAAAATTTAAAAAAATAAACAGAAACAGGTTGGCCTGAATAATATCTGACGATAAAAAATAAAAACAGATAAGAAAGACAGGAACACTTTTTAGTTGTACATATAAGGACAAAAACATAGAAATATAATAATCTGAGATAAGTTTTTGTCCTTCTAAAATACATTATATTTTTTTTATTGTTTTTATCCTGGAACAGTAATTTCAAACGTGAACTTGATTACAGGTTGAACTAGCAAGAGAAAAAAGTGAAAAGGTCTCTTCCATCGTATGAGGCATGAAACAGAGGGCCTGCAGCATGAACATAAATATAGATACAAGTAAATTGGCTTGCATCTTGCCGTATTCTGGGGAACGTTCATCAGACAAGATGAACATGGACCATTTAAAACAGCGAGCACCACTGATTCTCTCTCCATTTGGTTTGGATTTTTTCCCACAAATCAAAAGGGCTGTGAGACTACAAGACGCAAATGTGAAGTTCAAGCACGACTCTGGGCCCTTCCATGTCTTTTTAACTGTTAGAATACATTGATACTGGTTTTTGTGTATTAAAATTTATTTTCTTTTATTTTTTTAGTCATATTCCCCATCTTGGTAATAGCGTATTTACAAAGAAAACTTAGTCTTGTGACTCCTTAAATAATAATGGGAGAATAAATCCATTGATCACTGGATTGTGCTTCTACAAGCTAGAGCTTTCATGTCACGAAACAACACATGCAATTGGGAGGATAGGATGACGATGGAGATACATATGTGTAAGAGTGGGATTATTCTATAGTCGGGAGTCCAAGGAATTATGCTCAATTATATGATAAGATTCTCATGGCATCTAAGCATGTCCTTTTTAACCTATGGAATATCTGATATCACTGGAATATATAGTAATTCACAAGTGCTGCAGGATGGAATTTTTTTTTTTTTCAATAGAAAAAAATGAATATTAAAACATTTTCTCCATGTTTTTTTTAACAAAAAAAATTCAATCAGTAATTGAAAAGTTCATTAATGTATTTAATTAAACAAATCAAGAATTAATTTTTACAATCAAAATAAATTATAAAACTTAATTCCTAATAAATCAAAGTTAACCAGCTAAACTTGTGATCCTGGTCATAGACTCAATCGGGTTTAACAAAAAAAATTGTAATTTTTTATTTAAAATAGACACTCATAAAATTAAAAACCAACTAAATATCAGAGTATTTGTTTGAGATCGTGAAAAACCTACAAATATCAAAATGAAACAAATTATGTTGATTGATAAAAAATCAACAAAATATTAAGGATGAAATTAGAAAAAAAAATTAAGCAAGAAAAATCAATAAAGATCCTATTATGAAGGATCAACTTGGAAAAAAAACACAATTAAAAAAAAAAGTACCAAACACACGGGCCTTGAGTGGTCAACTTGTCTGGGCTTTTTTTTCTTTTTTTTACAGGGAGATTGATAGGTCATTTGCTCCTAGATTTTTTGACAAAAGAAATAGCAAGCGTTGTGGTGACTGCTATGCTCGGATTCCGACAATCAGAGGTCGCCGAAAAGTTAGGCTACGGGTGTTTTACACCTATAAAATCCATTTTATCTAAAAACACCATATACATCTTGAAAAACTTGTTCATGACCTCAAACAACTCAAAAATCAACTTGAAAACCCAAAATTGATTTGAAAAAAAAAATATTTCGAGCTAATATCTACACCCTTAAACAAGGATAAAGGCAAAAAAACACATAAGCTAAAGTTCCTTTATCAAATTAAATCTATTGACACCAAAATTATTATTTTTTTCATAGTCGAAATCGGTGTCAACTAAGACTTTTTCTTTCAACCACCAGAATTCGATCACTTTCTCTCTCTTTTCTTAAACTAAGAATAAAAAATAAAGTTTTGAAACAAAATTAAATTTGTAAAATATTGCGAGATCAAATATTTATAATTTGGAAAGTTTGAGGATTAAAGTGAACTTTTCACCCCAAGTTTAAAACAGTCACTCGTTTTCTCTATCTTTTTCACTTTGATCCTCTATTTTTTAATGCTGCCCTTTTTCAATGAATTTGCTTTACTTGGTCATCAATTCAAGCCTATAAAGGTGTAATTGAAAAAAAAAAATATTATAGCAATTCATAGTAATTTGCTTCTAAGTGAACAGTGGCATGGTGAACAGTATGTTTTCATCACAACTTTTATATTATAGTTAATCATTTACCATTTTTTATTTCTATTTGCAAATGTTCTTAATTACGTAGTGAATTATATTTATCCTTTTTTCACGATAAATTACGTAGTTGCAAGATAATTGAGAAAATAAGAGGTTAATCCCCCTCAAATAATAATAATAAAATAAATAAAATAGTTAAAACTTAAATTTATGTAAAGTTTTTATTAATCCTAAATTAGTATTTAAACTAAAAGATTCATAAAAAAAAATACTCTCTTTTTTCTCTCTAAAAAAACTCTAAAACCTAACTTTTTTTATTCTTCATTGAATCTAGTTATATAATCAACTAGATAATTAAAAGAACAATAAATCATGGTTGGGTATAAAAGAACACAACAAAATCACCAAAAGTAAGCACAAATGGGAAAAGAAAGCACACACCATCCCTAGATATGAAATGAGGCCTAACATGTCTTGTAAGGAGTAAAATTTGTGTTAATCACATACAAAAGACTTAACTCTTTAGAATTATGTGGCCCATTACTCTATTGTATCCAAGAAAGATGACTTAACTCTTTAGAATCCCTGTTAACCCAGTAAGAACCTCATCTCTAAATTGGGTTTGGGTGTCTATGGAGCCCATTATATAGCACCCTCGAGTGGAAAGTTCATTATTATCCTCAAAATACTTAACCCTGAACCAGTCAAACACATCTTGAATGCCATTATTTAGCCTAGGGCATTATCTATGAGTCAACTCTAGTATACTCGACTCCAATCATGAGAACAAAACATGAAAAGGCACAGAATATTTTTGCACTTTCACACTTTAAAAAATGGATAAAATAACACGGTACAACAAAATATTTAGAAAAGTGGCATGGTTCAGAGAATTGCGGTGTCATCTACGACTCTCTTAAGAGCTAAAAATAGGCTAATGCAATTTACAATCAAGATAAAAAGGAGAGGAGAGAGAAAAAAAAGAAAAACAATGGAAGAAAAAAAGAAAAAGACCACAGAAACACACCGTAACTCCGATAATGATACTGCTGGTATTGTTGGAAAGATATCAACGAAACAAATCTAACGACACCAAGAAATGTCATAAATGGTGACCGGAGTAGGCCACACGAGATGGCCAAATGTGTTAGGGCTTATTTATCTTCGGACGGCTTATGTGGTATGTTTCGGTCACCGTTGGTGACCTTCCTTGATGTTGTTGGATTCGTCTCATCGAGATCTTTCCAACGGTACCAATTGTGTCATCACTGGAGTTTCGGTGTGCCTCCGGGATCTTTTTATTTTTTTACTTTATTCTCTCTCATCTCTTTTTATAAATTATGAGGAGAGAGAAAACAAAGAAACAAAAAAATTCTAGAGGCACACCGAAACTTCAATAATGACATTACTGATATCGTTGGAAAAATCTCAACGAAATAAAAAATCCAACAATATCAAGAAAAGTCACCAATGGTGATCGGAGTATGACACGCGAGCTGTCCAAAAAGAAATGAGCCTCGATATATTTGGATGGCTCGGGTAGACCACTCTGGTCACCATCCATAACTTTTCTCAGTGTCGTTAAATTCGTTTTGTTGATATTTTTCTAACAATATCAGTAGTGTCGTCATCGGAGTTTCGATGTGTCTCCAGAGTTTTTTTCTTTCTATCCTTATTTTCTTATTTCTCCTCTTCTTTTTTTTATTTTAAATTCTGTCTGTCTATTTTTAATATTTGTTAAAGTCTTTTAAAATTTGTTAAAATCATAGGTGACACTTGCAACACATGAGTTGTAAATGAATCTCTAAATTGTATTACTTTCTAAAATCTTTTTTATATAATGTTATTTTATTTTATGTTTTAGTGCTGAAACCAAAAACAATATCTAGTCATCATTCAACTATTGTCATCAATCAACGATACATACCCTTGAAACTCAAAGCAGGCAGCATTTAATTACAAAGGCTCTTTATCATTCTATATCTTTTGAAAATCATATTGACCATTCTACCCCTGACATAGACACACTCATGCAAATTCAAGATTATATATAAACTAAACTACCTTCTTTAACTTATAACCCATTTCGAATCTTCTTCTTCCATCTTTAATCCTTGTAAACGCCCACAACATAGCTTCAAAAGACTTCACTTTTTTTCTGATTTGTTTTACGGAAACTCATGCTACCCGTTTCCTGTTTTCTCAACCTTCTAGTTCATCCCACCAATTTCAAAAAGAACGTATATATTAATCTTTGCAGGGTTTTAGAAAGCCTTATCAGCTTTGAACCATGGCAGTCATAAATTTCATACGGAAACGAACTCACTGGAAGTTCACCTATGTGCTCAGGGAGGGGAATACTTATGATAATTCTAGTCGAAATCAATAGCATGATTTATGATATCTTTCTGGACGTAATCATCCAAATATATACCATGCGCGCGCTCAGGGAGGGGAATACTTATGATAATTCGAAATTAATTAATATATACCATGAAGACGGTCCTTCTGATAGATCAAATAACGAGTGTCTTTAACAGAAGATCACAAACTACAACGTTATAGTTAATTACTTGACGTATAATCATCCAAATACATGTCATAATATATAATAGCCAGCTTCCAAGCGAGTCTGAAACTTGAAACTATAATTGATACACAATATGTTATGACCTAAACCAGAAGAATCAATGAACAGATGATCACAACACGCTCCTGAGTCCTGATCAGAAGCAAGCATCCAAAAGGCAGCAGCAACAGAGCGCTGCCAAGCTGCACATGCAACCAACAGATTAAACAAAGAATTAAACTACTAATATTCTGTTCCAAGAATCTAGACTAGTAAAACTGTCCAGTATATATAAATCAATATTAATTAAACTTAATTGCAGGTACATCATGATCAGCGAAAGATAACACATACATACATCTTTCCACTGACCAGAAAAGATGCATGAATGATTTGACTAGTCTCTCAAGAATTTCTATACACCTGATCAATTACAAGTCACCAGATTCTTTAATTGAGAAGAAAGAGAGAGATACATACCATCCTTCAAGGAGACCAGTTTGTTTCTTAGGAGGAGGAGCAGCACCATACTGTGGAGCATACCCTTGAGGAGGAGGGTAACCTTGTGGAGGATACCCCTGAGCAGGGTGTCCAGGTGGTGGATAAGCATCCTTTGGATATCCTACAAAAATAAAAATCATAAAAAACCCATCTCCAAGGCTCCTTAATTGAACCAAGAAAAGCCATACACGACATGCATAATACATACCTTGTGGTGGAGGAGCACTAACTGGTGTCTGATGCTGATTGTAATAACTCATTTTTTTTTCTTTGCTATGAATTAGAAGTTGGTTTTGATAGAAAACAGAGATTAAGATCCAAGAGAAGGGAAGGGTTTTATAAAAGAAAGATCTGTAAAGGAGGTTTGCAAAACTGAGAAGCGTAGAGGAAATTTCTATCTTTCCCTCTGAAAGAAGAAACGTACTCTGGTATTTTGAAGAGATGTGTTAAATAGAGAGTCAAAAATAAAAAAAATAAAAAATTAATTTAGTTTTCCAATACGTGTTTTATATATTCCAAGAATAATATTAGATAAAATATCATTTCTTTTACAAAAATATTATTCTTATGTTCCGTGTAAGAATTACAAAACCTTACAGTATACCATGGGTTTTATAGAATTAATTTATTAGAATAATAAGATATCAAATATATTAAAATTCAATTTACTTTTCTAAATGATTTTATAGAATTAAAATGGACATAAAAACAATATAATTAAATTATTTAAGAAATCATGTTACGAATTTAACTTTGACAGCAGATGCTATCAGCCGACAATCCTCTCTGGAGAGGCAAACGCGGGGTGCTTGCTTTAAGGAGAGGGGAGAGGGGAGAGGAGACGGAATCCAAAGAAGGGAGAAAGGATCTTTGCTTTGCCATCTCGTAGACTAGTACAAATACAATGATGCTGCCATACACGAGTTTTCAACGTTGTCACGGCATCCAAAGGGTCTGCGGTTTTTCGCTTGTTGTTTTGTCGTCTAATAATACAGCCCCCACCCACGTCAATCTTAACTTGAAGGATATGATAAACGACAAACTTAAGGTACTAGAATGTAAAATTCCTAAAAGCTCCCTGTGGTCTTGCCGTCGTGGAGGTTAGTAATTATTTTTTAAAATATTTTTAATTTACAAATACAGTAAAATAATATTTTTTATTTATTAAAAATTATTTTTAACATCAAAATATTAAAATAATTAACAAATATAAAAAAATTTCAAAAACTTAGGATAACTCCAAAAATTAAATTTAAATAAAAATAATTTAAAATAACTTCAATATAAGTTTTTTTTTTCTATATTTTCTTTAACTCATACTGATTTAAGTCTCGAATCTCATATATAAACTCGTTATGTCAATTTAAGTTAAAAAAATTAAAAAAAAACAGTTTTTAAATTTATATTTGAATGAAACTCCCATATAATATTATTGTAAAACAAAACTAATAATAAAAAAGACTTCACGAAAGGAAAGGCATCATCATGTATTGTGGATTTATACTGGATGAAGGAGGACTTTTCTGTCATCCCATTTTCTTCGCCACAGACACTCGAAATACTCGTATCTCTATACCAGTCGACAATCACGGCATACAAGTTACCTGCCAGAGTTATCTAGATGGTAGTGCTACGCTACACACATCCCTAGATTATTAACTGCTCCTGGATAGGTGTCTGACTGACTACCAAGCAAGGAAAGAAACACGTTAACTCTTTTTTAACTATTTATTAAAAAAACTCATTAAAAGTTGTTTATATATATATATATATATATATATAACGGTTAATGTTATACAGTTATATTTTAAATAAAACTGGATAATTAACAAATTAATATTAAGTATACATATTAAGTGTCAAATAATATCTTTTAATATTATAAATATTCTTATAATAATACTAAAAAACTCATTAAAAGAGCTCATCTGCCATAATTTTCACCTAATTTACTTCCAAAAAAAACCCTACACTTAACACATACAAGAGTGTTTCTTCTAAATATGAAATAGACATTATTTTTTTTATCATTCATTTCCAAACTATACCAAAAAAGTTTTCTTGTCATATTTATCATTATTATCGTCTATTCGTGTACAAAAAATTTACTTCAAAAACAGGAGAAACCTCAACGGAGTTTCTTAAGTCAAATAACTTTTACAATCTAACTACTCTGCCCTTGCCAGATTTGGTTACAATCCATGCATACATGTTTACCTCGTCGATTTACAAGAATTGGAGCCACTCCCGTGTTTTGGGATGTCAACATTTTGAAGCTCATTGTGGGGTTTTTTTTTTTTTTTTCTAATCCAAATTTTGCAGCATCAAGACCAAAGGAACCACTTGCGACGCTGCTGCCTTGAAGTACTGGTGGTGGAGTTTGGGGTCACAGTGATTCTTTCTGCATTAGCAGCTGCCCATTTGCTGAAATCGGGGGAAGAAACAAGTTCTCTAACAGCTTTTTGCGTGGACTCTCTGGTAAATTTTTCCCATGAATCTTTTGAAAATTTCCTCCTCTCAGGAGTGGTATGGAAGGTAGATGGGTAGACATCTGAATCTGACAGTTGATGACGTGATGTCCTGCTTGAACCTGGAGGAATGACAAGACGGTATATGTAAAAGAGCATCTCTGTTGGACAGCTTGTATTGTTTACACACAGATTAAAGCCAACAGGCAAACCTTTCATAGAATTGCATGAAGCCAGGTTGAATTGTTTGGGCCGAGGAGAAAGGAACTTTGAGCCTACAGGCCTCTCAACCGTGTATTTATCACGAGAACCTCCAAATGGTGATAGATCAGGAACAAGTGATTCTCTATTTATGTTTCTCGCTAATTTAAACAACTTCCTGCAGATTTATTCCAAAGATGTCATTGCAGTCGCAAAATACAGGCAACGGAATTTTTCATCCAAGGCATGGATACCAGAAAGTTGTAATGGATACACAGGATCATAATGAAACATCAAGAAAGATACTGCAGAAAGTATCAAATATATAATATCAAAACTTCATGGTTCAAAAACAGGGCAAGTGGATGAATGCCTTGCAGATAAAAACTATCTTCACAATGACCATAAATAAGAAGAATCTCTTCCTTATGGCCAAGAACACAATACTTACACGTTCCTCATCATTTACTCTTGGGCCAAACTTTTCTTCCAAATACACGAGCAAAGAGAAAATTCTAATGGACATTATCTCGTAACCTATTGGATGCAGATCTAACTTGGTAACCAAAAACATGACCGGATTCCAAAATGGAAAAGGAATACTTACTTGTACATTTGACGCAGGAATCTCCATCTAAAAATTCTCCTTAGTATTGACGAGACAATTATTCCAGATATTAAAGCTTCTGCTGCCAGCAAGGGATCCAGAGAACTCTAAAACATGACAATAATCAAATCTGTAAGAAACCTTCATATCGTAGGTGTATGTATGGACAAAAGATTGATCTTTCATCATACATGAAAACTTGAAATCTTCTATGTAGAGGTACCTGGATGATTAACACAACAGCCAAGACACGAATGGACCAGGCAACAAAATGAGATGTGCTTATATCAATGGATCCATCTTCTGTCAAGACAAAACTGTGGACAGCCCAGAAACCCATCCATGCTCCAGTAAAAGCAATAAAAGCCAGCAGAAAAATCGCCAACTGCAGTTTCATAAAGCAAGACTTGTTTAGCTGCTTGGTAGGCTACACTTCACTAAGCACTAATCATCAGCTGATATAAAGTATCCACCAAATTATAAAAAGAAGGACTGCGATTAATGGCATCAACTTTCCCGGATGTTAAACAGAAAAAGATCCACATTACATGATAAAAGTACAGCAGCACTATTGTACAACACATTCTCCAATAGCCTACTCCAGATCATAGAGAGCAAAAATGACTAAACTATGTTAGAATCTTTCTCAACTACTCAATGCAATGATAAGGTGAACCTTGCCTGAATCTTTCTCAACTACTCAATGCAATGATAAGGTGAACCTTGCCTGATAAATATACAATAAGCACAACATTTATTAATACAACATTGGCTTAACAGGCACTCATCTGAAGCAGGCATAGATTACTAGAGATGTTTTTTTCATCAAAAAAACTAAACCATTACTACTCGCATCCAGAGAAGAACTGCTTTTTGTGTATCAAAGTTTACAGCTTCAGACTTGCTAGTAAAAATGCACACACCTAAATGTTAACTAGTATAAAAATGAAACATAAAACCAGAATCTTCTCTAGAACAGAGATGCAAGCCCAATATCACAATACCTATAACTTACATACAGGATAATACATGTCTTCGCTTATCCCCATCTCCATGAGTATTGAATGCAACAATCCTGGCAAGTAGCGAAGTAGAAAAGTTCCCAAGCCAACCTGAGCAAAAATGATGATAAAATAAAAATGAACCTTCTTTCGATGGTGAATAAAAATCTGAAAGTAAGATGAGAATGTTGATACACACAAGAGATGAGTATATAAAAATTGCAAGCGAGCTCTTTCGACCTGTCGGCAGAAGCTTCATTCCCTGTCAAAAAATTCAATTCTTTCATTAATAACCTGATACCAATGACGTGAAGAACAGGCTCACAGAACTCAGAAAACCATACTGAAAATCATTTGGTGTAAGAGATCCAATTGGAACGTTTCATACTTTTTAGTCCAATTCATTTTGAGTGCACTTTTAATCAGGATACCGATTTGAACCAAAGAGAAGAGGCAAATAACACAAAGAAAAGCATATAAAGGAAAAAAATAGTAAGTATTAACTATATCTGTTAGAAGTCAAGTAACATGATTTCGACTCCAAGCATTTATTGAAAAGGTCAACAAATTTTAAGAAAAACAAGGAAAAAGGATGGCTAACTGGTACAATCTTACTTCACAAATCCAAGAATGAAGGCAGGAAAAATACATTACCTGAAAAAGGACCACGAGTATTACAAGGATGATTCCAATTGCCATGGCACTGCTGTAGTAAAATACCAAAGACTTGCTTAAAGAGGATGCGATGCTTAGCATAACCACTCCCAGGATTAAGAATATCACACGATACAAGAAAAACCCTGCAGAACAAAAGAAAAGGGTTAAAAAAAGAAAAAAACAACAAATTGCTAAGTACAAAAAACTTGACACATTACTCCTGAAAAAAAGGGTACAATCGAGATGGAAAAAGAAACCTTCTTCAATTGACAGTTCAAGGGTTTCCGAGGATGAACCAGCCATCCTTATATCTAAGAACTTGTGGGCATAAGGTGACATGGCTCGAACCCATGAACCACCCTTATCAACCTTCTCCCACTCGCCCTGCGGACACATCCCTATAGCACGAGACGCATTCCTGCAAGGAAAATGAAGCAATGGCTATCAACTCAACATTGCCATAGTAAAATCAGTCAAAAGCATTGCTATTTGCGAACAGAGACGAAAAAACTCACCTGTGAAAACAAACCTCAACAATGGGTCTGCGAAGAGTGGAATTAGAAGGTGAAATTTTGAGCATCAAAGAATGAAAAAACTTATTCAAATTTTTAAGCCTCGGAAACCCATGGACATCAACTCTTTCGCAAAGCACCCATGTCCCCGGCTTTGTCCCCGGAGAGTTCACAACTTCCAAGCTTGGAGAAATTTGCACTTTACTACTACTGCCCTCACCAACAACTGCAAAACCCAAAATCATTAACCAAAATGCTGTTAATTACACTAACCAAACAGGACCCAATTTTCACTAAATAATGAAACACTAGATATCAAAATTCTTTGTGATTTAATAAAAATAGAAAACAAGAAGAATCAAATAGAGGAGAGCACCTAAGAAGAGTTGATGTGGAAGGGCAGATGAGGAATATATTGAAAAAGTGAAAAAGAGGAGAAGGGAGAGAATGGAAAGGTAGGGTTTTGCGGTGTCCATGGTTTCTTTTTTCTGCAGAGAAAAGGCGCCAGGAAAATAGAAAGCAGTGAGGAGGGTATTTTCGCTATTTCAGTTATTTAACATTTTGTGAGAGACTAGTCGGTTACAGTGTTGGGCTTTCCGATAAAACCCGAATTCTACATGGACTTGGGGATTCGGGCTAATATTGGTATAATAGTTTTGGTAAGAGATTGATTTCATTGGATTTGGGGATTCTTTCATGTTTTTAAGAAAATATAACCTCATGTGTTTCAAATCATATCGTTTATTCAACAACTTAAATTAGATAAGAAAATTAAAATGATAAAAAATAAATTATTTTTATTTTTATAGATAAACAATCATAAAATTGAGTTTCAATCCAATTTTGAACATTTGTTTGGGATCGCAATAAACTCATAGAAAGCAAACAAAAAAGATAAAGTCTAATTCTCAATTAACCTAAGTTAACATATTAAATTAGTAATCTGATTTATGGACTCTACTAGTTTTAATAATTTTATTTTTTATAAAATTATTTTTTATTTAAGTATATGACAAAAAAAAAGTAACACCCATAAAATCAAGCACAACCAAATGACAAAGAGTTTGTTTAAAATCATGATAAACCTACAAAAAAAAACAAGCTGAAATAAATTATAAAATCTAATTTAAAACTAATAAAATAATGAAGGATAAAATTGAAAAGAATAAAATAATAATAATAATAAAAGTCAATACTAAAGGTTGAAAATGGAAAAATCAATAAAAAAATATCAAATGAAAAAAAAAAAATCAGACGTACAAGCATACGCCTTAAAAAAAACATATAAGCAACAACACACTTCCTATTGTGTTTGGATTTTGATTATCACACTTGGTCAAAAAGTTGATCTGTCAACTCCTAAGCTTAAAAATCTCACAATCACCTATATTTTCAATCGAAAACACCTAAAAAACACCATATGGTCTTAATAAATTCATTTATGGTCTTAAATTAGCACTTAACAGGTTAAAAATAAAAAATCACCCGAACCAAAATCATTTTCCAATACTTGATTTACTTTTTTCAGCAATATAAAAGGAAAAAAAGCTAAATAGAACTCTCCTCATCAACTATAACTCATTAACACCAAGAACAACTAATTTCACATTTGAAAACGGGTTATTTATCAACTTTCTCTCTACTTCTCTATAATCTTTTGACTCCCTTTCTCTCTCCTCTCTCAAACAAGTAGACTAAAATATAAGCAAAATAAAGGTTTGAACTAAATTAATTTATGTCCAAACTAAACGAAAGGGATCAAAAAGAAAAATTGATAAATCTCAAGTTGCAAAGGTGTTGATACCTTTTTGTTTTTCAAGTCTTCTCATTATTTCTCTATTTCAATTTTGGTCCGCTCATTTTTAATTTTTCTTAGATAACAAAATATATATATTTTTTGTAAAATCAAGTACCAACTTAATTACAGGGTTTTTTTTATATAAAAAAAAGACAAATTGAGATAGCTACATAAAGAGTATATTGAAACAAATCATTAACCCCCGAATTTCAATAAACTAAAAATTGAAGAATTAAATTGAAAATAAAAAATATTTTATGATCGAAGAAAAAAAAAGGAGAAAGAGGACTGAAGCTAACACCATTGTATTTTCTTAAATAAAAGGCCTACCATTTCTTTTATAATTTTGATCATCTCATTTTTAATTTATTGAAAACAATTAAATTGATTTTTTTTAATCGATGACTAACCCAATACCAAGATTTTTTTCAAGAATACAATATGCTTATATAAAAGTAAATAAAAACAAATTACCAAACCTAAATCTCAAACAACCCAACATTAAATAATAAAATAAAATAAAAACTAATGGCCTAGATAGAAGATCAAAATGATAAATAAAAAAAATCTATGCAAATCCATCTTCTTTCCTCTTAGAAAGTATAATTATAAAACATCCGAGTACTCCTCTTAATTTTGTTTTATAATGTTTGAACCGGGATATTCCAAGTAAATTATCGAGAAGGAATATTTTGAAAACATATATATTTTATATTTTAAGATGATAATTCATAATAAATTTGTAATGGTTGGATAGTGGAAACATTTTATAGGTCAAACAAGTATATGATAAAAGAAGGCTATCGCTCATTGTATGGCCCAAATTCAACGAATCTTCCGATAAAAAAAATAAAAAAATAAAAATCACATCCAATGCATGTGTGTTGTGGTCTTAGTGCATGAAAAATAAAGAACAAAAAAAAAATCCATAAACTTCCCAATATTATAATTGGAGGATACATCGAAAGCGAGTTGATCGTGGATCATAATCAATTCAATGGGCAAAACAGTTTATTTAACCTTTACTTTGTTAAATGGGAAAAGGGAGGCTAAGTGGCGATACCACCAAGATATGTTGCTTCTTCTTTTCTTGTTCATATTTATCCCATTAGGGTTCGTCGTGGACCGCAGGTGTCAATTCTCCTTTTTACCATATGCTCGCTCGATCACCATAATCTTCATTCATGCCTATCCATTACGACGCCTTGCTCCTCGACCATGATCGTTCTCATGACTCAGCCTCCTAATTAAAATCTTTCATTTCGTCGACAACATGTTATTTCTCTTATGCTGGCGGGATACTTAGAATTATCCTTCTAGTTATTTAATAGAATTTATTTTAAAAAAACCCTCAAGAATATAATCTATGTAGTTATCATTTGCTACTGCATATGCACTGATATATTCCAAATGTATTTGCTTTTTATGAAACCTTGTTAATTAAGCATTTTAATATTTAATTAGAATTATCCTTTTAGTTATTTAATAAAATATACCACCACCTAGATTAAAAATCGATCTACTTCAGTGAAGGAACCCTGCATTCGCGGAAAGTCCAGACTCGAGATCATCCCATCACCTACCAAAATGGCATTCTAAAATTGAGAGCAGCGACTCTGTATGCTTTTGTGCTGGACAAAGACAACTCCTACCCTTCTCGGAGGCAACAAATACTCACCAAACAAATCCTTTGAAGCAAGTTTTCAAAGCTTTTACTAGAAATTAAGACTAACCTTTCTCAGAAAACATTTAGCATAGACTAAGCCCCGCTGATATTTAATTAATGGGTTGATATGCAATGCAAGACCACCAAATTAACAATTTTTATATATATATATATATATATATATATATATATAAATACGTGCGAATTACACTTAAGCAAAGGGGATAATCCATATATACGTAGGAGTCCAAATGAGTTACATATATCTGGCGACAGAAACACCTAGCTAGGTCTAGTAGTGGAAACTGATTAATGTGCATGTTGATGTTCTAAAAAGAGAAGAAATTAAGGGTGGTGGGGGAGCTAGAGAATATGAACGTATTGAGGAGAGTGAAAGGAAGGGCATGTTTTTTGTTGTTTTTAGCATGGTTCATAGAAGAAAATGGCAGGCAGTGCTGACTGCTTAAGAGGGTTTAACTTGTGTGAAAGATAGTGGAGAAGGTGCAAGGTTGTGCTTTTCAAGTTCCAGTTTCTGAAATGCTCTGCAAGGCTGGCTTCCATTGCCCCCCACCACCAGCACCAACACCATAATGCATCCCCACTCCTCCTCCTCTGCTGCTGCTGCTTGTACTGCCACCATTGCTTCCCAGTCGGTTAACCTCCTGCTCCACCTGCAAAAAGATAAAAAAGAAAACTCAAATGGACACATACCATACATGAGACAATAACAATTCAGATTTTCACACGTGCACTGTTGTCCATTTCATTATGGATCTCTTCTTTTTAATATCTCTTCTTTTTAATATGCATTCGCCATTTAAAATCTTGAAATACTGGAAAACAAATCAAGCATCTTTTGATTTGTGGGTACACGTTAACTTTGTCCCTTGCGAACTGGACAAATAATGAAAAGACTCCATGGCCAAGGACTAGCTAAGCTAGCTGCCCTTGCTTGTAGTAGCCCTCTACTATACACTGTTGAAGCTGGCAGCCAGTTGTAAAGTGGGAGAAAATATGATCATCGTGACTAGTTAACAAACACTTGAGATGATGATTTAGTTTAATATAGCAAGCTAATCAATCATTGAAATAAAAGTTCTGATTTAGCCAAAATGTGTACAGAAATAAAGTTGCAACTCCAATAGGGACATGGTGTGTGGTATTCTTGTTTTTGTAAGATTTTTAAAAATAATTTTATTTTAAAAAGTATTAAATTAATAGTCTTTATATTTACGATGTATAAAAATTTAAAAAATTATTTTAAAAAATTTCCATTTTAAATAGACATTACATGAACATATACATATATATATTTCTATCATCTACTTCTCTTCGATCCGGTAAGGTAACCAAACTAAACTTTCTATAGAGGAGAAACAAGAAACTTGGATGTAATTTGTTAAACTAATTGTTGGGTTTTGATGTCTAAGTGCGTCTAAAACCATAATTAAGACTCTATCTGGCAACTACGCATCTGCGGAGCAAATATGTGTTTTTGCCATTAAAAACATTGTTTTTTATACAGTTCTGATAATCAGACGAGACATGACAAGAGCTGAACAAAATCGCCCTCCAACCTACCTGGCCAGTGCCCATAAAATTCTATCCTATATCCTCTCTTCTTTAAAGCTCTGACAAGACAATTTTATTGACCTAAATCCTACACGGCAACAATGGACAGAATTTCCCTTGTCTTTACTCTCTGTGCACGTGAGAGCTCATTAACCAGCAGAAGCAAACAAGAAACCATGATGCTCCACGATTAGAGAGCTCTATGTCGTCTAGAAAATGCAATCATCAGGGATTTAAATCTCTCCTTTTATTTTTAACTATGATCACGAGCTTCCTCAGACGTTGAGGAAGCTTGTTTCATTTTCATTGATAAAAAAGAATTATGATGACAGTGTCAAGAAATCTTGAGGGAAAGAAAATCTGTGCTAGACTCTTATCTTTTCTTTTCCTTTTTCAATTTTGTCCCTACTTTAATTAGGTATGCCTTTCTAAAATCTACTTTCTAATTGAAAAGAAAGATGCTTTAATGAGTTGAGAAGACACAAGATTAACAAGGAAGATGCCCTGTCCCTCCCTGGTAAAAAAAGAAAAAGAAATAAGATTTGAAGCTTCTTGGCCATGTTACCTTTGTGGAATTGGAGTTGTCAGAATTAGAAATGGGGTTGAGCAAATCTGACGAGTTCTTCCTCTTCATTTCTCCTCCAAGCCCTCTATTCTCTTTCAACAACTTTCCCAATTTCACACATTTTTTTGCAGCGAACTCTTTCAACACATCTGGAAGCAAAAGGAATTAAATTAAAAAGGTTATTGCCAATTATATATGTATAATGTAAATAATTACCTTCAAAACTGACAAGTCGATAAACATGACCAATGAGCAAAGTATCATCAGGTCGAAGAAGCTTGAGGTGTTTCAATGGCAACCCGTTTTCTGTCCTCGTTGTTGGTGATGTTACAACAAGTGCCACATAGTGACCTGGATTCGAGTTCATGATTTCATGAGCACTAACAGACCAGTAAATCCTCTCGATCTTGTTTCCCGGATGTTGTATCACGACAGTTGCTGCCTCCGCTGCTTGACAATTTCCCATGATCTTCTTCTTGGTTGTTTTGATCCGAAGCAAACGAGCAAGAAATGAACTATATACGTGTATATGTATAGCCTTGAATGCCGGAGGTTGCTAGCCAGAGGGCAATTAGGTTTATACAGAAGAATATTTAATAGGGCTGACGCTTGTTCACGTTCAAGATGTACGGCACGAATCCAGCAGAGATGTGACAAAGAGATTCACTGAAAATCGAGAAGGAAAAAAATACTCAAAAGAAACCACAAAACAGCAACTTTGCAGAATTTCCTGATCGCAAAGTACTACTACTACTAGTCTACGCTACCTAGCTAGCTGATCAGCTCAAAACAACGTTCATAGCTCAAGGCCTCTGATCATGTCATGTCGCGTGACGCATACAGTAATAGCGTGTGTGAGATTGAGATCAGAATTTTTGTGGGTTGGAGGTGAAAGAAGGAGACGGAGAAGATTAGGCCGGTGGGGGGAGGGAGTGGGGAGATTTATTGTATATCATTGAACAAGGCAGAAAAGGTAAGAAGGCTTTCATAAACGTTTCGCTTTGTTTTGCATGAAATGTATTCTTGGACCATACACGATGGAGGAGGGGGCAACGCACGATTCCTAGCTTGTTATTTATTCTTGTGTGGAGAAGTGTGTTTGGCGTTCTAGTTTTATAAAAAGTATAGGTAATCGTATTTTTATAATTAAAGTTTCAAGCGGATTTTAAGTGGAATTAATTAACTATATAATATTTGAAGGGTCAAATATTTTGTTCTTATTGATTAATAGTTTGGTAAGTCCTTCATAAAACGTGTTTAGTGATTTTTAAAAATTAAAATTTGATTAAAAATAAATCTACAAAAGTGCATCACTAGAAACTAAGCTGTTTAGTATTATTATTATTATCCAATTAATGTTCTATATTTCAAGTATAAGCCATCGTATTTTGCTTAAATTAAAATCTTGATCATAACTTAAAGTGAATTTTCAAAGTTCAACTTATTAATGCAACTTTACCTAAACCTCTTAGTACTTCTTTGGAAACATAATTAATATTGTTTGGCATGCATAGTCGCATACTATCCAAGTATGGTTTGAAATCAAGGAGCCGTTTCGTATACGGATTTATATATATATTTTTTAATCAAATTGAACCGATAATGTGTTTTTATTATATTTGACTCATCCACGTGAACTTAATAAAAATTAATATTTAATTTGTCAACATGGCATTCCTTCTAAATAACTATACACATAAACAAATTTATAATATATTGATTATATTTAAAACTTATAATATCTTCAATTAGATTCAGCTAGTTAGGTAGTACGCCGCGAGCTATTTTTTTTTCATAATATTATAAAAAAACAAAGACTCAAAAACATTGAGTTTGGCAGCAACACTAAACTTAAGAGCTTTGAGTCTGGTTGCAACAATAGATCCAAGAGTATTGGATTTGAGTCTGACTGTAATGTCAGGTTCAAGAGCTTTGGATCCCTCTTAAAAGTCAGACTCAGACGCACGAGTCTACAACCCCCATGGGGGTTTGCAAACCTCAGGTGCAGATCGATAGACCCACAAGTTTTGGGTCTAGATGTCAAAACCTAGAGCTCGGAATCTTGTTGTCTTGCCCAACCAGGACGCTGAGGGCATGGTAGCCATGCCATTCCCCAGCGTCCGGGGCAGGTGGTCTTGCCATGTTCCACTAACAGTCTTATTATGCTTCAACAAAATCTAAATTAATTATTTTATTTCTAATAATTTTTTCAATGCCAAACCCATCCATAAAAAAACAATCTCATTTAAAAATAAAAACATTAAAATAAAATAAAAGAATCTTATTTCCTCCCACCAAGAAGGCATGCGATCCCCATCATTTAAGAAGGGAATCGCATTCCTAGATTTGGAGGGAATGTGATGTAACAATACATCTCAAATCCCTTAATATTTAACATTTTTAATAAAAAAAAACACAAATGTTTTTAACATCAAAGGCTACTAATTAATTAGTAGAAAAAAAATCTAAAATATCTACATACCAAATGATCCCTGATCTTGTTTTGGGGATGCAATGGCCACACAGAGACTTGAATATGGATGTGACCAGCAAAAGTTGAAGATTCGACCTACGCACTCTACAAAACAAGATCAGCATCTCTGGCCTCTCAATGTTGCAGCATTTTCTCCATGTCTAGAAAAGCATTATTATTATTATTTTTTTTAAAAAGTTAAAAATTTGAAAATAATTTTTTTAAATGTGCTTTTTTATATAGTTTTAATGTTCTAGTGTTACAAACAAAATAAAAATATAAAAAAAATATCTTAATATATTTTCAAATAAAAAACACAATATCAAATACACTATTAGTTATTTTTATAGACCAGTAAGACAGATTCCATGAATTTTGTACACTAAATAGTATCGTAACCACTCTCTGCAATGCAATTCAATTCGTTGTGGTAAATGTTTCTTTGACTAATAAAGATGATGTTAAATGGCACCATAACGTGTTCAGCTGGGCAATCCTGGCATGGCGTGGAGGAGACTTTTAAATGCAAAGCATTTAGGGTGCCAATTAATGGGTGTATTCATGGTTGGCTTGATGCGATTTTTCACAGAGAAATTAATGGGAGATTTTCTGTAATTCTTTTTTTATTTAA
Source organism: Populus deltoides (assembly GCA_015852605.2). Lineage (NCBI taxonomy): Eukaryota > Viridiplantae > Streptophyta > Magnoliopsida > Malpighiales > Salicaceae > Populus > Populus deltoides. Next base: position 15,743,854 of record CM027576.2, on the reverse strand, counting down.
TTTTTAACAAGAAATAATGGAACTTGAGCATTTATATATACTTGTTGAGCTCTACGTCTTAGCGTTACCCTTTGCATCTTGCTTTCTGATCCCCTCGGGGAAGAGTATGATGATAAACTTCGAATGATCATCATGGGTTATACTTGATAGAATTTGACGAGCACCTTCTTCAAAATCAAATCATTCTTTTCTACCATGGATTTGATTTTATCATCAATCAAATCACCGTTCATGGTTTTTCTTTTTCAATATTTAAAGGTCAGATCTTAATTTAGGGCGCACACTATACTCTATCGTCATAAATTTTTATCTAAATTTTAATGTTTGTGAGTCTACAAGGAAACTTCTTGAGAAATTTCCTACTCTTCGTTGCCTTTATTTATTCTTGGGTTTTTGTATTAATACTTGATAGGCCATTAGTTTTGGTTAGTTGATTAGCCCTGTTCATGGGAACCTAACTAACCCTAATCACATCTAACAACACCTAAAATGGTGGCTATTTGGTTTTGAGATGAGGCACAGTGTGGTCATGCCTACCATTTGTGAGAGGAGGTGAGATTCTAACAAACTCTCAAGCTTTTCTTGTTCAATTTGTCCTCCAATGATGGTTTTTAGATGTGGTTTTGAATTGCATTAATCCAAATAATATTTTATGAAAATTTGAAATAAAGATTTATTTTAAATTAATTTTTTATATTTTCAGATCGTTTTGATATACTGATGTCAAAATTATTTTTTTAAAAATATTTTTAAACGAAAAACACTTTGAAAAATAACCGTTATTACATTTCTAAACACCCTTTTTAGTGATAGGGTACTCAATTTTAATACGATTTTATGTTAGTTGGTCGAACTTGTTTTGGATGGTAAAAGTACACTATCCTCTAATAATGATTTTTAGATGTGGTTTAGAATTGTTTGGGATGGTAAAAGTTCATTATCCTTTAATAATGATTTCTATATGTGGTTTGGAATTATGTTTCAAATAATATTTCATAAAAATTTAAAATAAAAATTTGTTTTAAATTATTATTTTTATATTTTTAAATTATTTTGATGTACTGATATAAAAAATGATTTAAAAAAATATTATTTTGATATATTTTTAAATAAAAATACTTTGAAAAACAACCATTAATACTGTATTTTCAAATATTCTTTCAAGTGATAGGGTACTCAATTTTAATATGATTTTGTTGGTTTTTTATGTTAGCCGGTAAAATTTGTTTTGAATGGTAAAAGTTCATTACCTAGCTAAGAATACATATTGGATGAAGCATTATTGTATCCTCATTTATCCTAGAATAAAGCATTATTTTTTTCATATATTCTCTTTGAAATTGATAGGCATGTCTTAATATATAACTCAAACCTTTAAAAAAATGAAAAATTTTTTTTGAAACCATACGGCAATTTGTTTTTTTCAAATTTATTTTTTTTTATGTAATTTAGTCAAGTTTGAGTTTTTATGTGAGGATATTTCTATTAGCTTGTATAAGAATATTAGAAACTTGGCCTAAAATATAAAGACTAGTTGAGCTATAATAATTTTTTTTTGATTCATGTGGGGTGTTCGGACCAGCTTACGCGTATCTCGATTAATCTTTACAATCCCAAAGTTAATGATTAGATAAGTCTCCAGTGGCCACCAAATTTTAGTAATCACAGAGTTTGAATCTGAAACTACAAGGGGTAAAACCTCTTGATCTTAAACTTTTATCACTGGACCACCTACTACTAGATAATTGAATTATGATAGTTTTTTTTTATTATTATTGCGGGGCCGAAAGTTGGCTTACCTTGATTAATTTTACGGGCCCTGAAATTAATGATCATGTAAACCTCTAATAACCATCATATAAACAAGCATATGACTCGAACCTGAAATGAGAAAGAGAGAGCAAACCAACTATGATAATTCTTAATCCACCTTCTCGAGGTTTTAGCGTGCCTCAATTTCTCCCATAAACTTTCGTTTGTATAAATTTCCTCGTAAACTTTCTTTGAATTTTCAATTCTCTCCCTTTCCGCCCATCACTTTCTGTAACCTCACAGAACGATGACGATTTTTTATGGGCACTCATGTCAATTCCACCATTGTTTTAAAACCTTGACACCTAACGGTATCCAGCTAACCTAAGGCTGGAGGATTTAAAAATAAAAATATGTAAAAAACATGATCAACCCAGTTAAAAAATACACTGAATTTATTTTAATTTTAATTTTTTTCTTAATTTTTGATTTTTTTTTTAAAATCTAAGAGTCCATCCTTTCAACCCGTAACCCAGCTCCATGATAGATTTAAAAACTATAAAATCAGCCCGAAGTTGTCGGTCAAAAAACAAGAGCACAGTTCTCGAGTTAAAGCATCTCTCCGGTGACATTTTATTTATTAAAAGAAGAAAAATCACAAAACAAGTGGCCCGAAATTGCAATGAATATTTCACTTGCTTTTTAATGACACACCTGAATTATACATGTTTTTGTATAAAATTTATAAAAAAATCCAATAAGAATTCAACCTCCAATTACGTTAATCTAAAACATTTACAATCAAGGAATAATATTTTCTTTTTTATGAATATTTGGCTATTTCCATGAAAAATAAATGACTTATACATTATATTTAGAGTGTTAAGGGCGCGTAATATTTAATTATTCAATTTATAATATATAAACATATATAAAATGCACGAGGCACAAGAGCTACCTTAATAAATTTATATTAATAAACATCTAAGAAAAAATAAAAATCGGGTCAACAAAGAAAGGCTAGTTGTGCTTTTCCTTGGATCTGGGCCCATCTCCAAGGACCATAATTCACAAGCCTTCTCCACAGGATTAATGGTGCGCATTTTAATTTTCTTGGGCCGGGAGATCACCTAACCAGATCTCCCGGCCCAAGATACATCTTCACAAGACTAAAAACAGCTTGGAAACGTCGTCATTTTGGTTAAAAAATGTTTTTCCACAAGATTTGCACCGAAAAGGTACGCCGCTTGAGTGACCACGTGGAAATCACCAATTTGGTTATGTCCGTGCTGTGGCTGTAACTTTTAAGTGTTTTGTATTATTTTCAGAAGTTATAATTTGTGGTTTTTAAAAAGCCATAATTACAGCTAAAAAGCGCAACTTTCCCAAACATGCCTTAAGCAAGCCTGTATTATTGCAGGAAATTTGGATACAAGACAAACACTGCAACAGGAGTTTAGTCAGTGCCTATCTTAGAATTGGCCCTACAGCATTTTGGCTGCTCTTCAAGGAAGCTTCATGCAAATTACCTCAATGCTGTGAGGTGTCAGAATCAACAGTGTTGTAATAATCTGTATAAATTACATACAAAGACACCACAAGCAACGAAAAAGTTCTGAACCTTTCCTCCACTGCGTGACAGGAAAAAAAAGATGCTGATCAGTTCAATCGAGTAAAAATCAGCTACAACATGTCTGTCTCGGCAGATGTTTCCACTCCTTCTTTTAACTTGTACTGCAATGAAACAGCTGGTGATGCACTTTGTTCCAATAATGCTGATGGCATTAGTGAAATCAACTCTGCATATTTTCCAGTTGATATCGACGAGAGCTATATCGATAACATCCTCGTTTCCGAGCTTCATCAAATGCCAGAAACTGAGCTCATTACTCGATTTCCTGGCATTCCAGAATCTGGTTCTGCTCATCAAGACACGCTGAATTGGATGTTGAAGGTTGATGCTAGTTTTTTTAATTCTACTCCCTTTTGTATTTTTTTTCTTTCTTCCTTGCTAAGTAGACTCCTTTTTGCTTTGCAGGTGCATGCTTACTGCCGGTTTAGGCCCGAGACAGCATATCTCTCTGCTAACTATTTTCATTGTTTCATATTATCTCATACTTTGCGGGTAATTTGTTCTTAACTTTAAGATGATCATTATTGAATTATGGTGTGATTAATGGCTAATTCATCACGTAGACATAATGTGACTAGATTGGAGCCCCATGCATATAGATAAAACAAGAAATAGGCATCAAAATCAATAATTGTCTATTCTAATAAATATTAGGATCATGCCCAAATGATTTGACAGAATTTAGCCACTCGATTTCTCATTGATTGGGTCATTAATTGTTGTTTCGTGCAGAAAGGTAAAGGATGGCCCCTGCAGCTATTAGCAGTAGCCTGCCTATCTGTAGCAGCAAAACTGGAGGAAACAAGAGTCCCATCTCTTTTAGACATACAAACATTGGAACCCAGATTCTTATTTAAACCGAGTACAGTTCGAAGGATGGAGCTTTTGGTCATGGGCAGTCTCAAGTGGCGATTACACATCATCACACCTTTCTCTTTTCTTCATTATTTCATTGCTAAGCTTTCACATCTCAGCCCCAGAAGTAAAAATCTCATCTTAGCTCATTCGTCCGATCTTATCATCAGCACATGTAGAGGTAATTCCTAGGGTAATTAAACCTTTCAATCTCTTTTACACACACAAGAATTACAGCTAGCTTTGCATGAATTCTTGACAGTGATGAATATCTTGGCTTATACTCCATCCACAATAGCAGCAGCTGCAGTGCTATGGGTGGCTGATCAGACTATTGGTTGCCCCAAATTGGAGTGCTTTCACAACAGAATGAACAAGGTAAATCTCCAATATTATCTTCATTAAATCTGGTCAGGGAAGTGTAAGAACGACTTCTGATGATTAACTTGTTCTTATGTGTATAAACTTTTGTCTGTAATAGATTAATAAATGTAATCAAAGTAATAGAATTACGGTTTCATGACAAAAATGGAAACAGGAAATGGTGCGAGGATGCTACAACCTTATTAAGCAAAACACGCCTCAATTGTCTCGTGGTAAAGCACTTGATGCAACCATCCCAGGGAAATGTCTTGCGAAGAAATGCTGTAGGAAGGATTTCAAGTCAAGCCAAGACATGTCTCCAAGCAAATGCTGAAAATGGAAGTTGCTTACAATATTTATATATCAAATTATAACAAATATATTTTAAAATTATCAACGCACTGGATCGACAAGAGGGCTGTGCCCTAAAAATAGTCTTAAGGGAACCATCATCAAGCCAGTTTTTAATTATTAAATTAAAATATTATCTAGTCACGTATCAAGTCTGACTATCCACGTGCGTGTTCATCTATAAGAAATTAATTTCTTGAAATTTATAATGTGTACTACCAACCAAGATAAAACTCCAAAGTTTTATTTTCAACAATGATGATATTTAATTTTATATAATTTATAAGTTTATTAAGATTAAGTTTTTTTTTTTTTAAAAAAAACTAAAGATGTATTAATTTTTCTTATTGATGTGGTATATTCAAATGAATTTAATAATTTAATAAACAACTATCTCTCGATCGAAGAACATGCTCGAGTTCGCTTCCTCTTTGCTTCTCTCGACCCAATGCCGTGGAATGTCTTCTGATCAGTGCTGCTTCACTGACTCGGTGAAGCATGCTGGGTCTGTTTTCTTTAAGACAAATCAAAGCTGATGAGTGGATGGATCGGGGTGTCAAAGACACTGTCTATCAAGTATTTGTGTTCTCCTCCAGTTGAGTTTTAATTGTGTGTTTAGTATTATTTAAAATAATTTTTATTTATGATATATTACATTAAAACTTGTTATAATCTAATTTAGAACCATTTATTTTTAATTTAGTTTTCGGAGACATTAAAAATTAGATATTAAAAAATTAATGATTAATTTCAATCGGAGATATTATTCGTCAACAAGGATTATAGTGTATTTTTATCTTTTTTTTCTTGATTTTCAGTTTGAAAAAAACCATTCGAATATTTTCAGTTAACCCTTTTTATTTTAAATTTTAAATTAAAAAAATAAAGTTTATATTTGTTATTATAATTTAAAAATAAATACCTCGAGGCTCGAGCCCCTCGCGGGTCAGCCACACCTCGCAAACCACTGTGACCTTTTTTCTCTCTTTTCCAGTTGCCACCTAGACCAGCTCTCCCACCATAACCTTTCCCTTCATACCATCTCTAATTGACCGAACCAGCACTGAACCGCCACCAACTCACACACGATCGAACCACCACCAGTAGGGACGCAATACCAGCCTCCTCGCTCGGTAAACACCATAGAGCCACCAGAGACCCATTAAACCCCAAGCTAAAACATACCCAAAGATAGCCTCCCTCTTCTCTATTTCAAGCTTTCAGCCCGACAGCACCTACACACCACCCGCACACCAAAAACAACCCCGTCACTAGCAGATTTCCATCTCCACTACCGTTCCTTTGATTTTCACAAGGTAGCCCCTATCCCCCCCCTAAGTTCGACCTAATGGATCAGTAGTGTGAACAACAACTATTAATAGGCAATGATAGATTGAACGGCAACGGCAACGGCAACGGCAACGTGTTGTTCCACACGTGCTACGTGTCATCTGAAGTGCCTCTTTTGTGGGCCCTAAATGATACGAAGCCGAGTTTGAGGAAAATTTGGTTTACTGGCTTTTTTTATCCTTTTTTTTTTTTTTTAAATGAGACACGTTGAGGCTTGTATTAACGAGTTGTTCAATTCTTATCCTTAACCTGTCATGCTTGAAATTTAAAAAAATAAAAAAACTAACATATTATAATATTTACTCATAAAGATATTTTCTGTCTTTTCGTTTTGGAATTGTTTTCTTTTTATCAAACAAGTCAAACGGTTAACTATTTGGTTTTTCTATTAATTATATCCCTGGCTATTAGTCAATTAATCTTGTTTTTAGTATTGTAATGCAGTTTTATTTTGAATTTTTTTAATTAAAAATGTATTAAAATAAATTTTTTTAACATGTTAATACCTTTCAAAAACACCTAATAAGTTATCAATTTAAAAAGCGATTTGAATGCAATACAAAAACAAACACCCACTAGATATTAAATTGATAATTTATTAGGTGATCGAACCATTTTTTTTTTCATTCATATCCAAAACTTGTTCAAATAAATAAAATAAAAAAAGTATAAAATTCTAAATAATCATGTCATACATTACATTTAGACTTTGTGACACTTATTTTTAATGCAAAAGAGAGAGAGAGCAAAAATACAAAGTCATGGCATTTTTTTTTACTACTTTGTACTTTTAAGTTTAAGTTACTGTTTGAGATTGTGATTGTGGTTTAAATTTTAAATTATTTTTTTTAGAAACGTATTAAAATAATATTTTTTTATTTTTAAAAAATTAATTTTAAAATTGTTTGAGATTGTCATTGTGGTTTAAACTTTAAAGTATTTTTCGCTTAGAAATACATCAAAATAATATTTTTTATTTTTAAAAATTAACATATCATAATGATCTAAAAACATAAAAAAAATTAATTTTTAATAAAAAAATTTAAATTTTTAAAAACATGGATTAGAACTCGTTTACAAACATGTTGATTTTTGCAAAGATGAAAATGTTTTTTTGTAAAAAATTAATTTTTTTTAAATTAAGTTTTTAGATATTTTAAAATTATTTTGATGTGTTGGTATTAAAAATAAAATTTAAAAAATAAAAAAATTATTTTAATATATTTTCAAATAAAAAATATTTTATAAAATATCTATCACCACACTAACAAATAAAAACATTTAAAATCCCAACAGAGACAGAAAAAAAAAAAAACGGCTACAGTAATAAATGCTAGCATAAAAGATGCAGTGCCCATACTCCTCTTTCGGGGTAAACAAAATAATTAATTTTAATTTATAAATATATTAAAAAATATATTTTTATTTTTTAAAATTATTTTTGATATCATCACATGAAAATAATAATAAAATATAAAAAATAAATAATTTAAAAAAACACAATTCTAAATATTACAAAATATCTATTCATAATTACCACCTAATTTCAAACATAAATCAAAGTGTTAGGTCCACCCATATAATCCAAAATCGATTATTTATTTAAATAAAAAAATTAATTAATTACTAATACCTTTTTATTTTAAAAATTAATTATTTATTCTCTATGTGTTTTCTTGGAAAGGAATTAAGAATGTTTTTTTTAATAAATAATACATAAAATAAATTAATTTTTTAAATAAATTTTGTATCAGAAACATATCTCTTTTGTCTAAGGGCTATCATAATTTTTTCAAAAATAGTAATAAAACGTTGTCATTATCATACTTATTTAATATAAAAAATATCATAAAAAAAACAATAATATCAATTAATTTGGACTTACCACGGAAGCATAACCATCATAGCCATAGGAATCTCCGCATTCAAAAGCATCTCTATCTCTTTATTCTCATTCTCTACTTTCCCACGCTTCTGTGTGTCGGTCTCGCTAGCCCTTTCTATAAGAATAAATTTAGCGTCTCCTCTCCTCTCTCTGTTTCTCTTCATTCTCCCACAGCCACGTGTAACCTTAAGGCTCGAGCAATAACCCTTGTGTTTTTATTTTTTTATTTTTAGTTTTGCGAGCTTGTCATTTCTTTTGTACGTGAAGACTATCATCATCTTCATCATCTGCGTTTTCAGTTTCAGTTTCAGGTACCGTCTTCTCATTTGGTTTCTTGCTTCTTTTCCATCCCCATTTTATTTTTCTTTCTTTTTCTTGGAATGAATTCGATAAAAGATGTCATCAACTTAGAGTTTCTTGAATTCTTATTTTTTTTTTATGAATCTTGTGGTTTCCCTTGAAAAAAACGATGAAATAAAACGTTGATGAATGATTCTGAATGTTCATCAAACGTAAACTTGGAAATATTCAATAATATTAAATATGCAGAGATATTATTTACTATATTAGGACTTGTATTCTTCTCCCTCACATATAAAAAATAGAATATCTATGAATAATATATTATAAGATTTCTAGATTGCATTCAGGCAGTGTTCTAAGATAGAAAAAGACAGACCAGAAGAAACGTGTTGGTTAAAGAGATAGATACAAAAACATAAATTAAATTAGTTTTTGGAACAATTTTTTCAGTGAATTCCCGGAGACAAGTTTTTTCTCTGTCGTTTTCGTCTCCCTCTTTTGTGTCCTAGACAATCATATGTTAATTGAAAATTGGGTGCTAGCTATTATTTGAAATGATCTGATATTTTTTTTTATGGCATGCATGCATTTTTTCAACAGAGAATGGCTGGTGTAAATGAAATGATTGAGGGTTCGGAGCTGATAACTGAAACCATTGAGAAGCTCCCAGCAACTGTTTCAAGGGAAGGAAAAGGGAAGAGATTATGTAACAAAGCTCAGTATCAGCTTGTAGAGTACCATTCTTTGCCTGGATATTTAAGGGACAATGAGTTCATTGTGGGCCATTACCGTCCTGAATGGCCATTGAAGCAGGTTCTGCTCAGTGTCTTCACTATCCATAATGAGACATTGAATGTTTGGACGTAAGTTTCCCTTCTGTTAGGAACCCACTATTTCGTATTTTGAAGGAGTTAAAAGTCTATTGTTTTTTGTTTGTGTGATAACTGTTGTAGATGTTGGCAATACGTGCATTGTTGGGGCTCTTTACTGTTTAGAGAAGATTGATCGCTTATGTTTCTTGCTTGATTTTGTATTGAAAAGTTTGAGGCTTTTTGGATTTTGTATTTAGCAAAGTAGTGTTCTGTTTGTCTATGTGACCGTGATGTTTACATTTGGAATGAGGAATTGAAGATAAGAGGACAAAATCAGAGGATACAAATTTTTTCTTAAGTTTTGGTTCATAAGTTAGATGTTCTGCTTTGTGTCTTTAATTACAGATTATTGATTCACTGCAGGCATTTGATTGGGTTCTTCCTTTTCCTTTCCTTGACCATATACACTGCAATGAAGGTTCCAAAGGTTGTTGATCTTCATTCTCTCCATCTTCCAGAGGTGTTAAAAGCTGATTTGCACAGATTGCAAGAGTGCCTCCCCTCTTTACCCACCATGCCTGATCTTCACAAACTTAGGGAGGAGTTGAAGAATACATTTCCTTCAATTGATATGCTTCCATCACTCTCAGGATGGCATGTTATGGACCTCCTATACAATTGTTTGCCTGAGCGGTTCTCACATGGTAACCAGACTGATGTTTATGTTCTGGTAACGATCTTTTTCCTCAATGCTTCGGATTAATTCTGTAATGACATTGAATTTCCGGACAATGAATTTCATATATCTTCATCTTTTCTTTGTAAGTAAAAGTTAGGAAAAGTGTTTGGTTATTTTCCACTCTGTTCTGATCTTAACAAATGGAAGTATCTCATCGACAATTTAGTTTTAAAACTTGTCCCTGCCTCTGACGTTTTGGCTCTACCTGTAAAGGGCTGATTGCTAACTTGATATTGTCTTCTGAGGTATTCTTAGTTTTAATCTTGTCATTACATATTCTAGCAAGAATGTTGTCTTGGGAACTGAATATTTGAAGGATTGAGTTTTGCTTTCTTTGCATTTAAAAGATTGATTAAACTTGTACGAAATCAGAAATAGGTAACTTTCCAATTACATGAGCTCTGAATCTCAAAACTTCTCAACTAAGTTTCTGAGCAACAGATGGCTTGCAACTGAAATTTGTGCTGTTTGCATAGAAGCCATTAATATGTTAAAAAGATAGTTCAAACTATATTGTGTAAATGCATTACTTTTTCTATGATGAGAAGTGAAAGCAACACTAATCTATACTCTTGGACTGCATTATTTGACAAGTAATTACATGTAACATAGTTACATAGAACTAAGTTCTGCATAAAGTCACAGGAGAACCTATTCGATGCTGAAGGTGCATTTTATTGAATGGGCTATCATATCTCGCACCGCCGCTTTTCGCCAATATTTGAAGTCTGTCACACCTTAGCAGATCAAATGGTGTTTTTATGTCGATGATTAGATTTGCAGTCCAATCTATCAACAGTTGCGAGAAGAGAACTGTTTGAAAGAGTATTCTTTATTGATGCTGGTTTTATTTTCAGTGTTGGCTCTCCACCGTTCTGTATATTCAGTAGTTTGTGTTTGGAATCTTCCATCTAAACTTCTGTCTCTGTTTTCGTTGGTTTTCTTTCCTCATCTTGAACCTTGGGTTGGCTAATGTTTTTTTTTTTTCTTTTTTTTGTCCTATTAAATGCAGCGTACCGTGAAGGAGGATGTTGCAAACATAATAGCACCCCTAATGATGATGAGGCCAATCACACGATGGCCATTCTATGCTTTCTTGGGCGGGGCCATGTTTTGCTTGCTAGCTAGCAGCACGTGCCACCTTCTCTCGTGCCACTCCAAGCGTTCATCATACATCCTGCTTAGGCTTGACTATGCCGGAATTGCAGCCCTTATTTCGACCTCCTTTTGCCCTCCGGTGTACTACTCCTTCATGTGCAATCCTTTTTTCTGTAACCTGTACATGGGGTTCATAACTGTCTTGGGAGTTTCCACAATATTGGTTTCGCTCCTGCCGGTGTTTCAAAACCCTGAATTTCGTACCGTTCGCGCGTCCCTCTTCCTCGGCATGGGTTTGTCCGGGATAGCACCTATTCTGCACAAGCTTATCTTGTTCTGGCATCAACCTGAAGCTCTTCACACAACTGGCTATGAGGTTTTGATGGGGATTTTCTATGGACTTGGAGCACTGGTTTATGCCACCAGAATTCCGGAAAGATGGATGCCTGGGAAATTCGACATTGCAGGGCACAGCCACCAGCTTTTCCATGTATTGGTGGTGGCCGGAGCTTATACTCATTACCATGCAGGGCTGGTTTACCTCAAGTGGCGAGACCTGGAAGGATGCTGAGGAAAGTAAATCCTGAATGCTAAAAGTAGTTGATGATATCGTAGATTAATGTCATTGTGTATCAATAAATAAGTTTTAAGTTGATGCAGTGGAAAAGCGAAATGCTTCTCAGCTGTTGATTGAGATTTTTTATTCCTAATCTTTATATTAATTTCGTATCTCCATTAAAATTAACTAATCTCAGAACCCAACTATGCTCAGAACCGTCACACTGTCTGCAGTTGCCTCACCAAGTTGTCTGTCTCCTCACATGGAGGAGCAGGCTATGGCTTGCTGGTTGCAACTTTGGCTTGCCAATTCCCTTTCTCTGTTCCCCCCTAATTTTGTCATTAATCTGTTACTAAACCTTAATTTTAATTACGAGTCATTTATAAAATATAAGTAAATAATTACTGATAAATAGGTAAATATCCAGTACATAGCACACAAAATTTCAGTATCTAATCACTAAAACCTTATTTAACTGTAACAAACATCTTTTATTCTTGTTTTTGTAATTATTATTTATAATCTCAAAATAACATATAGAAAATTAATTTGAAGAGAAAATCAAAATAAAAAACGCTTTCTCAATAAAAAAACAAAAACACACTCTATATCGAAAAAATAAAAAAAAAGTGTCGGCCGATGCATTTTCACGTGTCACTTCTGAAATGCAACACCTCACCGACACGCGCGCCCCATTACAGCCATATTTGATACTTCACGCCATATCTTGTCTAAAGTCTAAACTCTGAACATCACACGTGCCTCTGTTTTTCACATCCAATATCTATTTTTACTCGTTTAAATGCTTTATTCTTATATTTCCTAATATAAAAAATATGATGCAAAAAAAGTAAAGGACAAAGAGTTTATTACATATTGATATTTTTAAAGACTAAAATCACTGTAAATATAGAAAGATAATTAAAATATTCAATTTTTATTTATCTACATCTCCTCTCCTCTCCTCTTGCTGTAACTCTTTATATAGAAAAAAATCCTAATAATACTGAATATAAAAAGTATTTCATTCAAATAAAAAAACTAAAAAAATATTAAAAACAATATTTTTTTAAAAAAAAAATGCTATGCCAAGCCGGCTTAAAGTGAATAAAAACCTTTGACAAAACTATAAATAAGATCTTTTAAAATACTTAAAAAATAATTTTTATTAACTTTTATGTATATGACAAGTGGAGCCTTTATTGATTTTCATTTCGAATTGTGAAATAAAAATAATTTTTATTTCATAAAATACATCTTATTTATTTTTAAGATTTTTTTATCAAGTGAGGTTCTTGAATTATTTTTTTATCATAATATCATTTTGGTGTAGTTTGAATAATTTTAATTTTTTAAAATATAATTTTTTAATCGGATTCGAGAATGATAGCAAAGCTTTTTAAGTTGGCTAGAGAGCCTTAGAGCCATATATGCACGAGAAAAATTCAAAACATGATGCATATAAAATGTTTTAAGACTTTAGAGCTGAAAATAGGAGTATCAATGATATTTTCAAACTCTTTCAAGTGCCGTGCATGTGATAATGTTTCTTATGATTGTTTTATCGATATATTGATGGTAGGGCCGGAAAAAAATCAAAAAATTAATTAAACTGAGAAAACTAAAAAATAAGAAAAAAAATTGAAGAAAAAACGAATTTAAACCAGTTTGGTTTTGCTGAAATTAAAAAAACTGAATCGAACTAAAAAAACCAGGAAAAAACCGAGCCAAGCCGAACCAAACCGGAACCAGTTGGTTTGAACCGGTTTTTGTTCTAAAAAATTAAACCGAACCAAAATCGATCAATTTGAATCGATTTTGGTTTGGTTTCTGAACCAAATAAAAAATGACCCCCCTAATTAATTGAATATTTTTTTGTTTGTGGTTTTTTCTAATTTTTTTATTAGTTTGTGTGAACGTAAATTTACATAAATTTAATATAAGTAAAAAGAAAACCTTAGAAAACAGAGTCCAAGTTTGAGAAAAGCTAAATAGGCGAGCTGGATGTAAATAAATTGATTTAATCCAATTTAAAATAAAAATAACCTATGTAGAATAAATATAGATAGGCAGGCATCATGTGATCTCTACTTTCTAGCCCTAATTTAGCCAGCCCGGCGCATTTTAGCCTCCCAGGCGCATGAAACCGACGCTCTCTACTCTCCACTGTATTAATCACAAACAACAGAGCCTGCCTCCTTATTTGCTATAAACCCCACCAAAACTTGCTCTAAATTTAGGACTCAAGATTGGTAGGTGCTTTAAAGCTTACTTACGCAGTAAACTTGCACTCTCACTACTTGCCATAACACAAGCCAAACAAAATACTAACCTAGCTGATCTCTCTCCGTCATACTATATAGCTGCTGTTTTGTAAAATGGTCACGCCAGAATTGTCTCAAAGCAAGTCTCAGTTCTCTCCAATGGCTAAATCAAGTGTCAGAACCAAACCCTCTTCCTGTTTCAGTGACGGGTCTCTCTATCTCGGTGCTGCTTTACTGGCTTTTTTACTAGTTTGGTCACTTTGGTCCTATGCACTTTCTCACAATTTCGACCCCAAAACAAGTGCCAAATCTGTCGCCAACACCAATGCCCATGAATGCGTTCAAGAAAACCCTCAAGTCAGTTTACACTACGACCCACCAGACCAGACCTTCTATGACGATCAAGAACTGAGTTACTCTATCGAGAAACCGATCAAGAACTGGGACGAGAAACGAAAAGAGTGGCTTAAACACCACCCTTCGTTTGCCCCAGGTGCTCGTGATCGTGTGGTTCTTGTGACTGGATCACAACCAAAACCATGTAAGAACCCAATAGGTGATCATTTACTCTTAAGATTCTTTAAAAACAAAGTTGATTATTGTAGAATCCACGGTTATGACATCTTTTACAACAACGTTTTGTTACATCCAAAAATGCATAGTTACTGGGCCAAACTACCAGTCGTTAAAGCAGCCATGTTGGCTCACCCAGAAGCTGAGTGGATTTGGTGGGTTGACTCGGATGCTATGTTCACCGACATGGAGTACAAGCTTCCATTACAACGTTACGATTACAAGAAACATAATCTGATCGTTCACGGGTGGGAAAAACTGATCTACGAGAAGAAGAGCTGGACTGCTTTAAACGCTGGTGTTTTTCTGATTAGAAACTGTCAGTGGTCCATGGATTTCATGGAGAAATGGAGCGGTATGGGTCCTATGAGTTCAGAATATGAAAAATGGGGTGAGATCCAACGGTCAGTATTCAAGGACAAACTGTTCCCCGAGTCAGACGACCAGTCGGGTTTGACATATTTGCTTTACAAAGATAAGAGTTTAACGGAGAAGATTTACTTAGAAGGGGAGTATTATTTTGAAGGTTACTGGGCAGATATACTGCCAACGTATGATAACATAACGGAGAAGTACACGGAGTTAGAAAAGGAAGATGGGAAATTGAGGAGACGACATGCAGAGAAAGTGAGTGAGCAATACGGTGTGTTTAGAGAGCCACACCTGAGAGAGGCAGGGAACGGAAAAGGCAGCTGGAGAAGACCGTTTATCACGCACTTTACTGGCTGTCAACCTTGCAGTGGGGACCACAATCAGATTTATGAAGGGGAGACTTGCTGGAATGGGATGGTCAAGGCTTTGAATTTTGCTGACAATCAAGTTCTGAGGAAGTATGGTTTCGTGCACCCTGATTTACTGGATTCTAACACCGTCACCGAGACGTCGTTTGATTATCCTGATGATGGGCCCTGGTAAATAAATTGAGGACAACAAGAAGGAAAAACAAAGGTTAGTTATTTCTCTTTTTTGTTGCTGCTGCTGCTGCTTTTTAAAATGATAAATGTATCAGTATATTAATTATATCAAAATAATCTAAAAATATTAAAACACTCAATGAAAAATTCAAATTTCAAGGCTGTTTTGGCCAAACACCCTTTTGGACTCGTGTTTTCATGGTGAAAACTGCGGTTGGAGCTAGAAAACATAACAAACAGGCACTTAAACAATAATTTAAAAGAGTAACTTAAAGTTTTCTGGTTTTTGTTTTTCCCTTATAGCATGGTGATTAGTTATTTGTAGTATAAAGTAATAATAATGATGAATGCATGGAGTGATTTTATGACCAATTTTAATCAATGATTTGGTGGCCATGGTGTGCTTTACTCCTTGAAGAAAGAGTAAAAAACACCACGGCCATAATTGAAGGCTTTGCAACCCATAAATTTGAGTCGCGATAAGGGAGGAACATGTAGTGGCACTTTTTAGCATGGGTATCTCGAGGTTCTTTATTGTGTGTGGTTGCTTTATCTTTTGTTTCCTTTTCCTTTTTGCTTTATCTGCATTAGAATGTGCAAGTCTGTTGATATTCTTGCTTTTTGGGGCTTAAACTGGTGCATGATTGAAGGATAATGTTCCACTTATCAAGGACTTTGTATGATGGAAGCATGATTTTGTTAGGTGGGTGAGTGAGTGAGTGAGTGAGTTTATGCACCTAAAGAATGGAATTGCTGGCATGCCACTTGAACTTATTTTCTTGACTAAATCATGGCGCTTTTCTGGGCATTATAGGGGCTAAGATCCTGGGTTTATTCCTTATGTTTTTATTCTTTTTAAAATTTCTAAGTTTGACATCCTGTTTTCTTTAGACCACCTATGGTAGATCAGTGACTACCTTACGGTAGGTTGCTACAATGCCTATGTTTTGGGCATCAGGCTTTTGGATCGCTGGATTTGAATACAACAGCAAATCCATAACTATAGATGAGCATTGACATTGTGCTGATCTCTGAAAAATAGGCAATCTGAACTCACCCTGATGATCCCAATTCCCAAATCCTTTCCGGCAGATCATTCGATCCTGGAATATTCTAGCCGTGGATGTTAGTTGTTCACGAGCAGCTGAACAGAATGATGTTTCATCTATTATCTCAGTTTTCTGAGTGACTTTCATGTATAAAATGGAATCATGCACGAGTTTCTAGTACTCGGCACTTACTCATGCGAATCCTTTGTTGAATGGCAGAAAACCTTATCTAGGGTGGTTCAAGCCTCCATTCTGGTGCCGTCATGCGACATGGCTGCATATTCTCTGTTGGCAAGGGATGGCTGAATTAACATGCAGCCGTTGTCCTCAACTAGTCTTGCTGAAGGCAGTGGAATATTGTGTTTCACCAGCAGCCGTGTATAAATGAAGAGGCTCTTGCAGAATTCACTCCTTTTATTTCTTTGTAGGTTTTTTTCCTTCTTTTGAGAGATGATTGGTCTCCATGCTTACCCTGCAGGCTCGGGTTTGTCTTGTAGCTTTCTCGTCCAAGCATGATAGTTGGTTCGTAACATCAATAATATTCACAAAACCTTATGAACCTATGCTCTTCATTTCAAAATTAAGTCTGAGCCTCCATTGATTTCAATTTTTTGGATGCATTTTTGTTTGATTGTTGTCCTGGAATAAATAAAGAAATACTAGTGACGAAGAAGTAATGATGCATAAAGAAATAAACTAGTCATATACTTGGTTGAAGATATAGAATAAATCTATTTTTAAAATAATTTTGGAATGAATTTTGAAGTTTGCAACGTGGTCCCATGAGAAAAAAAATTGAAAATTTAAAAAGAAAAAGCAAGTTGTGTATGATTTCTAGCAATATTTCTGTAATGCTTGCACGTAATCCAACTCCCTCTCGCTCTCGTGTCTGTCTTTTTCCTAGCAATTATCCCTGTGTTTCATTACTTGTCGCTGTTTCGCTCTCATTTGTACGAGATGTGAAGCCTCGAGGGGATAACGATTGGAAATTTCTACAGCACATGCCGCCAAGACCTCACCAAGTGGATCCTAGCTAAACCAACTCCTTAGCTATAGCCTATAGTAGTCCGTGGGAGTGAAAAAACCCACATCGTTGTTGCTGGTTTGTGGCGCGCGAGAGAAGCTGGACAGTGTTGTTTGCGGGGAAAAGAAAATCAAAACCCCAATTACTTTAAACACCATATGAACTGAAAAGATCAAAGCAGAGAGAGAGAGAGAGAGAGAGAGAGAATTTGTTAATTTGAAAAGATCAAAGCTTGACAGTGCTGGCCTCGTTGGAGTTTTTTAAATCTCTTTTTTTTTTTTCCTTCGATTTTTTCCTTTCTTGGTTTATCAATTCGTTAATTTTTGCTCTGAAATTGAGAGAATTTGTTTGGTTCTCGAGAAATTATGAGAGGAAGCAATTACGAGTGGGAAAACCCTGTTGGAGTGCAATTTTAAATCCATCTTTGAATCTTCAAGAGAAGAAAACTGCCATTTGAAAGGTCATTAAGGTCCAGAAGCTCTAACCCGCATGCTTTAATTATGCACAAGATTATTCTGCAAATCCAGATGGAAAGATGTGTGAACACGTGGTTTTTGGTTCAAATCGAAGTCTCTTGTTCAAAGAAAAGGGGTATAAAAATGGCTGCCATGACACACGTTTTCCATTAAGTTGTTGTGACTTAGCGGCTCATGCATGTGCTTTGTTATGATTGTTTTTATCAAGAAGCATCTCTTTTTATTGCAGCAATTCTGCCTCTGGACAATTTAAAGTAGCTAAATTTCCATTTGGCTGTACAATCTTGAACAGCTTTTGAATCACAATGGTGTGAGAAGTTTAGGACCACAAATCTTGAATTACAATGGTGTTAGAAGTCCAGGATCACAGCATGTATTGGCTACTTTGAAGAAGCTTACAAGGAACTATCAGCTAGATAATTGGGCAGTCCAAAAACTTGTAGGATCAACACTAAGTTGTTATCGTTGGGACAAAAATTATTAAAAGACTTAAAACAGCCAATTTACTCAAGCCAACATCAAGTCAAGTGAGAAATGCATGTTCAAGCTCTGAAAGACGACGGCATAGCAGTGCTTAGTTTCCTTGTGAATCCACCCTATGAATATCTATCACAATAGAATAAAGGCTGCTTATTTGATTTTCCTTTCGTCTGTAATCTGCATGGGCTAGCATCATAGTGTTGTTCATATCTGATCTGTTTCAAGAATCCAAGAAACCATGCACTCTACAATGAATACACACTGTTGCAACAGCTAATAAAAGATCAAAAGCTTTCAGAAGGACTTGTAAGCTGAAGTAACGTCCTTGCTGGTTTCTGGCATTTCGATGCAGCACAAGGAAATTAAATTGATGGCATTTCTCAACAACATTTCTACTCCAATTTCTAACCTTGATCACCGGTCTCCTCTGTTGTAGACTTCAAAGTTTGGTCCTGAACATCAGTCTCCACAATGGAAGGCTTCAACCTTTCCCTTGCCAGCCTCTTAGCCATCCTCCTCTGCTTTAGCTTACTCTGGTTAGCACCACCTCCTGAAGAAAACTCATAAACAAATAAAAGCATCAAGTTATTTCCTAAAAAAATACATCAAAAGGTCTGCTAGTTTTCTTACCAGGGTTTTTACTGGCAGCAGCACTAAGATGACTATCATCCTCATCAGCATTTTCTCGAACAGCTTGGCTGCGTTCTTTAACTGCACTACTACAGCCACCTTCTCCATCATTGCTTGACAAAGGCAACGGCCCGATAATTTTTCCTCGACGAGAAATATCCTCCTTGAGCTTCTTTCGACGTAGCCTCTTCCTTTGAGCTCTAGTTAACTTGAGGGTCTCTGATTCTAATCTGCCCTCACCATCACCATCATCTTCCTCGCTTGTCGATGACCCACTCTGTCGCAGCCCGTAATCATCTGCATTCAAAAGCTCAACAATCTCAAATATTGTGTTTAAGTGACCAAGGGCTTTTGATTAAATAATAGCATAAACAACTCATACCTGGGACCAGACTAACATCAAACCCATCACTCGCTGTGCTTACAGGGCCTTTTCCATCTTCTGTTTCCTGCATCTCATTTAATCCATTCAGAAAGCGAATAAAAAAGAAAACGAAAATTACAGGCATTGTATGCGACAGAAATTGTACATGTAGTTGTGGATAAAGAGTGTTAAGAAGGGCCTCATGGAGCTGGCGTCGCTTCTCTTCACCGCGCATTCTTGCCACTAGCTTGGTGAAATGGTGCAGACTTGTTAGTGTCAGTTAGTAGAGGGAAATGTATGTCCCTGACGTGGGAAGCTTTGGCATGTGTTTGGGTTGGCGGAAAGAGCCCAGGAATTGGGGTTAATGCTTGCAAGGGTACATCTTGTTTTGGAATCCTGTTTTTCCAAGACTGAAAATACAAATAGATATATAAATTTGAAATTAATTAAGACAAAGAGTATCATTAGTGTGATTTAGTTCTATTAGTATATATTATATATATATATATATATGAGTTTTTAATTTAGGAGTGGAGCACTCGGATGTTTCTGATGGCTGGATAAGTGTCAGTGGTGGATTGATTTTATTTTTTACTCTTTAATTGTTTTTTTATTGAATTTCTTCTTTTGTTATTTGATTTCATTTAATTTTTATATCAAATTTGATTCTCATTCTTTTAATTAATGTTTATTTTAAATTTCATCTTTCAATACTTGATTTTGATTTATTTTTATGTCAAATTTGATCTTTTTTTGTTATTGTCTTTTGTTTTGTTTTAAATCCTTTTATATTATTTTTTTTAATTTCACTTCTTCGTATTTTGTAATTGAGAATTTTATTTTATTATTTTTCAAGGCTT
The DNA here is from genome assembly GCA_015852605.2 of Populus deltoides. Taxonomy (NCBI): domain Eukaryota; kingdom Viridiplantae; phylum Streptophyta; class Magnoliopsida; order Malpighiales; family Salicaceae; genus Populus; species Populus deltoides. The sequence goes on along the minus strand of CM027576.2, from coordinate 15,723,520 downwards.
GTTTTTTGGGGGTTAGTTATAGGTTCATGAGTACTAGGCTTATGAGTTTTGAATATTAACACGGATTGATTTGAATTTTTTTTATTATTACATATATACTAACATAAAAAACAATCTCTAACACTTATTTAAAGTCAAGGAAATAATTTTAAGTAAATGAAACTATCTCTGAAAAAAAAAAACATAAAAACGCTACTTGATTTTGGGTTTAACACGCCAATATCATTGACAGAATTATATATGTGAAGCGAAAATGAATGAAATGGTAGGATAAGTGGAGAGCAAAAGAGGCTGATCATCACTCCACCACAGTACTATATATCTTGGTGGGAGAAGAAGGACCATTGAAAGTGAGAAATTAAGCTAGCTGGAGCTCAATGCATGCTGCTGGCCCCATGCTTTGGCTTTAAAAAGAGCCTGCATATATATATATATATATATATATATATGAGCAGCAGCACCAAGCACAATTGAGAGCCAAAGAGAAGAGATAGAGCTGCCGCCATTAGGGGCAGAGGCAGTGGCCGAACCGCATTAAAAATAAAATATTATACGTGTATCCTTGACTCTCCAACGGGCAAACAGACGGTGACCAACCCACCCGCCGCACACGACATTATATGACATCAAAAAATGCAATATTACTTGATCATATGGAAACTATCATGAGTTCATGATAAAAACATTAATTAGAAAAATATTGCAAATGCATATATAGAACACTTCATCATAATTGTGAACTGGGAATTTTTGCCAGCCCCAAGTAGAAAAAACTCCACTTTATTTGCCTTTGTGTCATGCCCGTCTACTGGAGTTTTGAACCAGTCCAACTTTCATGTTGTATGGTCAAGGTATTTACCAGTCAAGGCATATGGGGATTTAGCTAGCCTATCACATTTGAACAAATCAACACTCTTTTTTTCTTTTTATTTTTCGGATCATGATGCAGACCCCTAATTTCTTTGGATCTTAATGGATTGTTTTTTTTTCCCCGAAGCATTCTAGCACCAAACCTTTGAAATTAAGTATGATATTCGATTTATTACAAAACAGAAATACGAACGGTACATGTGACAAAGCTGGATGACAAGCCATAACAGACACCGTGAATACCGATGAAAAACAAGAGAACAAGGAGGTTTGACAATATGTGAAGATGGAGGGGAACTTCAGGCCCCCTTCTTCATCTTTCCTTTGCTTAAAACGCCCTAGTAGGAGTTCTTTTAGAAACAGCATAGCTTCTGCTTCTGGGATAAACATGACCAGTCTTAGCCTTGACATCCTGATCTTCATCAAAATCGCATGATGTTTCTTCGTCGATCCTTCCAATAGCAACGCTACGACTCCTAGACATATTGTCTGCTACTTCAGCTGCAGATTTTTTATCACGGGTAATATATTGCTGTCTTGCACGAACATCCATGTTGTTGCTACGTCCTAAAGTACTCCTTGTGGATGCAGCCCTTAAAAGCTCCCTGTAATCATCATCAAAGTGGTTTGATTTTGAGGAGCTGACACTGTAACTGCGAGGCACGTTATTAAGATTTCCTGTAGGGTTACTCATCACATATACCTGGTCTGAGTATTCAGTCATGCCTTTCATGTAGAAGTCCCTGGCGCTGGTCAAAATCTTGAGGGGCACCTTCAGAATCTTTTTCAGTTTGCTCTCTTTGCTAGGCTTCTTGTTGGTAGCCATCTTTTCCGAAGTGTGAATGGATTGAAGTGATAATAAATTAATACAGGTTTTTATGGGAGATATTGGAAGCAAGATATGAGAAATAGCAAGAAGAAGAAGAAGAAGAAGAAGAAGATAAGAATTTAGAAGGGAAACTCACTCAAAAGTCATGATGATCTCCTTGTGGACTCCGGAGATCGATGAACCTATAGATCGATGGGTATATATTTGCAGTTGCAGGGATTGATAGGCAAATATATATGGAATTGCAGGGGGGCTGATCATATGATGTCAATTGCTAATTTACTATATATGAAACGCTGGCCCATATAGTTAATTAATATATATGTTCCACTAAAAACCCTTAATGAAACCTTGGTCAAGAAAAAATAATTAAAATTAATAATTTTTTTTAATCACAATTTCAAAAACTATAGAGAATGCCAAATATACACTTAAGATCTTTCATATTAAATCCACTAATTATGTTGGAGTAAGAAAATAAATTGTATTTATAAAACAACATGATTGTATTTGTTTATATTANNNAAANGNNAGNAAAANGATATTGAAAATAAAATTTCTTGCAACCACTTTATAAGTATAATTAACAAATACTCTAAAACATGTAAGTTTTTCATTGTAGTAGTTTTTTTTTTTTACTTTTGTTTTTTTTTTTTTACATGTTTTTTTGGCCTTTTTTTAATCCAAAATTGACTTCTTCTTCCTTTTTTTTATTTTTTTTCAAATTTTTTTAAATATTGAGCTGGTTGAAAATTTAACTATGTAGTTTTTTTTCTTTAAAACATTGTGAATTGTTATAATATTCTCATACATTGTTTTTTTTCTTTTTATGATTTATTTATTCTTTTTTTTAAAATAGTCTTTGTAGATTTTATTTTTTTTATAATAAGTTGGTTGAAAATTTAGCTTTGTATTTAAAAAAAAACAATATGGATTGCTACAATGTTTCCCCTATATAGTTTTTGTTTTGCTGCAATATTTCCCCACATATTTGTTTTTAAAAATTATCTTTATCAAATTTATTTTTTTAATATTGATTGCTGATAATCTAGCTTTATTTTTCCCACGTGTTTTTTTGATTTTTTTATTTGTTTTCTTTTTTCCCAAAATTGTCATTTTTTACATATTTTCTTTTTTTTGTTTTGTATTTTTCATTATTATTTTTGTTGATTTTATTTTTTTACTATTGAGCTAGTTGAAAATTTTGTTTTTTAGTTTTTTTCTTTAAAACACTATAAATTCCCCCACGTGTTTTTTTTGTTCGCTTTTGTTTCTTTTTTTTAGATTTTTTTTTCATTTTTTTAACCCAAAATTGACTTTTTTTTTTTGAAAATAGTCTTTGTCGGTTTTTTTTTTATATATTGAGTTTGTTGAGAACTTTGTTTTGTAGCTTTTTTTTAAAAAAAAACACTATGGATTGCTACAGTGTTTCCCTTACATGGTTTTTGTTTGGCTGCAGTGTTTCCTCCACATGTTTTTTTTTTAAATTATCTTTGTCGAATTTATTTTTTTAATATTGAGTTGGTTGAGAATTTAGCTTTAGCTTTAGCTTTCCCCACGTTTTTTTTTAATTTTTCCCAAAATTATCTTTTTTCTTTATATTTTACTTTTTTTCACAATTATTTTTGTTGATTTTATTTTTTTACTATTGAGCTGATTGAGAATTTAGTTTTTTAATTTTTTTCTTTAAAACACTAGATTGCTACAGTGTTTCTCTACATGGTTTTTTATTAAATAACTTTTTTTTTCAGAATTATCTTTGTTGATTTTATTTTTTTCATATCAAGCTGATTGAGAATTTAGCTTTGTAGTTATTTAAAACACTGTAGATTGCTACAGTGTTTTCTTGCATGACTTTTGCCTGCTACAGTGTTTCCCCACTTTTTTTTTAATCGATGTTTTTTTTTTCAAATATGTTTTTGTCAAATTTATTTTTTTTCATACTTGAGTTGGTTGACAATTTAGCTTTTTCCCTTAAAATATCATTGATTGCTACAGTATTTTTTCATATGATTTTTTTTTAATGTTTTTTTTTTAAAATTATCTTTGTCGTTTTTATTGCTTTCAATATTGAGCTGGTTAAAAATTACAACTGTAGATTTTCTCATGAAACACTATAGATTGTTATAGTGTTTCCCTACATGTTTTTTTCCTTTCGTTTTTTTATATTTGTCAAAATTATCTTTGTTGATTTTTTTTAATGTTGAGTTGGTTGAGAATTATAATTGTATATTTCCTCACAAAACACTATAGATTGCTACAGTGTTTTCTTAAATGATTTTAATATTGAGCTGGTTGAAAATTTAGCTTTAATTTTCCCCACATGTTTTTTTTTTATTTTTTTATTATTTATTTTTTGCTTTTTTTTCTTCCAAAATTGTCATCTTTTTTTTTTTTAATTTTTTTCATAATTATTTTTGTCGATTTTGTTTTTTTAATATTGAGTGATTGAGAATATAACTTTGTAGTTTTTTCCTTTAAAATATTATAGATAATAACAATTTTTTTTATATGATTTTTTTCATAAACTCACGATAATGCACAAGCATGTCACAAGCCCGCGCACGACATGTCACCTAGTTATTTTATAATATGTGTGAGTATTTAATTAACCCATTAATTTTGGCACGTTTTCAAAGTAATTAAGCCAGACCATAGATAAATGAAAAACTGCTAGCCCTAATAGAAACGGCACACAAAAAGAAAATTCAACGATTGTTTTTCTAAAATGAAGAAATATAATTCAGAAGGACGGTACCTGCCGTCTGATCTATGCTTGGTTTTTTCCTCGCGTTGTTCGAAGAAAGCAACATTTTTCTTATTCCTCGGCGAGTCATAATGGTTGAAAAATGAGTCTCTGATTTTTTTTCTTATCAGTGGACTTCTGGTATTAAGGAAAGAAGCTTGACTGATGACAAGCTACGTACCAAGGTGAAGTTTCTTACCCTGCAGTGATTCGGGTGGTGTTCAACTATCAAAGTCCCATTATTCATCAGTTGCATGCTCAAAACTGTAAAAAACGACTCTATTTGAACCTGCTTGATTAAAAATAAAAAAAAAAAAAAAAAAAAAAAAAAAAAAAAAGAAAAGAAAAAAAAAAGCAAAAAAAAAAAACCAAAAAGGCAAAAAAAAAAAAAAAAAAAAAAAAAAAAAAAAAAAAAAAAAAAAAAAAAAAGGGGAAAAAAAAAAAAAAAAAAAAAAAAAAAAGAAAAAGAAGAAGACAAAAAAAAAAAAAAAAAAAAAAAAAAAAAACAATTTTTTTTTTTTTTTTTTTTTTTTTAATTAAAAAAAAAAAAAAAAAAAAAAAGAGAAAAAAAAAAAAAAAAAAAAAAAAAAAAAAAGAAATTTTTTTTTTTAAAATTTTTAAAAAAATTTAAAAAAAAAATTTTATTTTCGTGACATAAAACATAAAAAGGATGCATTCAACGAATCCCAGTTGCCCTACCGCGCGCATAGTAGCTAGGGGTTGTAGGGCTCGCTCGAGCAATTGTTGTTTCTTTAAATATGGCCGAATTAACACCAAACCAAAGTGAAGTTCCCTGCAATCACTATACTCTTCCATCTTGAAGCATGTTCCTCCTTCACAGCTTCTGTTCTATGCTGCTTTGAACTTGACAGACTAAGAGACAACCAACTAATTAGACTAATCCTCATTGCAACAAGGAATGCCATGAATTGGTCACTTCTTCTTATCATTGCTAGGAAAGTTTCCACATAGCATCTAAAAGGAAAGTTATGGAATTGAGTTTTCATCAACCTCTCTCGAACACAAGTTAGTCGAGGGTTCATCGTTAACTGTACATTACTAAACTCGTGAAAGTAGGTTGTAGCCTACAACAGCACCTATCAAAAAACACCATAGACATTGCCTTTCACTATGAAAAGTTATTGCTCGATCCTGACTTAGCATTCTCCTAAGGCCTTGTAAATGTGGATGAGCACAAAAGGTCATAAGACTTATAAGCCTTAGTAGGATTCTTAGACCTGGAGTATATTAAGTATCTACATACCCAGTATAGCATGAAAGCAACATGCTCGTGCTGAGTTGGGAAGTTTCTTTCTTTATTCTCTCGTTTTAGGAAAGTACAATCCTTAGAGGTGTCTATTAACAGGTATTCAAATTGACTAATGAGGACTTGTGAAGAGACATATATATAATCCTTCACCCTCTATAAAAGTTCCTCTTATTATAGCCAAATCAAAGAGAGTTATAGATTGCATCCCATACCTGAAGATGAAGAAGTTATTGGACTTCGACCAGGAAGGAGCAGGGAGAGAGAGGCCGGCAACTGTTTACTTGGCTTGGTGGTCGTTTTGGACAATTAAATGGAATAAAAAACCCTTTGGTGTTTCTGCTCATCACAAAAGTGTTGCTACATTCGCTTGAGTCAATTGATGCAATTAACATTGGACCATATTGTAATCGTTTTCTCCCAAATGTTGAGGTTGACATGTTCATCTTGAAGCAGGGGTCTTTCTTTTTTGATATCTAGAGGGATGAGATGAGCTCTTTCAGGGAAGATTTCTTCTTGGTAAGGAAGGCTCTAGGCATTCTCTAATCATACCCTCTGAGGCATTGCTTATAATTTCCAATTAACATTGGGGAAGTAGCAAGCTAGGTTTTAGAGAAGGTTTTTGTTGAGAAGAGTTGTTGGAAGATGCCATTTTTGAAGAAGAAAACTTAGAGTTTTGGAAATGTTTGGTTTTTACAAAAAAAATAAAAAAAAAATAGGAATTTTTAGGAAAAAAAATGAAGAGTTCAATATTAATTGATAGAAAAAAAAAATGTTCAGGCTATAAAATACTTATCTCTCATGAACAATTTGTACAAGTATATATATGATTTATAGCTTATGTGAAAATGTATTATATAGGTTTTAGATGTGCCAATATATAGGAAGTTGAAATAAATTCTTTGAATGCTTTTAAAAATGTATTTTTCACATCAATTTAGTACATTAAATAAATTTCTCAACATGTTTACCTAACAATTTAAAGTGTAATTCTATTTTTAAGATAGAAATATTTTATTCTTACACACATCAATGAAATTTAGACTTTCAATGGTTTTCAAGTAAATTTTGGAAAAAAAGCTAACAGAGAAGAAAAGTTTTAAAATATATATTCAAACTAACAAGGTGCAAGTCAACTATTTTGAAGGAAGGAACTCGTCTTCTAAGCCGGTGAATATACGCCTAGATTATTTGATGGAAGCTGATCATGGGTCACTCGATCCCATGTGAACATCATCATCCATCGATGCCAGCCATCGTTTTGAAGGCATCGATCCTTTTTTCATTGATAATTATTTCATATCCACACACACACACACATATATATATAATTAAAGAGTCCACCGAGGAACGTTTCAAATCAAACTTATTTTAATCATATCTCCACATATATAAAGAATTATTTCAATAGCTCAACCGAGGAATCTGTTGAACAGAGAGGATCGTTTCATTTTTTTTTTTTAATGTTTATATATAGTTAATATAAGATATACTCGAGAACCAGTTTTTACGTAAACCAAAACCAAGTCTGTGATATTTCAAAACACAAACCACTCAAGCAGGATAGAGTATGATCGAGCCCTAGCTAGTGCACAACAAGCCGAAGGCCAGCAGACAGCAACGCAAGCTAGCAGTCGATCAGCAGGGTAAGTAAGTGAACAGGAGAAGAGACAGCAAAATGCCCATATGCCATATGGTTTTTTCTTTTAATCTTAATTTTTATGTATTATCCATAGTCCGTACTTGATCTACAACACAACTGGTTCGAAGATTCAACAAGTCATTAATTAGAGAGACGAGGCTGGTCGGAGATTCAAGAAGTCATTAATTAGAGAGACGAGGCTGGTCGGAGATTCAAGAAGTCTTCAAGTACACATCAGCAATTAGACTAAAAAGGATCGGCAATTAGACTAAAAAGGATCAGTACAGTTTGTGGATGGTAAAATGTGGACAAAAATAAAAAGAACAAATTAATAAAATGGTTTGAAGCATATGTTTGAGGTTGTGTTTTTTAGTTTTTTTTTAAATTAATATTTTTTTTAAATTCATTTTTATACTAATACATCAATTCAAAAACACTAAACAAAAATTAAATTTAAACAAATATATATATTTTTAATTTTAAACAAAGCACCACTAATTAAACAGCCCAAGTCAACTACGCTATAAATATAATTGCTGAAGATGAAATCAAGTTATACGATAAACGTCGTCCGTTTTGTTTTTGTCAACTTGTTAGTGATCTGGACCTTTCACTTATCTTATGTCCACATGACCACATATATATATATATATATATATATATATATATATATATATATATATATATAAAATTAGTTTTTTCTCTCTTTCTTAACTCGACATTATAGGAATATTGTATGTCAGTTATTTTAATTACATTATCTCTCACCAATTTGATATGCTCAAAGAAATAAAGTATTTTGAACATTGTTTTCAAATTTTTAATTTAAGGAATTAGGAAAATATTTTTTAGATTATGGCAGTCTATGAAACAATTTGCATGTTGTGTAGCTAGCTAGGTAGCTAGCTCCTCATAATTTTTTATTTTAGCTTTTTAGTTTAACGTGAGTGTTCGGGGCAGCTTGCGCGCATTTCGACTCATTTTATAGATTTTGAAGTTAACGATCATGTAAACCTCCAGTGACCATCATATAAGTAATCACAAAACTCAAACTTGAAATTATAAAAAAAATAAACCTCTTACCCTCGAGCTTTTATTACTCGACCCGACTACTTAGATGGATAGTTATTCACATTTTTAAATCCTTGGAAGGTGAACCTTCTCTTCCTCTTCAAGGACCCACCCCTCTTTAAAGTGAAAAACCTTAATCACGAACTTGACTGATTTCCCAACATTTGGTGTGTGTGTGTGTGTGTAAAAGGTGGAGGGAAGAGATTAAGATTTTGCAAGCTTGGATTGTTAGCTTTGGTTTGGGCTTCGATTTTGGGCTTCAAATGGAATATATATAATAAAATTAGTTTTTTCTTCCTGTCTTAACTCGACATTATAGGAATATTGTATGTCAGTTATTTTAATTACATTATCTCTCACCAATTTGATATGCTCAAAGAAATAAAGTATTTTGAACATTGTTTTTAAATTTTTAATTTAAGGAATTAGGAAAATATATATATATATATATATATTGTTGTGTGGCTGGCTAGCTTGCTCGCTCTTCATAATTTTTTATTTTAGCTTTTTAATTTAACGTAGGTGTTCGGGACAGTTTGCGCGCACCTCGACTAATTCTACGAGCCTTGAAATTAATGATCATGTAAGTCTCCAGTGACCATCATATGAGCAATCATAGAACTCAAACCTGAAACCCCAGAAAAAATAAACCTTTTATTCTCAAGTTTTTATTACTATACCACCACTTCTTATATGGTTAGTTATTCACATTTTTAAATCCTTGGAAGGTTAACCTTCTCTTTCTCTTCAAGGACCCACCCCTCTTTAAAGTGAAAAACCTTAATCACGAACTTGACTGATTTCCCAACATTTGGTGTGGGTGTAAAAGGTGGAGGGAAGAGATTAAGATTTTGCAAGCTTGGATTGTTAGCTTTGGTTTGGGCTTCGATTTTGGGCTTCAAATGGGTATCAAAATAATAGCCTTACTTGTCAATATTGTGACCAACCAGGTCACGCAGCTAAACGGTGCTGCTTCAAATTATAGCTACCGGTTGAACGTACCTATGGCTAATTGTGCCTCATCAACTGATGGTTAATGGATTCTGCTACCTCACATCAGGCGACAAATGACTTACAAATCCTCTCTTCTCCCTCAACATATGTTGATCAGCTGAGATAATTGTGGGTGATACTCAAGTTTGCATGCTGTTCATACAGGCCGTAGCTATACTTTGTTTTCCTCACCATTTACCACTTTTAAATTATCAAATTAATGTTCTTTGCTCCTCAGCACAAAATAATCTTATATTCAAGTTAACTGTATAAATACTAAAAATATATTTTATTTTCTTAATATAAAATTTAAAACCTTTAATATATATATTTTATGTTTATAAAAAAAATTAAAACCCTTTAATAAATATACTTTATATTCACAAGAAAAAAATATTTTTTTCAACGTGAGATAAAAAAATCTTTTTAGTTTAAATATTTTGACTTAAAAAAGATAACATTCTAACATACTATTGTAAAATAAAAACTTTTCGAAATAATATTTTAAATTTTATTTTTTATAATATATATTTATAACCTATATTCACATGGATATTTCTTAATTTTTTTATATAAAATATTAAAATTTTAAATATTTTTTTTAAAAAATTTTAAATCAACTTGTATAACCCGAAACCCGACTCCATCACCTAATCTCAGATCGGATCGGCTTAAAGTGCTTGTAAATGTTTCGACGCAATTTCCACAAAAAAAAAAAAAAAAGAAAAAAGGTTCATTTCCCGGCGTGTCACTTGAAGAGTCCATTTTTCCAGGTTTTTCTTCACCATCCACGCTGATGTGTCCAAGAAATTGAATTCTTTTGATACTTGTCCAACACAACCTGATTTTACAGCGAATTTGCATGGCTCTTGAGAGAGAGTTTCTAGTATCACATGGCTCGAATCCAGCTTTACATGAAAAAAAACATATTCCCTTGAAAAAATTAACACTAAATTGAATCAATCTCATCTCTAGTTAATTTTGAAATAAATTACTATATTTTTAAAACAGAAAATACAAAAAAATATGTTTTCTTTACTTTTTTTCTCGAGACAATAATCAAAGGTCATGTGAGAGTATAAAAACAAAAAACAAAAACAATAAAAGCGTAATATTATAGATGAACAAAAGAAGCAAGTTCAATGAACCCATCCCTCTCGAGCAGAGGTGGTCAGGTTTCAGATGAAGACGAAACAAGAGAGTATTACTTTCAATAGTAATAATGCATGGAATCAAAGTATTCACATAACAGACTCTCACTGTAAAGATTAATAAATAATGAGTTTGATTATAGAATAAATTAACTATCATAATCACGAGTTTAGCGTAGACTGCATATAAGTTTTTTAAATGCTTAATCTGGTCAAAGATTCTGAGCAAAGGCCAGGTGTGCGAGGAGGCAACAAAGTCCAATAACAGAGGCGGCTAGTCGCCAGCTTCGCAATTCGGGACTTGTCTTAGGTATACGTTCTTCAATGGCTGGCTTATTAATTATTGTTTTTCTTATAAAAATTTCTGCATTTCCTTCAATTATGAAAATCCTTTTTTCGGCCGGATACTTTATTACTTTACTTAATTAATATATTCCTGTTTCACATTTTGTCGGTTGTGTTAGACGATCGACTCAGCAATCTTAACTTTACAAAGAAGTGATAAAATTTTAAAATATAATTTATATTATTATTTAATATATTTTTTAAATGAAAGCTTTTTTAATTTAAAATTTACACAGACTTATATTATTACATTTTTAATTTTTATCAAATAAATAAGAATGATGAGATTTGAACTCGTGACCGTTTTGTCATTAAAGCTTTGATACAATGTCAAGGAATCATCTCAACTCAATAGCTTAAGCTGTTAGATAAAATTTCAAGATATGATTTATATTATTCTATAATAACTAATGAGATCAAGTCGAGTTTTTAGTGAAAAATATAAGAAAAAACTTGAAAGGAGATAAAAAAAAAAAAATAAAAACATATTTTTTCATGGGCAAAAAATATACATAAACTATTTTGCATTCCTTAACAAAAAAAAATTAAGAAATACCATGCCAATCACATGCATCATCTATTTATCAGAATAAATTATGTTATATTCTACAAGAACAAACGTCTACTAAAATCAAGATTGAGATGAGCAAAAAAGAGATAAATTCAAAGGAAGAATGAATACAAGCTAGCAGTTATGATGGGAAATATTTTTAATGAATAAATTAAAGAGGGTCAAGAATTCAGCGTTGGACAATGTAGTCGATGTCAGCACTGGCGTCGGATGATAAGAAACAAATACATTTTTTTTGCCTCTCCGACCAATAGCTTCAGCAATCAGTTGTTGCATCTTTGTCTCATTTGTCTACACATTTATCTCACTTCGTCATTATTTAATGTAGTCTTTTGTTGATCAAATCTCATTCCTCATCTTCTTCAAAGCCCGCACGATCGAGCACACCAAATACTTCTAGCACAGCCTCAGCCATGGAAGCATATAATTCTTCTACTTCTTTAACGACATCCTCATCAATGTACTCGAAACAATACTCCGAGGAAACAAAAGGCCTGAAAATGCCACAATCTTACCATCTATCACTCCATTCCATTCGAAAACCCCAGATGAAACCATGTAAGAAACCAATAGCACCATTGCCACCAACGCCACCAAGAGTTTACAAGGTGGATCCCATAAACTTCCGAGACCTTGTTCAGAAGCTCACTGGTGCACCCGAGCCAGGGCCAGTGCCAGAGCCACAGCATCAGCCAAGGCTCCAAAGCGTGGCACCTCCTCCACTTGATCTTGCTAAACCAACATTATATGGTCGAGATTTTTCAGCAGTACCCTTGCAACTCCTTCCTTCTCCTGCGAAAACCCCATTGTCTGCCTTGTACCAGGAGTTAATGTCTGAATCATTGGATGTAAAACCCAAGAAGATATCAGATAGTTTAATGGCCGTATCAAGTTCGCTCGAATTGAATCTGTCACCATCCTCTCGTGCTTGGTGTTCCTTTCCTCTTCTGAGTCCAGGAACTCTTTCCAGTCTTGAGCAAGGCACTGTGCTTTAGATGTTAATTACAATATCCCCATGCCATGTTTTACTTCCAGTACTGTTAGCACAATTTCTTCTAGCTAGGTTGAGGCAGCTCTCCTGCCCCATTTCTCCTTTTCTTTTCTTCTCTAATTAGGGAATCATCTCGTCTTTTCTCAATTAAGCTGCAAACAGATGCAGTTTAAAACCACAGTTCTTTACCTTGTAATTAAGAAAAAAAATATGGCGTCGGTTGAATCCGTAACCATTCAACTTCTTAAACACCAGAATAATCGTCAGCACTGGAAGCCCTAGGCTATATATAGCTAGACACTCATTTGTGTAATATGAAGCAATCAATATATCAAGACTGTTGGTTCATTTTTCAATATATTTTTTTTAATATTCAATAGATTTGTGGATCATGCATGTAGTGCATATATATAATTACCTGTGTGATTGCTTGTGTAAAAATGCCGTTACTGAAGCGTTTAAGAAATTCATTTGGCTCTTCTTAGCAAAAATAAAGTTATGACATACATGTGGAATTTTAATTCCCTCCCCCTATTCTGTGATAAACACAATGATCATTAAAATAGTAGGTTTGAGGTAATGTTCGTACATATGGTGCTTTTCAAAAAAATAAAAATTTTCAATTGATAATATAATATTTTTAATTTTATTTTAATTCAATATCAATATATAAAAACTATAAAAATCATTCAAGCATTAAATAATTTAAAAAAACACTTCAAAAAAAACTATCACAAACAAGCACAAATTTGTTGAATTAAGGCGCTTGGATCGAGCTTAAGACATAGTTACATATATACCACTTAGTCGTTACTTATAATTCATAAACTTAAATTGTTAGATTATTTTGCACATAATTAACCAATTAATTAAAAACATTTTTTTACCTCCTCCTAATGGATAGAATATCCATCATTCACGTGTATATCCAACAAATACATGCGAGCCTGCATTCTGACATATTTTCTCAAGTGTTCGTAAACTTATAAAGTGTGGTGTTCAATACATCTAGCTTCCTAAATATATAAACTATATATAAAGCTCCTGTTTGATATTATATATAGTTTAATTAAGCTTTTGAGTTATTATATTTTTTTATTGTTCTGATGTGATGATGTTAATAATAAATTTAAAAAAATTTAAAAAATATATTATTTTGATATATTTTTAAATAAAAAATACTTTATAAAATAATATCTAGAAGTATTCTAAACCATAAATATGACAAAAAAAAAAAAAAAGGAATTTATGGCTGTATAAAGAGAGTTCTATTATTATAAGAAATTCATTGAAACCATTGAATTCGGAATAATTCGAGCAAAGTCCAACTGTCACTAGTCATAAGCCAATATTCAACCACCACCTAATTATGTACTCTTTTGTAATTTGAACATATTAAGATATATATTTCTATCGGATTTTAGGGTTTCATGTATGGTTTTTTGGAGTGTGTTTGGCAGTGTGGTTGTGGGTGCTTTTTAAATAACTTTTCGTACCAAAATACATGCCAATGATTTTTTTTATTTTTTAAAAATTATTTTTAACATCAGCACATCAAAACAATTTAAAACCTACAAATCATATTAAATTTTTTTAAAAAAAATTCAATTTTTTTAAAAACACATGTTCAAATACAATTCCAAACGTTTTCTTAATTTGTTGTATCTTTTGCTTTGATTATAGTAAGATATTTGTATTGTTCATTCGTATACTTGTGCGCTTATAATATTCTCCTTATATTGTGGACCATCCTATTTAATTGAGTGGAATAAATGGTGAGATTTGTGTTGACACTTCATGGTGAAGATTGATCATTCCTACATTTTTTTTTTAAATAATGGTGGCTGTTCATGTCATTTATTCATACAAACACATCAAATTTATTAGAAAACCAAGAAATCATGTGATCATAGACTAATTAAGGTCTGCCTCTCTAATTTAGAAATTAAAGCTGATATTTTGTTTCTCTGTTTTAAAAAACTTTTTAAAAAATTAAAATTTTTTTATTAACTTTAAATTAATATGTTTTTAGTGTTTTCAGATCATTTGAAGATGCTGATGTTAAAAGTAATTTTTAAAAAATAAAAAAAATATTATTGGCATACATTTTGATATGAAAAGTTATTATAAAAAAGGTTTGATGGCAAATTTACAAACTATACAGCTTTTTTGAGGATAAATTACTTTATTTCTAGAAAACAAATTGTATAGTAACAATTTTTCATACTAGATTTTCATATAAATTGAAGTCTGAGCCTGTATGAAATAAAGTGTGAATTTCATGAATTTAAATGATTGATTTTTCACTAAAATAGTAAATATTACATATGTTTATATAAAAGTTTTATAAAAAAAAGTTTTGTTTGTATAACATTACTCTTTCTGTAATGAAAAAACAAAGAAATCATATTAACTCATTCTAGAAAATATCCAATTTAAAATGCTAATTCATCTAAGCATAAATCTCGACCATACCCTTATATTTGATATAAAAGCACAATTTATATATAAAGATAATCTTTATTTAAATATACTTGAAATTTTACTATCCAACTCGATTTGACATGTTAATTCAAGATTGAATTAATTTGGATTCAAATCAATCCGAGTTAAAAATTAAAAAAAAACATATGGCTGACTTGGTCAAAATCCAATCATTAATTTATTGATTTTTTTTATTAAAATAAAATTATTTTGATTTGTTTTTTTATTTTAAATTGGAGTCAATCCTCCTAGCAGGTGACCAAAATTTTACTTCGAGTCGATACCACATCAGATTTTAAAACTATATCAGTCACAAATTAACATGAAACACACATGTTTATTTTGAATGTCAATATGAATGTGTATACAGAATGGAGCTAAGAGAAGAACACGAAGTTAAAAGGAAAGAATAAAATATAATTAATGTTCTGGGACTTCGAGAAGCTAGTAGCAAGTGGTTTTGATCTAGAATTCAGATTTGTAATTTTTTTTTTAAAAAATAGTGGATTATTTTGTTATTGACTTGATCGTGAATATTTGCTTACTCTGAGGTTTTTATTTTAAAAATTCTCGCTCTCTTTTACTTTTAATTGCTTAGTTATATTGATAATTTCCTATCCACGTTCGTAATTGTCTTTGGATTATAAATTCGAGAGCTCAACAACGAATAAAAAATAAAAAAGAAAGTTAGTTTAGCTTTTGGTCTTGTAAATTCCTTCCAAGTAACAATCCTTGTCCTTTAGTAATTGCTCCCATTTTCCCCGGATTTTCTTAGGCGACCTTCCAAAGGAGAAACATTTGCTACAGAGCAGATTTGATGGGGGCAGCTTGTCCTGAAGAACCTTACCAGCTTGGCAAAACTATGATCGAAACAAATATGAAGGCTCTGTGTAAAAAGGATAGCAACGGAAGGCAAAATCAAATCGGATAAATGATTCAGGAAATTGTCATACTAGCTGGGTGGGTGGTTCATGCTGACCAAATTTGATTGCATGGTGTTGTAATTCTATAGTATTATAACTAGTTGCAGCTGTGGGTTTATGTAATGAAAATGGTTTGATCTGGACAGGTCCATCTGACCTAGCTCTAGCGTTTTAATTTATGAGGTGAAGTTACAAGTCAAATCTTATTGGTGAAAGCACTGGCTAGACATGTCTAAAGATGGTTGTTTTTTAATGGCAGGTACATCGTATATTTTCGAATGTTAAACAGAAGCCAGTCAAAGAAAACAAGTCTTACATTGTCTCGGCAAGTTGCTTAAAGAGAATCGGTGTTGAGCTTAATATCCCTAAACCTACTGAACCTTTGGCCCGCGCCTGCTAATAGCAGCCTGGGGATGGATGTTTGTGATCTTATATTCATAGCGTCTCTCATACTCAACATTTCCCAGTGCGTTCTTTTTGACAATACAAAGCTCAAAGCTTGCTTTTTAAATGCATGAAGTGCTAAAGATCATACATCTTAGGTTTAGATCTATTGCATGCCAACCAAAAGTAGACATCCTTGCTGATTTATTAGTTTAAAAAAAAAAAAACATGTACTTTTAAGATGTTTGACCATGACAAGTGACAGGAATTCCTACTTGGGAGGTTAGTTGTTCGACGAAGTAGACAACAGAAGGCAGGAAATGCATTCAAAGACCAACCGGGGAAATTGTTATTTGTCAGCACTGAAGATGCCCTCAGATCTCATGCAACACAGAAAAATGAACATGGTCAAACTTCAAGAGTGAGAGACAGCGAGTGCTGCAAGTGACCCTCCTCTAGATGAAGGAAATCACAGGACCATGACTGTGGAAATTGGACCCAAGTTCATTGAACTTCAAAATAACAACCTTTGACTACAGCATCACAGTTTGTCCAGACTTAAGGATTCGGCATTTATTATAATAACACGTCATAAATTAAGCATTGAAAATCAAGATAACATAAGTTTCTGCAGACAAAAAGTATAGCTGAAACCGTAAAATCCAACTATCTAAGCATAGAGCAGATATTGATAAGATCTTAAGGAAAACAATAAGACTTTACTCATCTATGTAAATATGAAGAATGTTACATCCAACACAAGTGCATGTTACGGGTCCTACTTATATTTTTATCATAACTTTGATTCGCAAAATCAACAAGGAATGAGAATACAAAAAAAAAAAAAAAAAGGAAGAAAATTTCTACACAACACTTAACATTTGTTTTCAATTTATTGATCCCAGTAGTTTCTTAGCTGGGACATGTGTAGGAGAAGCTCATCTCTGCCCAAACCAGTGACACTACTAGTCATGATCCATGCAGGATGTTCCCGATAGTTTTGCCTCATTAACTCTTGAAAATTCTTGATATTCTCATCAGGCCTTGTTCTCTTTCCCCCCTTCATTTTGTCACACTTAGTGAAAACTAATGTCATTGGTATCTGAAACACATTGGAATGGCAGAAATGAAAAGCACTGATATAACATCATGCAGGTAACCTCGTTATACACATCAGAAAATTATCAAGATAGCTTTACAGTTAAAGAGAAGCTTACATTGTTGCGTCCAAGCCAATTAGCACAATCCAGGTCAATCTTTTGAGGAGGGACGCTAGCATCAATGAGAAGTAGGACAGCTACCAGATTTTCTCTGTTCAAAAAGTAGCCTTTTGTAAAGGACGACCAATCCATTCGAGCAGAATCTGGGGCTTTAGCAAACCTGAAAACAAAGTGAGTTATTAGGCAATCATTCAACCACGTACTCAAAAGATACTAATTTCCAAGACATGGTTGGGCAACACAAACGAGATACTCAAGGGTAGTCATTCAATTCTTCAATAGAATGCCCTCTCTAAACAAATGAATCATGAACAAATTAATTAGCTATCGCTGACTAAAGCAGAGCATCTGCATGAGTTCAAACAGAAATGACACGCCAAGAGATGCACAAGCTGGAAAAGCTCCCATAGAACAGTTTGCTGCCTCTCAAAAAATGTGGCCATTTTCTACTACAATCTAACAACCAAAGCCGGCCATTATGAGAACATAACTGGATGGCACTTATTGTTATCTATAATTGATTTTTTCATGTCCTCATAAATCCTGAAGAAAGACCATCATAAGAAAAACAATGTCTAATTTTCCACAATCCCATTCAGATAAGTGCACAATATGCTCATCAGCTTGGACCCACGAAGAATAAGCACGGATCCAAACGTTAGGAATTTAGCAAGAGTTGCTAATAAAACAAAAGTTTTCCTTTTGAAAGACTAAAGCAACATGGACAAAAAAGCAGGCCCAACCCAAGTTCCTTTCACTACCAGCACTTACCCTATGCTGCAAGTAATGCAATTTACAACTGACGGCAAGAACACTAACTCGAACTGTTCAAACAAATAGCAGCCAAGTATATATATATATATATATAATCAAAAGTTCAAAACCATCAGGTTAGGCAACTCATAAATTTGCAAATGACAACCCCAATTTTGCTACTCCATTTCTATGAATAGACCATCACAAGCCCCAAAGAACAATTAATTTTGCTTTTTTAGTTTAACTTCAAACCAATGAAGCTATAAATATCAGACCATTGTTAAGTGATTTTCCCAAAATTTGATGGGGGGAAATGTAATTGAAAATCATGCTTCAGTTGCCAGTTTTGTGGAGCACATAAACTGTCCACCACAAAACATATGATTAAAATTTAAAACATAACAAGAAAATATACTAGTTGATATAGAAAGAACTATCGTATAATAAAATCAATTTAAATGGCATAGATAGGAAAAACAAAATCACTACTTAACAATAGAACTACCTCAAAGTTGCAAGGACACGCCAGAAATGTCAACAGAAGTTCTCTTTTTCTTTCTTGGACAAAATGGAGGGCATTACAACTCAACGACTCAAGCGTAGAATCTTACTTAAAGGCTAAATCCTCATTTGAACCCTCCGAGCTAGACCTGGTACTGAGGTATTTCCCTTAATCTCAAGACAAGTTCAGCAAGTTATTATACTCATCCTCGAGGAAAAGCACTAAATAATTGCATATCAAAACAGAGCAATAAGCACACCCAATCCTTGTAAAAAAATTAGCTTATACAGCCTAGTAAGCGTGCTTTCGCAAAAAGTTAAAAATTCCAAGCAAACATTCTTCGCATCAGTTCATTCACCAAGAAATGATAACTAGTCACTATACATAATAACCCTAGTAAGCATTCTTTCGCAAAAAAGTAAGACAATTCCACGCAAACATCCTTTGCACCAGTTCATTCACCAAGAAATGATCAACTAGTCACTATTCTTAATAACCAAATATAGCCTAGAAAAAAAATCATTGAATACAACTAAAAAAAAAGGGAGAAATCAGAAACATGAGATGCTCACCCATAACCAGGCAAATCCACAAGGTACCAACTTTTATTCACCAAGAAATGATTTATCAACTGGGTCTTCCCTACAATGCATAATATTAAAAAAATAAAAATCAAACCCCATTAAAAATCCACGATCCAAAAATAACGTTAAAAAAAATCGGATCTTTTTTCATAACATCAAACCTGGTTTTTTCGAAGTGAGAGCAACTTCTTTCTTCCTAGCAAGAACATTAATAAGTGAAGACTTTCCCACATTGGACCGACCCAAAATTGCAAACTCAGGTCGATCATCTCTCGGACAATCCTTGGCCCTTCCACTGCTTTTTACAAACTCAACTTCCTTAATCTGAGAATGACCCGCATAAGGTCCAACAACGATATTCGAGCCGGGCAAAATAATCTCCTCCGTCACTTTATCCGGGTCAACTCCGGGTGGCACAAAGAGAACTGTACGGACAAACCGGGCCACGTCAGAGAGTGGAGGTGGTTTCGATGTCTTTGAAGCAGAGACATGGTCGGAAGGGTTTCGGTTAGGAGGTTCTCGGGTCGAGTAATTGAAAGAGAAGGTTAACGGAAAAGGGTTTTTGGCGTGTTGAGGTAGAGAGGGAAGCGATGAGAGAGTGAAGAGGCGGTTTCGAAGTAGTAGCATTTCTGGTGGTGTAGCTTTACGAGCTCGACACGGGCTCCTTGCTATACCTATTTTTCTCATTAGGATGCTTTGGTAATGTTAGATTTGGTCCCTATACTCTCCATTTTATCCTAGTTTAGTCTCTTTACTGCTTTTTGTTTCCACCATTTGGTCACTCGTCTCTACCAGAGAAAAAAATGGCATGGCTAGCAAGGTCTATAGCTAACTCTCTAAATTTCGACGATGAAGAAGAAGATTTCTCCAATACAGAATCGGATGAACAACAACGACAATCCACGACACCTCGTGGCCTCAAAGAAGACTTGACAGATCTTAAACAAACCCTATCCCGCCAATTCTGGGGTGTCGCTTCTTTCCTCGCTCCTACACCGTCGGAGAATGATCCTCATCCAGATGACGAAGACGCTGCATTGATCGCCGGCATTCGCAGTGATTTTTCCGAAATTGGAGGCAAGTTTAAGTCAGGGATCTCCAAGCTTTCCACTAACAAAACGGTGTCGGAGTTCACAAAGATCGCCTCCGATTTGCTCCAGTTGGGATCCGAGAGTGACGATGATGAGATTGCGACAGTTGTGGCAACTGCTGTGGGTGTGACTGAAGAAGTTGTGGGTTTTGCTAGAGATGTCGCTATGCATCCTGAGACTTGGCTCGACTTTCCCATTCCTCGTGTTCAAGATTTTGAAGGTCTGTCGTCTTCTTGTTTTATTAAAAATCATGTCTGAGTATGTCTGATTTATTTTTTTATGGTATTTTTCAGATTTTGATATGTCGGATGCCCAACAAGAACATGCTTTAGCTGTCGAGCGTCTTGCTCCCAGATTAGCTGCTTTAAGGATTGAGCTTTGTCCTGGATATATGAGTGAGGGCTGCTTTTGGAAGATTTACTTTGTTCTCTTGCACCCTAGGCTCACTAAACATGATGCTCAGCTACTCTCAACTCCCCAAGTATGTTGCTTTTACTATGATTATTAGCTGGGTCAACTGCTACTCGAGTAATGTTTATTGAGAATTACGGAGTTTAGTTATTTTGAACTTCTAGCATAATCCTTCCGTCACTGTGGAGGTTGTTTTGTTCATCTGATTTTCTATTTTCGTAATCATCTTCCTTCCTAATCTGTGCCTCAATTCGTTATGTACGTATTGCGAAGATGGTGAACATTTTTGTGAAAGAAGGTTTGATAATTTTGATTTTTGGTCTCTGATACAATAGAAAACGCAAGGGATTGTTGTTCGTTTTGTGTCACAGGAGTTTGGTTAGTGAATGTTTTGGAAATGATGATAGCAACCAGTTTGTTTTTTCTATGAGGGTTGAGGCTGTTTTCTTGCCTTGCATTTAACCATTGCTCCGCAGAAACTTGGAAGGCAATTAGGGGTGCTTGGGCCAATCTTGACTACTATATTTTTATATATGTCCATAAGTGCATGGTTTAATTTTGGCAGTTAATGGTTCTTGTCATTAGTTAATTTCAATTCCATGTGATATTAAGATATTATCTACCTAAATTGTGTCGTGGGCAATTAACTTGATTACCTGCATCACTAAATGTTTATGTACTCTTGCAGATGGTGGAAGCGAGAGCAATGTTGTCTCATGAGTTGCAAAACAAAGATAAGGCAAAGTCCACTCCAGATTGGCCTGGAGTTGGCACTTCCAGTGTAAAAGATGATAGTAATACTGATTTACCACACGAAGAGACTTTGTCTGTGCCATCTCATGCTGATACTGAATCAGTTACAATCATGACATCTGGCACTAAAGCAGTCCCTCCCACACTTGCAGCCAAGACACCTGATCATGAAACGGTCCCTTCCAATGTTTCAGCTGAATCAGAAATGGTGAAGCATCCAGTTGAAAGTACTCAGATGCAAATTATTGACAAATACATAGTCGAGGAAGAAAAAGTAAACCAGGCCAAACATCAACATTCATCATCCAGTTCCTCTAGGATTCTGGATGAGAAATTTGAGGATGATGGTGATGATTGGTTGAAAGATGATAGTTCAGAAATGATTGGTGCCAGTGGAGCCTCAATGCCTCTTGGAAATGATGAGGATGTTTCATTCAGTGATCTTGAAGAGGATGATGAAGATGAACCTACAAGTTACAAGAAAGTGGCATGAGAGTTCAACAAAAGAATCGCGGGATTGGGTTCAGCTGAGCAGAAGCTCTGCTGACTCAGTTAAGGATATTAACCCTGTTAGTGTAAAAAATACTGGGTCTGAGCAGGTAAGTACTCGCAATTCTTAAACCAAGGAATCTAGTGATTCGCTTGATGTTGATGACAGTGAAGTGATGTGATTCTTCGACTAAAAGCTTTGATGTTGCATGTTGTTCTTTTAATGTTTTCTCACCTCTTTACTGTGAATATCTTGCATATGGTTTCTGCAGTTCGAGTTGGGCTGTAAAACTGTATTTCTGTACATAACTCCAAATTCCAATGTAAATTGAATCATCATGCATGGAATATATATATTTACGTAATAATTTTACAGTGTCCTTCAACTGGATGTGGAATCACATGAAGTTTTCAACTGGTACTCTGACTAGTAAAATGTCCCAATATAACAGAAAGAAAAGGAGAACTTTCAAGAAAACACATCTCAATTTAATACCAAGAATTCGGATTAATTTCCCTCTAGTCGGTATCACAGTTAATGAATTCCTGTCCTATTCTTCGCATACTGAAATTAGATGATCATTTGGATTAATTTTTCTGGCACTTGGCGTAGGAGGGATTAAAATCAAAAGAGTGTTGTCTACGTACATTATGTCATTTGATTACAGCAAGAGAAACTACTCTTCTCCTGGCATTCGAACTTACTAAACAACAGATATAAAGTACAACCCAAGAAGCAGTTCCCGAGTTAGAAACTCGTCATGATCGTATGGAGCTGAAATTGTTTGAAAGCCTCTCAAGCTGTGACCAGAATAGGCTTCCTAGAGAGAACCGGGGTTTATCTTCATGTATGCTGCTGCCACTGCTAGTTCTGCTAATACTAGCTACTGAGGGAGTCTTTGAAGTTTTTGGTGTCCAGCCTGGTGATTTGTTAACTACCACGATAGATCCCCCAATCTCTTTTTTTACCTGTTCTATTACTTGTGGATTTGCTTCATATCCTGAAGCATCAGTAACATAGAAGGATCCAACTGCTCTATCACCATTTGTTCCAATCTCAGCACTTGATATTGATAGCCCATTCTCGCGGAATGCCCGTGTCAAGTCTGAGAGCAGTCCCATTCGGTTGTGCGTGCGAATGTCCAGCCTCAATCCCTGCTGAGCATAATTCAGTCACAGGTTCGAACAAGGTTTTCAAGTGGTAGTTTCTTGATTGCTTATGATGGTGAAATTGGACTAGGCATTGCTCTCTAGAGTGCTAGGAAAATAGAATTTAAACATGAACAGAAGTACATACATGGGATACTCTGCGCTCAATGGCAGCAATCAAGCATTGGGTTAGTTTATGCCTTTCGCTGTCTGTATCCAAAGTGCAGCCATCCTTCTGCCTAATGAAGTACTCCTGCAACATCCACATTCCGAGCAAGCATCAATCCCGCAATTATCATACTATTTCAGTAACACAATGTTCTGATCTGAAAGAAATGCATGTTGATGTCGTACCTGATCAGCCATGGCGCCCTTAGAACTAACTACAGCATGGAACACAACATACTGCATATCAGTTAGAGCGCAGAGTGTATCAAACAGGAGCTTTGGCCGGTCTCTACTCCTGACATTCACCACAGAGTACCCCTTCTCCTCACAAGATTCAATAAACACATGAGTTTTGGTACAGTTATTCCTATGTGCTGCACCTCCGCCATTGCATCCCTGACACGGTTCATAGTCTATGTTGGCATACATCAACTGGTGGAGCCTCCGCTCCGTGTGGGTCTGTTGTCCTGGGGCTGGAGCAGTTAACCGGACGCTCCTCCTCTCCCCCATCCCATGACGGGCTTCAACCACATTCTCCAACTGCTCTTGTACATGCGCTAGTCTCTTTGGATCTGTGATCGGCCCTCCTCGAAACCCATCTTCCATGTAGATTATCGAAGCAGCTCTCGTATTGTGGGTCCACGCCAAGGCAGCTGTGACATGGCACTCCAACTCAAAAAGCACAGCTGATATTTCGGACAGCAGACCTGGTCGGTCAGTCCCAGCCATCTCCAAGGTCGTGTGCTCTGTTGACACATGTCGTGGCCTAACTTCTCTGTTGAGACAAGTTGGCAATTCCTTTGATACCCCCCTTCTCCTATTCGCACACAGTGCCTGCGTTTTGTTTTCCATTTCATATTAAAAGCATAAAGGCAGACAGTTTCAAATATCTACAAAAGACTTGTCCTGTTAAGTGTATACTTAGACCGTTAGACGTATATATGATTGATTATAAATATACGCATACTTATACGGGGAGAGGGAGAGAGAGAGACCTGCTGGATGTAGAGTATGAGGCTTTCGTCAGTAAGTTTGTTTCCAAGCTGGTCAGTCACGTGGAACACTGCATAGCATGCAATCAAAACAAACCCACATGAATAAGGCGAAGGCAAGACATAGGATAGTTGTTGCTGAATCAAAGTTATATTTTCTCTTTTTCTGCACTGGTTCAGGGTCATATTCATCATCAAATATACTTAATTAACATGTAATATGAATAAATCAAAACAGATGTAGATAGCGGAACCATGTAGCTAGTGTAGGGATGATGCAAGCATGAGGTTAGTTTGGAGGGCAGTGAGCACTGACCGTCCATGAACCATCCCCCATCAGAAGAAATATATGATTTGGATATAACAAGGTCAAGATCTGTTAAGACTTGGACCATCTCTAATAGAATCCCGTGCTTGTTTGCGCTGTCAGCCTGCAACAACAACAACACAATGCAAGCAACAGCTAAATTTCTCAATTTTAATGAAACCTTTTTGGTTGCAAATCTAGGTAACAACTGACTAGTCTAAATGGGCATGTGAAATTTCCATGGAAACTAGGTTACAGTACAACTCTTTTCACTCATTTTCCCGTGAGTGACCTTTCCATCTTCTTGGGTTTCCTTTCCAAGTCCTGTGACTAGGTTGGTTCCTTTTTGCAATTAGATTGCGTCATACATATATAAAACTATGTAGTTATACTTTATGATAGCAGCAGAAGCTTTTCTTTTCTTTTCTTTCGAGTTCTAGTGGGTACACACTTGGTGGGCAGTCAGAGAGATGGGATCTTGATCTCATTTTTTTGCTATCCACAAACTAGAAACTATCAACTCTACGCCAACAAGAAAAAAGATGGCTAAATAAAATTAAACATAGATACTCTAAATAACATGAAATTCATATAATTAAGAAGCTTAGTTAAAGATAATGGAAAATGACCTTGACAAGAGTGCAATCTTGATATGCTTCGTTGTCTATGCAGACTCTGCAACACCAAAACCAGTAAGCAAGATCAAACAACTGATCATACATGTATTATATTTTCAAGAATTCAAGAACGCTATACCTCGGGGGATAAATTCTTTCAATGAGGGACTCAAACTCAGGATCGATATAAGGCTGGTAAGTTGTCCCCATCTCCTATCTTCTTAATTAGCACCGCTGCTTCAAGGTTTGGTTGGCCTCAGAAATCATCCTTTATATACGTTCATAACACAAAATGAGATTAAGGAACGCTTTAACACAATATATACATTACAAACGTAGGGAAGAAGCTGGAGATAAGAAAGCGGCTGTGTGATTAATTGTTTCTTAAGACTTAATTAATAAGTTGATTAAGTGCAAATTACAACACATTAATTAACAGAAAATTATGTCGTCTCAATTCTCTAATATATATATAAATATATTGAGCTTCTTTCTTGAATACAAAGAAAAACAAATCAACGCGTATCAGTGTTTGAATCCATATCTTTGATTCAGATACAGAAAAGACAGATCATATATATAAGAAACTATATATTTGCAAGAGGATTTTGGTTAAATCAAGAAGTGTGTGTGTGTGTGCGTGTCAAGAAAAGCTTTAACATGAAGGATACGAATAAAAACTAATTTCTTGAACATATAGAATTGAAGAAGATGAGTTACCTTGTGTAACAGCAAATCATATACACAGACACAGACAGAGAAGAAATGGAGAATAAAGCAATAGGAGGGCGCCATGGCCTTTACAGAGATGGGAGTGTGGCCGGGCTAATTTTAGAAGGTTTTCTGGGTGCTAAGAGAGTTGTATATATAGCAAATATTGGAGAGTCAATCCAACAGAAACTCTAACCTCTCTCGATTTAGTTTATTTTACGTGGTTGCACAGGATTAAAAGGCTACCTAGGACGAGGCCGACTGAGACTTTCATTGGGTATTTGCCACGTATATATTTCATGACACGTGGCAGCTGGTTTGCGGCGGCTCGGTTCTGAAACATTGGACGCGTGGTTGTTAGACTTGTGATTTTGGGAGGAATTTTTATAGGGATGGATTTATAATGTGTTCCTGCTGCTGTGTTTAGAGGGTGAGAGAGAAAATTGAGTATCCCTAATAAAATTCTTTGAGATTAAGGGATTATTTAACAGGTATGGAATAGTATCTCACGAACAATTTTAGCCCTAATAAGACTTCCCGACGTTTTCCATGGTGAAAGGCTAGCTAGCTAGAAGCTGTTAACAGCCAGGTGCTGAGGGGCCTAAGCAACATTCGTGAATATTGCTTACAATATTGCAATCTTTTAAGCCATCCATGAGGCCAGGGGGCCTAATTTAGCATTCCTTTTCAAGTATTTTAAATCAATGTTCCTTCCTAATATTACATTACAATACTGCAGGAAAAGGGAAGGTGCTCATGTAACGTGGGACAAGAGAGATAGATTTGAAGAGAAAAAAGGAGGAGGAAGAAAGAAGAAGCTGGGAAGTATGAGCAGGAGAGAATTAATGGGAGAAGAATAGAAGAAGCTGGGAAGTATGAGCAGGAGAGAATTAATGGGAGAAGAATATCGATCGATCGAGAGGATCGAGGAGAAGACTGCAATTCTGAAACTAACTTTTATTAATTCATCGAAACTAAAAATAACACATAAATCAACAATTGGATTTATAATTCATTAAATAGAAAAGAAAACTCATTAATTGGATATTCATAGGGTGGCAATACCTAGAATAGAACACTAGAATTAATGTGCTTGATGTAATCCTGGGCAGTGCATGCCCTCCTCTTGATATATACAAATAAATAAAAATAAAAACTAGAAATTTTTTAAAAAAAAATAACAAAGTTTTATTAATTCTAATATCAAGTTATTATTAATATCATTATTTAATTATATTACTATTATATCATCAATATTATCTATTATCATCATCACATTATCATCACAAGTATCCCCACTAACATGATTATTACAACAACTACTAATTTCAATATCACTAATTTATCACTCCTATTATCATTAACAAATCAATATTACTATTATAATTATCATTTTAATATAAGAGATTCTAATAATTGGAACGAATAAAAATATTTATAAATTAAATTGATATATTTAAATTCAAGAAGAAACTGAACCTATCAAACAACTAATCTAAAAAAAACATCATAATTTTTATCTAATCATTAAATCCTATTCTTCAATTATAATATATGTGTGAAAATAATAGAAATATCATGCAACTAAGTATAAGAAACCTAGCAGAAATATTCATAAATAAAGCTGTCATTATTTATCCTCCGCCATAATACAAGGATTATCTAAAAACAATTATACGATGCTGGAGTTGTGATTACCTATAGAAGGGGTATAAAGATGAAGAAATTAAAAAAAAAAATTTTAATAATTAAAAATTTTTTCCCTCATGAGTTGCATGATAATTCTATTATTTTCACAAACATATTATAATTATTTTTGCCGCTGTCATATTATTGTAAGCTACAATCACATTTATCATATCATTATTATTATATACCACAATTACCATTATTTATCAATAAAATTAATACATAATTATTGTAAATTTGGTATTATATATTATAACTCTTGTCACCGTTTCCTTAGCATCATATTAATTGTTATCTTGATTAGATTATGTAATATTATTTTAATTTTTCAATCTTGATTAGATTATGTAATATTATTACTTTTGATAGTTCTATTGTTATGTTTTTAATCAAGTATATATATATATATATATATATATATATATATATATATATATATATATATATATATTTTCCTTCTTACAACTTCGTTAAAAAAATGGTTTCTTTTTTTTCAAAAAAAAACAATAAACAATAAAATTTGAGGTACCCACGAGAACAAAAACGACGACAACAAAAATTGTTCGGTGCTTGAAAAAAAAAAAAAAAAACAAGTGGAGTAAGTATTTTTCAGAGATTGTGAGTGGAACTTGGAAGCTGGTCGTTTCTCCTCTCATATCCACAAACAGAGACAGCTTTCAGCAGGTACATACTTCGACTTCCCTTTACTCCACGGCAAACCGACTTATCAATCTCTCTGTGCAACCGACTTCATTCATTCCCTTCTCTCTCAACCTTGCAGTCTTTTTTGTTTTAAACAGACAAGACAAGAAGTAGATGAAGTGAAATTTTATGCGAAACTGTTACCGTGTCTTCTTCGTTTGATTCCTCAATTTCATCATCAAAATGGACTTGCAGTTGGTGAAAAAGGGTCTTCTTGATTATACCAGAAGAAAGAAGAGGTGGGCTCTTTTACTTGCAGCTCTTGGTTTCTCTACTTATACTGCATATAAAGTTTATCACTTTCCTTTACTAGCTGAAAAAAGAAAGAGAGTTTCCAAGATTTTTGGAGCTTTTGTTGCTGTTGCTGAAGTTATCTCTGATTCTGCTGAAACTATTGGGGTTGTTTCTAAGGATTTTAAAGATTTTGTTCAATCCGAATCAGACCAAATTCCCAATAGTTTCAAGCAAATTTCTAAAGTGGCAAGGTCAAATGAGTTCTCGGATGCACTAGTTACCCTTACACAAGCTTTAACTGTGGGAATTTTGCGTGGTTACCAAGCCAATGCAAGAAGAATTGATAATGAAGCTGGTGCCAATGGAAATGGGAATGAAAGTCCAAGTTTTTTGGATAAGGTTTTTGATAAGCTTTGTTCTCCAGCTGGGTCTGGTTTTGTCTCTGTTGTTGTTGGAAGCTTTGCTAGGAACTTGGTTTTGGGATTTTGTGAAGGTGGTCTGAATTCAAATTCAGATTTGAATGCTTCCGCTACTGGTACCGATGGTCATGATTCTGCTCGAAAATTGGTGGATGTGGTTTGTGGTGATAAGTCTAAAGAGCTGATTGGTGATTGTATTCAGTTATTTGTGAGCACAGCCGTTGCGGTTTACCTTGACAAAACTATGCATATCAACACCTATGATGAATTTTTTGCAGGATTAACCAATCCTAAGCACGAAACCAAGGTGAGAGGGGTGTTGGTATCAGTATGTAATGGTGCAATTGAGACTCTTGTCAAGACATCTCATCAAGTCTTGACAACTGATGATTCTAACACGAATTCGAGTTTTGATTCCCCTAATTCGGCTGTTGATCAAGGAGAAAGTGCAATGGAGGATGAGCTCTCTGGAAAAGAAGCGTTTTTTAGTGAACCTAAAGCAAGAAAATCATTTGACGAGGTTAAGGAGAATGGGTGGGTTAATAAAGTGTCATCTACATTGGCAGTCCCAAGCAACAGGAGGCTTGTCCTCGATGTGACTGGGAGGGTTACGTTTGAGACTGTCCGGTCTTTCCTGGAGTTTCTGCTGGGGAATCTGTATAATGGAATAAGGAGATGTGTTGATGTTTTTCATGAAGTTGTTGTTGATAGTGGTCTTGAAGTAGTGAGATATGTCAATGCAAAATCCTCTGTTATAGCAACTGTATGCATTTCTTTGTGCTTGCACATATTAGATGGTGATTGGATTCTGGTTCCAGCTTAAGTTGTTGAATATTTCTACATCATTTGTCATTTAATTCTCTTAACTCTTTCATGCAACTTTATGCATGAAGGATTTGTTATGTATCTAATTTCTTTGTACAGCTCAATTCATCTCCTCATACCAGAAGAAGAAAAAAGTATATAGTCTGATGATTACTTTGTAATGACAAAGTCCTCTGTTATTGCGATTGGATGCATTACTTTGTGCTTTCACGTAGTCGATACTGCTTGTGTCTTGGTGCTAGTTTTAATTGTTGATTAGTTCTGTATCATTTGTCATTAATTTGGTGAACTCATTGAAGCAACTTCGTCTCTGAAGGATGCGTTCTAGTCTAGTTTATTCTTATAGCTCAATTCATCTAATTTAAGCCATATAATTAAGGGAGTTATTTTGATGATTTAATGATGTTTCTTACCTTATAAATTTCTTATGTCTATCATCTCTTCTGATATTGTTGTAAAAAACTTGTCTTCGTTTGGTACCATTTAAGAAGTTTTAAAAAGTTTATCAGACAAAGGTCACTTTGCATTCGTTCTTATTGATGAGAACGTGAACATGTAGTCATGTATATGGTTGAATAAATTTCCTAGAAACGGGTTTTATCTTGTAAATCCATGCATACCATGCATATGCAGAGCATTTACATGATTCAATTTCATTTCGATTGCGTTCTGGCTTTGTTTGGTTTTCATGTTATGAAAGATGACTTTCCCGTTAAAATAATTAAAAAAAAAAAAAAAAAAAAAAAAATACTTATAATGGCATCAATCTGAACATGTTGATTGTTGAACTCCCCTAGTAATGTCTTTGAATCGCCTATAGAGATAAAGGTTTTCTGTGGCTATGAGGAGCAATGCAGTGCCTGCTGCTGATGGACTATTTGTTACCGTATGTAATTTAGACACTTATACAATTTAGGACTCTATTAATATCAGTTGTAGAGATTATCTTCCCATGTATAGATGCTGAATATCAGGAATCAATTAGACTCCATGTATAGGAAAACACTCACGGATAAGAAGCAAAACAGGGAACTGACAGGGGCAGTTTTTCTATAAACAAAAAGCTCACTTGGAATTCTTGTTTTCTCATTATACTGACACTATTGATATACTCCACTCCATTGTTCAAGAGTACTTTCAACAGCTGATTATCATTGTAACATGGTTTAGAGTAACTTTCTATCTAGATCGTGCTCAGATTATTTTTTGCATGTTTGAACTTTCTGGATATTTTCTTTCCAGTTACAATTTCCCTATCCTGTTAGACCGAAACAAACTTGTATATTACTGGCAAACGTCTATATGAAGTCTACGGCAGTATGTGCAGTTTTTGGATTGTATTGATATCATGGAAGCAAAGACAGTGGCAGAATATCAAGTGGTTGCATGTTTTCTCGTGAATTGGGGCACAGTAAGATGCCTTTTCTGTTTTAAGATTTCCTTTTTCCAACATGGTGCAAAGTCTTCTGGCAGGATTTTGCGAAAGCATCAGCTGTAGTGGAACAGTTTTGCCACGGGCTGATGATGCTTGCGGATCCGAAACCGTATCGTATAGAATTTCTTTTAAGATTATTGGCCTGTTTTGGCATTAGCGCCGTGACGTTATAAATTGTTTTTTATTTAAAAATATATTAAAATAATTTTTTTATTTAAATAAATTATTTTTAAAATAATTACATCAAAACAATCTAAAAACATTTAAAAGAAAACTAACAAAAAAAATTTTGAATTTAAGGGAAAAAAAATTGAAATTTGAGGGAATGCAGTCCCACGAAGTATACATCACTTGCTCATGACACTTCTGCACGTAGTCATCTGGATTTAACATTTTTGGATTTGCAAGTTGTTGTTGAGGAATAATTTACCTAGAACTAGGGTTTCTTGAGCCCCCAGTTTGCACTCAATGTCTTTCTTTTGTTTACATCAAGCCTTCCAGCATCAATGTGTTTACATGTCCATGAAGAAGAGAGATTGCTCCCAGTTCCCAGCTCCTATCTAATAAAGGCTAATCAGTTAAGTTCAAATCAGTTTATAAATTGTTTCATGGATTCAACTTCAGAAAGGAGGAATATAATTCATTGGCTAATGGTTCGCCTACTTGAACCAGTGTCACTTTCTAAGCAACATACATATATAGCATAAGCTCAAATCATGATGCAAAGCCCAGTGAAAAGGTTAAAATGTTTATAAGAAGCTTGAGGTAGAAATGAACAGAAGGGATCAATGCTCAAGTTAGGATCAGTATAGAATACACGAGCTGTCTTCTTCTCAGAGAAGTTCAATAACATGCTAACTTCACCGCCAATGGCCTCCTAATGAGACAAAATTCAATAACATTATTTATTGGGAAGTGCAACTCAAGGGCAGTTATGAGGTAAAGGTTGCTTGAGCCTTTCTCCTTTGACCAGATGATAACATAACCAACCATGTTTATCTTATCCTCCCACAGATGTTGCTGGGACCCCACCTTATCTAAAATATAGCATCATGTGCTCCAGATTCTACATTTTAAAAATTGAATAAAAGATATGAATAAGCAAACTGGAAAATTGATTTCTCCGCTATTGTTGTGCAGAAGTTCTTTCCAAGCATTATTTGCTAGGTGGAGCTTGTGTCAGTCTCTTTTGCAGCTGCCTCTTCCTCAAGCTTCTTTTTCCAGTACTCATCAAGTGGGGGTCCAAATATTGCCTTCCCTGAAACGACTCCAATGCTGCAAAATCCTTATAAAGTCATTCCCAAAGCATAAAAGACATGTTATGAAATAATATGAAAATTTTGATTGGAGGCTTGGTAGCTGATGGGTATATTAACGGTACATTGAGGTCATCAAAAAGCTGTGCCTTTATATTGCTATTGCAAAAATAGTTCAGATAAAATTCTGTCCAATTTTGACATAAAATTTCAGCAAAAATTGACACAACTCTGATCAGAGAAGCTCAAAGTTCACAAGAATACTTCAATCAAGTAAACTCAGAAGAAGCTGTAAGTACAGCTCTATTAAATTCTCAGAAGAAGCAAAAGGGGAGAACAAGAATTGCATGCTGGCTTTTGTTTGGAATTTTTTTAACACAAAGTTGTATGTTAAAAGCCTAACAGAAACTTAAAAGGAAATGCTACTCATCTAAATGCATATAGTTCAGTTCCAATAGTACAAACTCC
Source organism: Populus deltoides (assembly GCA_015852605.2). Lineage (NCBI taxonomy): Eukaryota > Viridiplantae > Streptophyta > Magnoliopsida > Malpighiales > Salicaceae > Populus > Populus deltoides. Next base: position 15,690,475 of record CM027576.2, on the reverse strand, counting down.
TCGACTATGAAAAACTAAAATATAAGTAACCAGGTATAATCCCAGTGAAAATAATAAAAAAAAGAACAGGATATTTCTATCAAATGGAGTGACTGAATGAATTCGACTCAGAAAAATAATAATCCCAGTGCAAGCATAATGATTCAAGGGAAAGTCATGGTACAGATGGCAAATAACTTTCACACTCAGTGTAGCAAAACCAGCCAACTGTATCAAGTGTTTAACCACCCCCGCTTCAATTTCATTTTTCTTCCACCATATGTTTTTTTTTTAATGCGTTACATGCAAATTTTGCACCGAAATTTGGGATACAGAATTTCAAGAAAATGGAGAGCAGAGAACATATTTTGAAGGCTCAAGCTAGGTTTCCGTAGAAACATGATATTTACTTAACAGTTACTTTTGGTGGAAACACCAATATCCCCACAGACATAGAGGGAGTTGGATGAAATGCAGGAGAAGCAATCATATCAAGTCACATTTACCAGATAAGTCACATTCTGGCAATCATGTGCTGCAATTAGTCAATAAGCAATGAAAGTTTCTTCCCTCTTGACTGCCATTATCCACAATTTCTAAAACATCTATGAAATCAGTTTAGACTATTTAGGTTGCTTCAACAACTAATCTAATAACAAGTACTTCGACCTCCAAAAGATTCCTTAAAATCAGCATAAATGTGAAACCTTAGTTAAAAACAAATACACATCAACTCTCCAAATTTTTCCTATTATAATTTAGTTGAATCAACTCCATCTATCAGTATAAACAGGTAATGGGTCCTAAAATATCTGATCTAAAGGGCTGAATTTAGTGCACATGCTTGTTTTTATGAGCAAAAGAAGCCAGCAAATCCAAGCAACATAAACAGGAAGTCAAAAACTAACAAGTATGTGGAAAAAGAAACATAAGGTAAACTTACATAACAGCTCCAATCACCAGGGGAAAGGAGAGAAACCTGCTTCTAAAGAACATAATTTTGGATTCAAAGAGATTAAAGACCCTCTCTTTCTTGCATTTGGATGCTTCTCTTCAATTTCAATTTCAGGGTTTTCCTTTCAAGGGTTTAGATTTCAGGTAAAAGCAAGTTGGCCTTGAAGACAAGCATTTTGTATGGCCTTGTGAGCCAGGCTCGGCCTAACCTTTCCATATATTAATAGCCCATGAAATATTTTGGACCGGGGTTGGCATGGCCCACTATTAAAATAGAATTTAATTTTGATACACAACATAGATATCAAACCCGGCTCGGGGGTTGACCCAGCTAGGAGACCGAATCCCGGGTTTCATAGATCAACTCGGATCAACTCAGAAAATTTTAAAAAAATATATTTAAAATTTTAATATTTCATATAAAAAAATCAAGAAAAAATCCATGTGAATATAGATTATACATGTTGTAAATAATGAAGTTTAAAAGAATATTTTAAAAAGTTTTTTTGTCCCACATTAAAAAGATACTATGTTATGCTTTTAAGTTGAAGTATTTAAACAAAAAAAATTTTTTTATCCCATAATGAAAAAACATAACTTTTTTTCTTGTAAACATAGAGTATATATACGAAAGAGTTTCAAATCTCATATTAAAAAAATATAACTTTTTTCTTATAAATATAGAGTATATATATATACGAAAGGGTTTCAAATCCCACATTGAAAAAATAATTTTTTTCTTGGAAACATATAATATATATACTAAAGGGCTTACCAATGAAGTGATGGTCTAGTGGTTAATGCACTGTTATATCCCTATAAGAATGAGAACACATGTTTGATCCCTAGAAAGCACACTTGTTGGGAGGGACAACCACGAACTCTGAACGGAACTAATCTCACCTTTTAAAAGGGGTGTGAGAATATCCAGGTTAGCAAAAAAAAAAGTTTCAAATCGCAAATTTTCAAAAATAAAAATACTTTTCTAATATTTATATAGTGAACTTTAAAAAGTGTTAATAACCAATTAAAAAAATATGAAAAAAAAGGATATAGGAGAAAAACCACATTTGAAAAAAAAACATCGAGTCTCGCTCGGGTCATAGGTCGACCAGGTTTGGCCAAGTCGTTGCACTGGCCGATCTTTTGACAAACTCGGACTGGTCCAGCCACCGGATCGACTCACCGGGCTAGTCCGGATTTAATAACTATGATACACAAAGCATGCATTTCTTTCTTGTTAAAAGAAAAAAACATCAATATAAACATTCTTATTTTTAAAATTTAAAACTCTTTTTTTATTTATTATCCTTTTCATTTAAAACTATTAATTAATTTTATCATCAAGGGATCTTTATATTCCAATTGTTTTAGCATATATACACTTAGACTTTCACCATTAATTTTGTACTTTCTAGGCTAAGAAGGAGAAAATTAATAACATGAATATTTAATTAATTATTATTCAAATATCAAATAACATGTTTTTAAAATATATTGAATTTGAAGATATCATCAAACACGTATGCACAATACTATATGTAAGAATGATGTATTTTAGCCTCTCTTTGTAAATATCGAGATTATATATATAATCTCGATATTTACAAATTGTGAGATTCTTTTTCTAATTTTCTATGATTCAAGACTAATTGCATCGATCCAGTCATATATATAGTTTTTTAAGAAGAGATTTCACATATAGTGATTGAAAAAAATGGTTACAGCTTGAATCTACGAGACTTCCTCGATTGGTCTCAAGTCAAATATGGGTTTTTGTTCGCCTCACACGCTTCTTATCAACAATCAATGAAATATGGGTTAATTTTACACGGTATCTCATCGCTCGCATGCAGTAGCTAGCGGTGCCACTTTCTAGATAAGCTAGCAGAGATAATGCGAGCGAGGACCATTAACGATCATGTGTTCACTTCACAGTTTTGTCAAAAGCTAAGAAGGATAGCTACTGATCATGCATGGTCCCCATATATAAATGGTGAGGCCAAGGTCCACCATGCACATGGATTCACCATAAATCCTTGTGCTTGTGCACCCAATTCTCCTCTTCTAGATACTGACTGACATTTCTTCACCATATTTTTGAAGTCAAACAAAATCATTCCTTATGGCCCAAACTACTTCGATCAAGAACTTCAAAAGCCAGTTTCGTGATAGATAATGGAGTTCTATACATGATATCGATCTTACATCATAGAATAATGCTATATTTATCTAAAGATTAAATCGCAATCAAGTCCTTCATTTATTGCCATGGCTTATACACAACACATTGCAATATTCAAATTCGCTTCATTACTCAACAGCCAACTCTCACCAACAGCAATTTATGCCTTTTTTGTTGTTTTTCAACTGAACATGGTAGAGTGGTTGTTCGTATTGAATTCCAAACAAGATCATAAATTTGTATGGCATCAGCTAGGTATGCAATAAATCCACTAGCTAGGCGTTAGCACTGGTGCTGCTAATCGCTGTCATTTACTGCTCTTTATTGGATTTGGAGTCCTTTACCACAAGCATTACAAGTTTCGTTGCATTAATTAGGCAGTTGATCACATGATGAACAGCCACGTACACATACGTATATCGCATGCAACTTATTGTTCTATGTTTTTCCAAATTTTCTAGGATTACACTTTTATAGGATTTAGATTGCTGGTCACGCGGCTACAACCTACGACCTATAACCTTAAGAAATGGAAGTTTTAAACAATGAATCTGGCTAAAGGGATACATCTTTTCTTGTCGTCGGGGGTTATGATCTATTGTAGAAATCCTTGTTCTAGTCGCTAGAATATCTTGATCATTATGCCTATGCTTTTAGGGATTAGCTAGGCTCTCTTTAAAATGACCTTCGAGAGATTACTGCATGTGTTCATATAATTAGACAAATGAATTTAGGTTAAGCTAATTAATACGACTTTTCTGTCCTGTTAAATATTAACGCTAATCTCTTAACTAATAAAAAAATATCATAATTATTGACTATTAATACTAATTAGACAAATGAATTTAGATTAACTATTTAACCATGTTTGGTAAAACAAATTGCTGATTATCGATAACACTGGTCACTAATTATAATATCAGTACCTTGGTGGCATGCACAATAGCTAACTGACCACTATGAAATGTACCCAGATTAAATTTGCCTAACTCAATAGAAGTTGGTGGAGTCAAAGAGGAAATTGCAATGACTCGATCGACAAAAGAATCTTTTGTCAGGTCAGATACAACGCCATCTACTTCCTACAGAATATTCTCCGTTGATAAGGCCTCCATGATTGACATAGCTTTTTCTTAATGACACGAGAAAGGATCCATTTGCACAGCAAGAATTGTATGGGATTTTTTTCAGGTCTTATCAATGCTTTCTGAGAGTAGTTTCTTTCTTCTTCTTCTTTTTTCCCTTTGAGAAACTGCTTTTATTTTAAAAAAACAGCTTAATTAAAGGTTGAAATATATAAGTAAATAATTATGGGATTTCATAAATTAACTATGATTAAGTTCAGTTACACGCATGGGAATTATCTTTGGAAAAACCAAAACCTATATAAATGGCTTTCCAATATGTTCCAAACAAAACGGGGGAAAACCATTTGTACTAAACCAATACTATATATGTGTATATATAGATCATCATTCTTCTTCTTTAATTTGAACAAATATTGATTATAGTTTAAGCTAAGCAAACATGCAATATGATCATGAACAAGTATTATCGATCATGACATGATCCATACAGAATAAGACGATAATGGTCGCTCTACTTCATGGTTTGTGCTTCTGGGTATAGATGTAATCGGTGTGAGCAGCAAGTGTCCTTCTCATCAAGCACTCTTCCTCACCAACTCCTTCACAGCTCTCTTCCATCACCTCTGCATGCTCAGCATCAACAACCTAAACAAATTCACAAATTATAAAAACCCACTTATATTAATCAAATCATAAAAACCAATTAATTAAAAAAAAATCATAAAGTTCCAAGTTCAACCAACCTTTTGTTGGTTCTTCGCCAAAGAACCATTAGGGAAGCCTGGCTCAGGGCGGGCGGCGTAGGTTAGAGTGGAGCAGAGGAGGAGGAATACGATCAAGAAGAGTGTTGTAGCCTTAACATTGGCCATCGTTTTGCTTACTAAGTTTGAAAGAAAACTAGTATATGGGAAAGATAGAAGATAAAGCTTAGATCATGAGACTTGAGAAGACGAGAGATCGAGTGGTGGGTATTTATAGAGAGGCAAGAGTAATGGTAATGGTATGAACCTGTGATGGTGGGAGTCTTCTAAAATACCACATTAAACCCAGAGTATTTTTTTAATATTATTCTTCTACCAGAAAAGGAATTTAAAAAGAAAAAGGTGGGATTAATTAAAGGAAGACCACTGGAATTAATACAAAAAGAAAAAAGAAAAAAGAAAAAGAAAAGGTTTGAGGATATCACCAAAGATTTGTATATTTATACAGTGACTTGGCCGACCTGGGTCTGGGACGTTTGGCATAAAGAGCAGGGAAAAGTCAGGTTGTTGGCTTGCCATGGGTACTGAAAAGTAAACGGAAGAAAGTAAAACGATTTAAAAGAAAAGGAAACGAATCAAATTTCATTTTTTTTCGCTAATGATGTTTTATTGATTTTTGAACAAATTATAAGATTATACTTATTTTATCGATAATCCAAAAAGGGCAAATTCTAAGATTATACCTATTCTAAGAAAAAGGGCAAATTGGTTCTTTGTCATGCCTCCTAGCTATTTGTGTAAATTCTATCGATAATTCAAAAATCAACAACATAGAATTTGTTTGTAAAGTAAAATTCCACTTTAGAAACCTATTTTTAGGTCTTTTTATGATTCAGATTCATAGACTAGACCCAAATTACTGTTTAGAAATTATAGTTTTCTATCTTCTTTTTCCTTATTCATGTTTAGGTTTTGATTATTTCTGGATTTATTGATAATCAATTTCTTTTCTATTTCACCTTTAGTTCCTTGGAGCATATTATTTAAGCTATGTTTTGGCTTTTATTATTGAATAAAATATTATAAACTTTGAGGATTTTTCTATAGTTTTGTCGGTTGTTCTTGTTTTTAGGGTTTTTCAAAATTAACAAACCCTATATATGGTTATAACATGCATTATTTGTAGATCAATTATAGAATCTAGACTTGATTAGTAGAGTACTCCTACAAGATTTTATACTGATAATACAATTTATAGATAGCTAACAATCTAAATTTTCATAAACCTACCAGACACAATAAAAAAGATTTTGATTTTGTTTATAGAGAGATTACTAGAAAGGTAACTATCTAATTAAACAATGATTCTAATAAATTAGTCTAACATAAATATTTGTTAAAGGATTTCTACCTATATTGGGATTATAACTAATATCTAACAATCCCTTTTTTAAATTGATATTCTTAAACACTCAATTTAACAATGATTATAACTAATTTTCATTTAACCTTGTATCAAACATCTATTTTACACCAATAATCTTTTGTCTTTTTAAAAGCTTCGTCAATTCTTGAGTATTGTTTTTCTTAATGACATCAATTCCATCATCCCTAACCCTTTGTCATTTTATTTCTTTAACAGCATCTTTAGAAGTCACTTGATTATAATATAAGAATAGAGCAAAATAAGTAAGTAAATCATCAAATTGATTGATTCTAGTTACCTCATAATCATTCATCAATGTAGGTATTTTTCTAACATATAATTGTTGATCATTATTTACTGATGTTATCAATGGGATGTGATCACGAACTAATTATGTTGAATTTCTCATAAACCTCTTTTTTTTTCTCATCATTAAGTTTTTTTCAAATCTAAAGCAACTTGTTCCAATTTTTTTCTGTTTTTTTTCTCTAACAAAAGCAATATGGTGAAGCTCACTTCTATTTTCTAGCTTAAAAGATTTCTCTTTATCCCTTAAATAGCCTCCAATCTCTTCACATCTTTTATCAATATTGTTATTCAATTCTTTTTTCTTCTTTTTTCTTCTTCTTTTTTGCATCTTAATGGCCATCAATAAGTCTCCATGTTTCTTTTGAATCCTGTTAAACCATTAAAAGTATTCTTGCACCATTTTATTCATGAAATATTCACACTCACGACTGAATGACTCAACATCTTACTTATGTTGATCTTGTATTGCTTTCTTCTCTAGTTTAAGGTTATCACTCTCATCTTTGGGTAACCTAAAAACATCTTCTCTCTTTCCATCTACAAATTCAACTTCCTATATTAGCTCTTTCAAATTCAAATTTTCCCTTCTTATTTTTCTTGTTCATATAACAATCCATCAATAAAGACACTTCTTCTTTCTTATCTGTAGAATTAGATTTTTCACTACCACTCATATTCAGATTAGTTTGACATTTAGATTTATATCCAAACTTATAACACTTGAAACATTCAACCATAGGTTTGTCCACTAGCTTTAGCTTGTAAAAAGTTGAATAATTGTTGCATATCCTTAATTTTTTGATATGGTGAAAATCTACAATTATTGTTATTTGTACTCCTTCCTCTTATTTGTCCACCTCTTTGTAAAGTAGAAAAACGATTGTTAGATAAAACTTGTAAAACTTGCTTTTATTGTATTATCGACTTAACTTTTGCTCATGAATTAGCAAGGAACTTTGCAATTCATCAATATCCTAAGCTTCCTTTATTGAACATATAAGAAAATTAAATTTTGGTGTCAACAATCAAAAATATTTCTCAATGATGGTAATATCCATAGATTCGCATCTTGTTAATGATTGTTATCATTCATGAAACATAGTTTGTGGCTAACTCTCCTATATTCACCCTAAGCAAATTGAATTCTATTCAAAATGCTTAAAGCTACCGCCTCTTTGATCTAGTCGGTCTTTGGTACTTCTTTCCCTTCGAATCCCAAATATAATTGGAGGTTTTCTTATAAAAAATGATTTTTAAGATTGTACAATCAATTGATTGAAAAAGATAATTATTTACCTTGAAATCTTTTAATCGTTGTGCTTCTATCTTCGTTCTTTGCATTTCTATTATTATTAATATGTATGGTGGTTCAATTATTCATTGAGAAACGATTTGTCAATACTTCTTTGACCTTAAAAAGCTCTCCATCAACATGCTCAAATGATTATAATGTTTATCAAAGCGAGGAATGGTGGGTTCAACAAAATTATCGAAGGCCATGGATTATTTTTTTTTTAACTTGTTGCAATTTTCTTTTGATTTGTTGTAATCTTCGAAACTAAAGCTATTGCTTCTTAATTTATCTTTGAGGGAGAAAAGGGCCGTTGTGTTTTCTCTCATAATTAACCTTAGTTGTGATACCAACTGTAGAAAATATCTATTATCAATTGTTAAAAATAGAACATACAAGTATTTGGATGAGCCTCCAAAGATTTATTGATTAATTCACATTTTTTTTATCAACACACACTATTAATTCTGAATACATTGACTCTTATATTTATAGGGAGATTAATCTTCTAATTATCATAATCTAACTAGAAATCTAGCTATCTAATTAAATAAGGATTCTAATAAACTAGTCAAACACAAATTCTTTTTTTTTTTTATCAAGGATTTTACCTATACTAGGATTACAACTCATATCTAACATAAATAGGATTGTCTATTTTATTTTTTAATAAAATTATTGACAATTAGAGTTTATTAAAATCATAATTGTTGTTACCTAATTTTTTACACCATTTTTGAAGTATTTTCGAGAGAGAGAAATGGCAAAAACAACAAAAACCCAAAAAATATGTTATTGATGTTTTTATGTCACTTACAACGTCTTTTTCGATGCATTTAGTTGTTAACATATTTTTTAAAGTTGACGTTGAAGTTGTTATTTAAAAAAAAATTACATAGGGACCAAATATGAAAAGAAAAAGGTTGAGGGATCGATTTGTTTTTGGGTTACCTGGTCACCAAGTACACACACAAAAAATAGGAAAGCCATAAAAAAAACCCTAAAGAAAATATCCATAATAAAAAAAAAAAACTAAGCCTATTTTTTTTAGGCACCTATGTTGCTACTTCCCCTCTCTCAGCCATCCCCCCTCTCTTCACAAATCTAGCCATACACATTTACTTCCCCCCTTTGTTGCTAAAATTAAACCACCCACAGGCCCTCACAGACCTTCCCCAACCAATTACTCCCTCTATCAACCATTGTTGAGCAACTCTTACACACAAAAAAAAAAAAACCTTGAACTCTAGACCCATTCCCTACCCCCCCTAAAAAAAAATTTCATTCTCTATTTTCCCTTCCTTAGATCATCCTCATTGTTGACCATAACAACCATAGTTCGTTCTAGCCAGCCACCGTGTCCCTTACTAGCGATTTCCTCTCACCCTAGTAACTCCATCGTGATTCAATCATGACAAACCAGAGACCTCCTCCCAGTAGCGATGTCTCCTCCCCCAGCAGTGGCGTCCTTCACACCGTGACCATGCTAAAAATCTATTGATTGGAATCAACACCACCAGATCTGTCCCTTCACTCTACTCACTCTTTCAGCCGACAACAACTCACCATGACATCAACCACCTCTTCCTCCATTGGTCATTGTGTATGTTTGAGATTTATTTGTAAAGAGCTCAAAAGAAAAATGTAGAGAGAGGTGAATTTATAAAGAAAAAAAGGGAATAAACCGATTGTGTATGTTTGAGATTTATTTTGTTTGCAGGTAACATAAAACTACACAGCTGACAAGGAAGGGAAGAGGTGAAGGAGCAGTTTCAGATCCAATAGTTGTTGGCCTTCAATAAATAACGACGCATAGTACACGCGCCACCACTGTTTCAGCAGCCCTTTTGAATTGATTCCACTAACTCTTGGATACTTTAAACGCCTTCAGAAGGTCGATTCATGACCTCAAATTATTTTTTTAACAAATTGCTATAATCTTGTGGAATTTGAGACAAGGTTTATTGTTTTGTATAATATTTTGACTATTTGGATATTATTGATTTGAACCGATGTGTGTTTTTTATTTGATATTTTGTGTTGGATGCTGTGTTTATTTTTTTGGAGTAATTGCTGATTGAGATTTTTTTTTTCATGGTTTATGTTTGGGTTTGGTGTTTGCTTGCTTTTGAGTTGATTTCAAATAGTAAATAATTTGTTTTGAAATTGATATTTTGTTCGATTTAAAACATATTATTATGTTTCGCCAAACGTGGCTTTAGTCAAATTTTCAAAGGTTCGATGACAATTTTACAATCAATTTATATTTCCCCACTTTTGTTTCACCCTTTCATATTTAATATATGGAATTGTGACCTACACGTGAGATATTTTTTCGATATTAAACGTATCGTTCCTTAAAAAAACAAAAAATCTTTCCTTCAAAAATACAATTTCAATTTTAATTTTCATACAGTCAAGTTTCTCAAAAATATAAAAAATCATATCGTAATTCCATATAAAAATTAAAAATAAATACATATTTGCATATATTTTTGAATTTAATAACTAATTTATTAAAGCTATGAGAATTTGGGCTCTATTTCAAAAATACAAGAAAATTATTTTGTTTTCTGTTAGTATCTAGGATTATAAACTTATACGTAAGACATATTCCTGATATCAAATAAAAAAATAGCTTCTTTTATTTTTATATTGACATTAAAACGGTTAGGTTTTTAATATTATAAGATAAGGATCTCCTTACTGAGAAGAAGTTTTCTTAAATGTTAGACAGATCAACGCTTAGAAAATACAACAATACCTTAGTTTATATCAAACAGATAAACAATGCAGCCTACCTCAGGTAAAGTATATAAGAGGTGCATGCTAATACCTTATCTCTACACAATTAGTTCTTTTTTCTAGACTTTGAGACTAATTAGAGTTTTTAATGACCAAAATATTAGATAATGATTCTCATTCCCTTTTTCTATTGATAGAGGATAAGAATTCCTTATCTTTTTTTCCCATACCATTCCCGATCTAGGAGGATGATTTCCACAACAGTACGACACACGTATGACAATATTAATTATATTTACAGTTTAACCCTAATTTTAAGTCTGTGGAATTGTTTTTTTCTCTATACACTACGTCAGTGATGATCTTCAAGTTTCCTCAACTCTGTTTACAAATATTTAAATCCAACTGACATTCGTATTCTAGATTCATCTGGAAGGCCAGGCCACCTTCTTCTTTTCTTTCCTGATTACACTTGAATAAAAGTCACCATTGGCACATATACAGATGGTCTGAATACTACCATTTTGCTTGAGAATACGTAGTTGACACTTCTGTAGGAAGCATCAATTAGTGGCAAATAAATAACTGTTTTGATTGTGGACTTCTAACACGCTATGATGAATGGCATATTGACCTCATAAATTCCACCACCATTCACGTATTGAATGTGTTGCCCACTGATATATATATATATATATATATATATATATATATATATATATATATATTTCAGGTCTCTACTCGGTATCCATTCCATGCATGCAACTCTGAAATTAGAGTGCACATCAGTGCTAATTAGTGCTCACGATCCAGATATGCAAATGGTTAAAAAGATCACAAAACCTTATTGCTTTAGCCAAGAGGAATGGTGGTGGTAGCGGAAATCCACATTGTGAATTAAAATAAAAGATCACAAGGGTGGTTCGTTCATTAGTTAGGCCTCTTGTTTAATTCTCATCTTCCTTTTCCTTTTTTGTGGGTCACAGGCCAAACTCATGGATCTTGTTTTTAACTAGAAATCGCAAGATTTTCTAAGCTACATTTAAGAGAAGGAAAAAAGAAATTCATGACTCATAAAAAAATATATAAAAAAAATGATGGAATATCTTCACCTAAAACTTATTTCTTTTCTGTATATCAATTTCTTTCTTAAAAGTGAATTCTAATTAATAATTATTAATTACTCCCAAGTAAAATAAAATTTCTTTAAACAATGATTCATATTCCGCACTCGCTGGCAACAAAATTAAAATCAATAAAAAATTGCAAAGAATATCTTCTACTAGATTTTGAGTAGGTGTGGATTGTTCTACTAATAAGTTTTTCTTCCTTTGATTAATAAATGACTTCTGAGTCCCTTTTTTTTTTTGCCATCATTTATGTGATCTTATTGACTCTCCACAGGACATTTTGCCAACACACACATACAAAATCTTATATAATTGTAACATAATTAAGATCAATAAATAATTAGCAATTCAACAGTTAATTTTCAGTCAATAACATGAATCAAAACTAATTTGGTCACGATGTCACAATCAGAAGCCGTATCCCATTAATTCTAGCAAGGACTAAAATGCTTGGCAAGTACAGGTTGGTGATATAAAGAATTCAATGAACCAAGAAAAATAACTATATATATAAATATATATAGATAGATACACGAAGATTATTCAAAGATTCATAACGCTATATTCTGGCTGTTTGCATTTTTCACATTATAACATGTATACGTCAATATATATATGCATGATCTCGCTAACTTTGTTTGCAGAGGTTGACTAAGGGACACTGGAAATTAAACATTTATATTTGAAGAAAAAACAAAGAAGAAGAAAGAAAGAAAGGGAGCGTTTTCCTTTGAATAATATGGTGGCAAGGAATCGCGTGTTCTAATGAGAAAGATCAACTGGTTTAACCGAAAGCTAAAGCCAATGTTGAAGGAGTCAAAAGCATTTCTAAATGAAATCCTTTCGGTAGGTAAAGCAACGCAAATTGCATATTCCTTCATCAAAATCCCAAACGTATCGACGACTCCATGTTAAATAGGAATTGGGATTTGTGTATTTCGATCCTTTAATGGATTGGATTCCATTAAAGGTCAAGCTGTAGACAATTAATAGAATCATCATAACCCCTTTCTTTAATTTTATATATATATTCTTTGTCGGTAAAACTATTATGAGTCTTTTTTTTTTTTTGTATTTCTTTTATATGATTTGAAGAATGTATTCCCGTATTAAATTGTTGCATTCCACAAAATTATTGATTCTAAAATTCAAATTTAGAAAATTAAACAAGGAAAAATAAGCTTCATTGACAAATTCTAGTACTGGCTTTTCAACCTTATTATATTTATACCACTCGGTTGGTGGTTTCATACTGGATTAGGCTCCTTCGCACCCAAACTCCCAAAGTCTTATTTCCCCTTGATTTTTCTATTGGCTATCACTGGACTACATTTCCATGACAGCTAACAGGCTGTTTGAATAACAAGAATTCATTTTGAAAAAAATTACTAGTTTTAGGAGCTCTTTGGTCCTTATAAGCTTAGTTATAATTTCACCTAGCTAGAGATCAATATTCTCCTTTAATATCCATTGCAAATACTAATTAGAATATATATATATATATATATATATATATATATATAAAGGTTGGTAAGACTTGAAAAATATATTTTTAAAATTGTTGGAAAAGAATTTAGTCTTTGTTGATGTGTAACTAACCCGAGAACATTTTCACTGTGTAATTAAAGAGGAGGAGGAGGAGGAGAAGGAGGAGAGCGCTCTCATCTTCAAGTTTTATTAATAAATAATACCTAGCATTAAATACCCTGTTATTTGTAAAGATATTATTTAAAAAATAAATAAAGATTAAAAGGAGTTTGTTTTGTTCGAGGATTTTATTGTTCCATCTCTCAGGATTTATTTAATTTTAATTTTTTAATTCAAATCACTGTTTTACTTCTGTACCTTCTAAATAGTAAAGGAGTTAAGCTTATTTTAAGAAAAATAGACTAATTCGATTCAATTAGTTTAATGTATAATGAACTTCAAAATTCATAATTATTTTAATTCGGCTTATCAATTTATTTTATTTAATAAGAAATCTGGTTCCAAACAAGATATAAAAGTATAAAACTGATATAATCAATCGTGATGGTAATGTTTTAATTGTTTTTATGGCAATAAAATGACAGGGATTTACCAAATACAAATACAATTTCTTTTTTGTGGCCATAGAATATGTAGTTTTAATTTATTTTTACACAAATCACTAGAAGTGACATTTCTAAGGGTTAGCTTATACGTGAAAAAAAATAATTAATTGCCTCTAGCCATAGTGATCATATGTGGTGAATGTTTATCATTCTGAGAATTCATGAGCAATCTATTCACACTTTATTAAAGAAGTTGTGAAAGTTGAATGGTAGGGTAGACTGAAGAACTGGCTTCAATTATGAATTTAATCTGACTAATTGGTGCAAGTAAAATGAAAATAGGGTCTTCCATATCATGTGTAATTGCCTGGGCAGTGGGCTCCATGATAGAAATTATATGCACAAATTAAAGATAAATCTTTGAACCTGTGCTGCAGAGTAACAGGATTTGACTACACACCATGACAATTAATACGAGCACAAATTAGGGCTCAAAGTCTACCATGGATATATGAAAAAGTGTGAGGCTTTATGCCAATATTTCTTGCTATAGGCAAAACCTATATATGTTTTACAAGTTGCATTGTTTCTCTACCTTCATTTCACATGTCTCTCAAGGTTGCAATTGTCAGTGGAAATATGGACATGGAGTTGCAATCAAACAAGAGTACAAGAACACTCTCTTACGTGACCAAAACGTTGCCCATCAAATGATAGGATAGTCAGGAAGCTGTTCGATGCAATTAGGCTAATTTGTTTGAACCTGTTGCTGATTGAGGTTCGGACAGGATATCGATGCCTAACTTCTACAGAAAGATGGTCAAAAGGGGCCAAATACATGAGTGTGAACCAAGAAAAATACGCTTCTTTGATGCTAAGTCATAACAGCGAAAAGGGCATTCCAAATATTATCAAAGAAAAGTTATTATTGATGTTAATTAAGAATTATTGCGACATGAAACTGAACTTGTCAGTAGCTTCCCACCACATTTATAAACGAAGTCTCACGTGTCTTGAATGGAAGGGTTCCTGATGTGGGAACAAATTATTAACGAATGGTGAAGCCATGCTGATGCAGGCCATGATGTCAAGGATGGATGGATATCAAGCCAAATACTGATTCTCATAGAAGCCATGGTGTCCTCAAAGCTGTCCTTCCAGTAGTCATGTCATGTGGCCTCAAAACTAAAAGCATTGACGAGCAGCCTTTTCTCATTCCCCTGGGAAAGGGTGATCGGATAAATAGTAGTAATGATCATAGATAGCATGGGCCATTCTGGTGTGGTTATCCTCACCTTGGCCCATTTGATCTTTGTTGCTCCCGGTACTTAACTTTGCTTATTTTGGACTCTTTGGCTGGGATAGCAAGCAAAAAAAAAAAAAGCAAGGAAAGAAATAGACATCTATGATTGGACTTGACCCAATTATGTGGTAATAAGGGAATAATTCCGTTCCATCTTACTTTCCCAAGAATACGCTCTTTTTCCTTGGTTTTCATATGCAGGAGAAAAAAAGAGATGAAATATTTTTGTTTTCTTACAAGAAATTAGAATATTTAAAAAATATATATAGTAAAATAACACGGTTTAAAGAAAATATAAAAATAATATATTGTGATTGGAAAACATGAAATTCAAGTTTAATGTTATTTAGAAACATGATATTCGAAAGAGAATTGTGAAATGAGTTGCACAAATTACAATAAAAAAAATTAAGAGAAAAAAAAATTAAAAAAAAAAGACTTTGAAGGGCACAATGAAGCCTCTATTATGATATCATTAATACCATTAGAAAGATCTTAATTAAACGAATCTAACAACACCAAGAAAAGTCACCAATGATAACTCAAGTGTACCATATTTGTCGTCCAAAAATGGCAGGTCGCTCACTAGCATTTGGTAGTAAGTGTGTCTCACTTCATTCACCATTGATGACTTTTTTTTATAACATTGGATTTATCTTGTCGAAATCTTTTTAATCGTACTAATGGTATCATGACTAGAGTTTTGATATGACTCTAGAGCTTTTTTCTGCTTTTTTTTTCCTTTTATCTCTTCTTTTTCTTCACAAAATACAATGATGAGAGAGGAACGAGAAAAAAAAACCTAGAGGCACATCGAAGCTCCAATTATAACACCATCAATACCATTTAAAACATCTCAAAGAAATGAATTCAACAACACCAATGAAAGTCATTAACAATGAATATAATGGTCCACACTTATCGCCAAAGACAAGTAAGACACTCGCAACTTTTAAAGGGCAATTGTGACACACTCGGATTGTCATTGGTGACCTTCTTTGGTGTTATTAGATTAGTTTTATTAAAGGTTTTTAATGAAATCGGTAATATCATATTCAAAGTATCGGTGTGTTTTCTATATCTTTTTTTTATTATTTCTCTCTCTTCTCTTCGTTGTAATATGTGTTAGCTCACTTTAAACTTTTTTGATATGTCATATTTTTTAATAGTGATAAGCTCGAATTTTGTGTTTCTCAGTTACGACATGTATAAATTATGTTATTTTAGTCTCTTTTTTTAAATTGTGTTATCTTACAAGTTTTTTTAAAAAAACAAATCATGCTAATAAGCAGAAGTAGCTATAATTTTGGTGAGAAAAAGAATTCTTCACACATAAAAAGAAAAGGGCATCCATCACTTTCTATTGATTAGCGTGTAAGAATTCTTGGTGAAATTTTGTTTTAACTCGAGTAGTCAAGATCACTGTCGAATATTTCTACTTATTGACACCTGAAACAATCCTTACACAATTTAGGTAAAAAATTTCTAATTAGAATTTAAGGTACATTCAATTAAACTCCATGCTTTTGCTATTACCTTCATAAATTTATATTCTCATCCAAGCTGGTTTAGATTGTTTTTGTATTCCTGTACATATAACTGTTTGAAAGAGTTTTTTCATCAGATCAAATTTATATAATTAAAAATTAATGAGGTCAATTAATTTAGTTTAAAAATTAAAAAATATTAATTATATAACCATCACTAATATTTTCTTCGAATCTTGGTGGTGTCAATTAACTCCATCCCATACACGTAGGTCCATCACTGAGTCCATCAAAATATATATATATATATATATATATATATATATGAAAGTAAAGATGCACAAAAAAAACCCTTTAAAAGGTTAATGGCCCAACTGATGCTTAAATAGGAACGAAAGAAGACTGGAGGAAGAAAAAACGAATCAAGAGAAGAAGAACTGATACAGAGGCCAGCAACAGTAGTAGAATTTTGCTGGTAAATAGGATCCATTAATTGTGGAAAAGGAAAAGAAAACAAATCTTAGGATAGAAGCTTTATATCAAATTAAAAAAAAAATAGAATAGTATTTTGTATAAAATAGAAGGCTTAACATAATATAGCATCCTTTCTCTATATCTATATATATGAATAGAGTAATATACAGATAATAATATATATATCATATTTTTCATAATAACTTTATATAAGATAATTACAATATTCACTACCAGAATTTTTGTATTTATCAATAAAAATTTTTATCAGTATTTATATTATCATTTCATTAGCAATTAATTTACGGAGAGAATTACAAAAAAAAAAAAGCTCCGTCAATTAATTATATGTCAGTAATTTTATATTTGTGGATATATAGAATTATATATTAATATATAGTAACCTATAAGCTACAAATGCTTTTGACTCGCGTATACAGAATTATTGATGGTGATCTATAAGCTATTATTGCGAGCTTCATGTTTTATGATTAAATGAAATCATCATCTGTTTTTATTAAACTTTTAATTAATGTCAGAATGGTAGCACCTACGATTTAAAAACCCAAGAACACGAAATGTATCTCAACAACTCACAACAAAATTTACTTAGAGAGAGAAATATCGATTATTTTGTCCCATTTTCCTAACTTTTTCCCTGAAGAATCCTCCAACTCCAGCCAAGAATATTTATACTATATTTGCCACTTGTGTTTCTCAATGTCCACAAGGCATGCATGGCATCTCCATTCTAGAACATTATGGCACTGTCATTGTGTACAGACCTCAAAGACAAGCCTGTTTAGCCTCTAGTTAAACCCTTTTAAAAACTGTCGACCTCTTTAGCTAGGCGATAGTTTCCTTTTTAAAAGAATGGATACCTCTTTTGTTTCTTAAAGGAAGGAGACACGTTATCGAGCCCAAGGTTAAGCCACCAATGGTGTTGCCAGAGTCTTCTTCACTTCTCTGGAGCGGTTCTCTTGCATCTACATCGACACAAGATGATTCTGACGCTTCTATATATATATATATATATATATATATATATATATATATATATATATATATATATATATATATTTCTCTCAGTATAAACTAACCCATACGTACGTTAATTTGTATACAATTTTATTTTATTTTTGTACAGATGAAAATATATATTTGTTTACGAATTTTTGTACATGACGTCTATTTTAAGAGCACTAATTAGTAACGAATTTTTGTTACCACTGAAGGCGTTGATAACAAATTTTCATTCCCAACAGCACTATTGGAATCTCAGTTGATTTACAATATTATATATAGCTAATAAATAATAATATAAATAATATAAATTTGCACAAAACGACGTCTTCAACCCGTCCAGAAGGAGGATATATATAAGACTAGTACAGGAATATAGCATTAGAATTTGTTTGTAGCTAGCATATAAGAAAATTAATTAAGAACCAGTCAACTGTGTCTTTCTTCACTGAAACCACGCTCTATTTATTTATGTGGTCTGTTATGGTGAGATCTGAATTTTACTTAAACTATAAATTTTAAAATATTTACTGTTAATTAATATATATATATATATATATATATATAAGTTCTTCAATGCTAAGGATATTAGTGGTATAAAATTAAGGTGAGTGAAACAAATGAAAAAAACAAGAAAAGGCATTATTTTACCACTATGCTTACTATTTATTCAGCTAGGACAGATCATTAGTTTTTAAATCTCTGTTCTTGTCTTTAATTGAGTTTCTTCCTGGTTACTCTCATGATGATTCTAGATAGCTAAAGAGTCTTTGTCCCCAATTCGGTCCTTCAATTTCTTTCAAGGGAAGCCCTCAATATATACTTATTCTCAATTGTATTTATCTAAATCTATAAATTTTATCACTTAGGTTCCCAAGATTCTCTACATTTCTTATCTCTGTCCCTTTGCCTCTTTCTTTTAATAGTTTGAGTCTAATTTATATTTATATATAAATATTTCATGCACTAAAATAGTGCCAATTTGAAGAACATTAATTGAAAAGTTAATGACAATTAGTATTTTTAGTATAATTAATGTGTTTATTATGCACCAAAACGACAATAATTTAAAAAACAATGTTGATAAACATGAACGAAGATACTTGGAAAACAATTGATTAAAAAAAATAAAAAATAAAAAACCTTTTGAGATGATTTGGTAGCTGCCCCTCAACTTACATGTCCCCTTTTCTGGCCTTTCGGAAAAGACAGCACTTCGACAAGTTCATTGAAATTGAGAGGCAGGTTTTAATCATCAGTTGGCACGTCACTCTCTTTCGATTAATCATCTCCTAAGTCGTGTCCAAATGTCAAAATATTTCTGGGGACAGTACGTATTTCTTATGTAACAATTGGGAAAGGCTAAACTGAATAATTATCACTTTTGCTCTTAATAACAAGTGTGGTGTGAGGAAACTTTAATAGGTTAGATTTTGAATTTGATGTTTAAAAATTATTAATTTGAGTTTTATATTTTAAAATTACTGTAATTTTATATGATTGTTAATTTTAAAATTTATAAAATTAATTAAAATATACACAACTTAACTACTCTGAATATCTATATTTATAAAATAAAAAAAATATGGTGTTAGGGCACCACCTCCCCCAAAATGTACCTTGATTTTGAAGTTACCATGATATTAACATACTTTAATTTAATATTTGAGATCTTTCACATTAATTTATCCCGTCTCCTGACTTTGAGTGAATGCTAGAAAGACGAAATAAAAAGAAATAGTATGATATCATTAATTTGCTATTAGTTTTGATGTGATATAATTATATGTTCATAATTAATATAGGAAAGCAAATGTGACATCACTTAAAATCGATCAACGTAATATTCAATCTTATAATAATTGTGAGGCTGATCCCCTACCACTCCATTATTAAACAAGTCTTTTTTTATTTTTTTATTTGACAATAAAAGTATTTTTTAATCAATTCAAGACTTAACATAGTAATTAAATAAGTTTTTTTTATTTAACAACAAAAATACTTTCAGATAGATTAATTAAACTAGGATTAATTTTTTTTCTCAAATGATTTAGTGCATCTTTGCATTAATTTTAATATATTAAAAAATAATTAATAATTTATTTCAATACTAACTCTAAGATTTATATACAGAAATAAAAAAATATCTCTAAATTAAATTATTAAACAATTAAAAATCACCTTGCTCTCTTTGATCAGCCATGACATCCATGCGATGCCACCCAATTTCTCTCGCGGCTCAGGCTTAGCTAGCATGAGCCGTATAGCCAAGCCAAACACTTGGCTCCACGTCAGTGACCTTTCAAACGATTAGCTCCCTGCACACGGATTCATTCATATTGGACACGCGTCAGCAGTGGAGCCGATTGTTTTGTTTCTTCATGGCTAAGCTAAATCAAAAGCCAATGTTTCCGTGGACCCCATCAGCTTATGTCAGCTTCAATTTGCCTTTAAAAAAAGCAACAAAGTTTTAAACGCCATCATAGTGCCCACTGACTGGAAAGCCAATCCCTGTACACATACGGTATTTTATACATAAAACATACGGTTATGGACGAATACACCCTTGAACAGGTATTTTCCATGCCCATGGTGGGTTCCACCAATTTTGCCCATAAATATGAGCCCCCTACGCTGCAATTCTTCCGTTTCCTCCTCCTCCTTCCTTCCTCCCCTCTCTATCGAGCAATTTCTATAGCCATGCTGTCCACAGTTTCGGCCACTTACCCAATGGTTGAACCGATGCTCGACAACCCATTTCAGTTCTTTGAGAATGGTTTTACGCCTTGGGACTGTTTCGACCCCTTTCCAAGTGCTCCTCAATCACCAAAACCTTTTGGTTCGAGTTCCGGTTCGGATGAGTCCAACCTGGTGGACCAGAACCCTGACAATTCAAACTCAAACTCCGGCTCCGATGAACCAAACCCTCCGGTTTCGGTCATAGATGAAAGGAAACGTAGGCGGATGGTATCAAACCGGGAGTCGGCAAGGCGGTCTCGGATGCGAAAACAGAAGCACATGGACAACCTAAGGAACCAGGGGAACCGGCTTAGGGTTGAGAACCGTGAACTGACGAACCGGTTGCGGATTGTTTTGTACCATTGCCACAGTGTACGAACAGAAAACGACTGGCTCCGGTCTGAATATAGTATGCTCCGAAAAAAGCTGTCGGAAACACGCCAAATCTTGATGATGAGGCAACTCCAACAATTCACGTCCGCATGGCCATGCAATAATATTATTTCTGCCACCGAACAAATACCCCCATCATTAATCACTTATTCATAAGCTATTTAATAATAAAAATAAATCATGAAATTATTCACAGTTAAAACAGGAAGAAAAAGAGGCTTTATTCGTAGTTGCTGCTATAAAGCAAAGAAAAACATAATGGAGGGGCTTTCGGTGATTTTTGGTAAAGGGTGTTTTTTCCAGGGCAAAATACTTGGCTTGTTGTCTTGTAAAAAGGATAGTTAACTAGTGTTTGGTTATTTTAAGCAATATCATGCTCTCTTTTGCTGTTCTTTTGAGTTTAAATTTAGCACTGCTTTTTAAGCTCCACTTAATTAGATTATGAACGGCATCATATATATATATATATATATATAGAACATAATTGGCCGGGCCATATGTGTGATGATGGGCAACTTCCAAAGTTAATGTTGGTATCTTCCAAAGTTATTTGAGGGATAAGGTTCTTTCCAATTTCTAATGAGCTTGTTTTTTTTATTATAAAGGAGAGGTATAATTTCAAGATTCTTTAGAAAAGAGGAGATTAATTGGCTTCTTTTATTATACCCATTTTATTTAATCAAGCATTGCTATGGTATGCCATAATTATCTATTAATTAGTCTGGGTTCACACACACACACACACACACACATATAAGGGATTATAATTAATTAACTCCTTTTGTATGTAATTCAATCAAGCATTGGATGCATACTATTTGTGAAGGCATGCGGGTGAAGAGGAGATATTTGTGAAGTCTTCGTGAGAAGAAATTGATGGAGGAAGTGATCAAAACGATGGATCAGTACCTCTGGGATGCGCGGACTTTTTCCCAATAGTAAAATGCTGGAAATAAAGTAAAAAACGGCTCCCATTGAAAGTATATAATGGTAGGAGTGTTTAAAAAAATAACTAAAAAAATCAAATCAAGAAAAAAAACTGAAGAAATCAATTTAAAAACTAGAAAAATCACCTAGTTCAGCTAGGTTTTGATTTCAAAAATTTGAAACCGATTAAATGAATTTAAACTAACTAAAAAACAGGAATAAATACAAGCTTAACCTGATCATAAAACATTTTTCCCTTTTAATTTTTGTTTCAGCAATCCCCCCCCCCCTCTCTCTCTCTAGTGACTCGTGTCTCTCGTCTCTCTTTCCCTTTGTTCTCTACTTCTCTTTGTTCTCTTGCAAAGTTAGAAAAGGCATTACAAAGTCAAAATGTGGGTGCACTGATTTACCTTTTTGTTTTAATAACAAAAACAAAATTGGAAGAGATCTTATTAGGAGGGGGGTGGCGCATGATTTATATTCAAGGCCCAGAATCTTGATTTTAAAATTTTAAATTAATAAACCATTAACTTGAAAGTGTTTTTGTTTCTAATGAATTGGTCTAGCTTTGATTATTTAATGTTTATTGTTAGATTTAAGAGTATAAAATGTTGATTCTTTGAGTTTCTGCTTCTGTCAATAACGGGAACTTCCAAGTAATATAAAGTCTTGTGTTGGTGTTTGTTTGATTTGACCAAGTTGTCTGTAATTTTTGTTTTCATGTTAGTATCTTCTACCTCTCCTTATATTCCTTGGACTGGATCGAGTTATCTTCTTCCTCTACTGGTTTGGAGTTATCGATTTTTTTCTACTTTCAAAGAAAAAAAACCCAATCCAAACTAAATCAAATCGATTTAGTTTGAACTAATTTTTAGTTCAATCCATGTCAAAATTTTTAAAAATTACAAATCCAATTTCTGTTGGAATTTCTAGCTAAAACCAAACTGAACTAAACCAAACCATTATCACCCCTGCATAATAAAAATATGTCCAACCACTCCTTTCAGTGCTACATCGAAGAAAGCAACTCTAGTATCGAATCATGAGCGAAAAACCTATAAACTAGGGGTGATCATTTTCAGTTCGGTTCGGTTTTTATCAAAAAAAAGTAACCAAACCATTTTTTTAACCGAAATCGATTCAAACCGACCGGTTTCAGTTCGGTTATTTTAGAACAAAAACCAGTTCAAACCAACTAGTTCGATTGGCTCGGTTGTTTTCGGTTTGGCTTGATTTTTTTCCAGTTTGGCTTGGTTTTTTTCGATTTGGCTCGGGTTTTTTTCGGTTTGGGTTCGGTTCAGTTTTTTTAAAATTTTAATCGATTTTTTTCAAGGTTCGGTTTTTTCAAAAAAATTTTCTAGTTTTATCAGTTTAATCAGTTTTTTTTTTTTTTGTTAACCCCTACCATAAACTCTCTTAAGAGACCGGCATACAAAAAGCTTTTCTTTCTCTTTCCATACTATTGGATTATTTTTCCTATTTTCCAGTTTCTTAAAACAAAATTAAAATAAATTGATAAAGTTATAAATTTTAATATATAGGGATTGAATATATAGTTTCTAACTATGAGCACTTATATAAATTAACTGTGCTCAACTACATATATTAAGTTATAATAAAATATATAAATATATTTGTTCCAATATTCAAACAAATAGAAAGAAAATCACACTTGCTAATTTCAGTGAATTATAGTTTGGGAACTTCCCTTCTAAAATCTACATTTTGCATTCCGTCACGGTTTTTATTATACGAGCAGTTTGCTTAGACCGACAAATAGCTATTCGACCTATCCAAATTGGTATGGAGTGAAACAAAAACAAAAGACGAAATATTACATTTATATTTGTTCACGCCAAGAATAAAAACCTAATTAACCAAGTATCTCAAGGCTGATAGCTGAGTTCAAAGTTAACATGAGGAATTTGAAAATTTACATACTCAAATCACAAAAACAGAAGTAATTAATACACATAAATTAAAAAAATAAAAGTTTGCAAACTAAAAATATAATAATTATTTTTTAAAACAAATAATTTATTTAGAGTTTATCTTTAAAATTATCTAAAGATAAAATTAATGTAGTCTCGATTGACATATAAACTAGTCTCAAAACATTCATAATTATATCATTAAATAAATAACTAACTCTTAATAATCACCCAGTTCATTCTTAACATAATTGGGTTTTTTTATAACAACAATTTAATGATATATAATATATATATATATATATATATATATATATAGTAAAAGGCTAGCTAGTGTCAAAGTAGACAAGCTAACACGAATGAGTTTAGATATAAATATGCACACAGAGAAAAGAAACAGAAAAAAAGATATTGAGATAGTAACTTAACTCGTTTGTCCAATTCAACAAACCTTCTTAACTTTGAAACAAACCCAGGCATGTGTAAGAAAAATTCCTATTAGTGGACTTCAACTATAGAGTTAGGCGGTGTAAGATTAATTAGAAAACTGGGCTCCAATCCGGTTGTTCATCATAAAAATTCAAAAGATTTCTTGCCAGCCAAATAACCCATAAAATGCCTTGATCCAAACCTTTTTATCTTCATGATGCTGATGCAATTCAACTCCTTCCAGATTTGGAAAATCAATAGGACCTCTTCAACTATAGAGTAATTAGACTTGATGTAGTTCAGAAGTGCTTAGTTGTCTTTTCCAAGTAGGATTCCAAGACCAAACTTCATTGTTCCATTACCCCCTTTCAATATTTCTACTTGCTGGATTGAGGGACAAACCATGAAGCCGATGGAATAGATATTTAAGAATGCCACAATCTAGCCATCGGTCATTATTTCCAAAAAAAAAAAAAGATATATCTTTCTCGTTGTCCATTTTGTATCTAATACTTTCTCTGATTGGAGCTGGACTGAATTCTACTGTATTGGTTACAAAATGAATACGTACCTTGCCAAGTATCAGATAAAGGAAGATTGAAAGAGGGGAGCCCTTTCTCCAAGGTCCGTCTATACTTCCTGATTATGAAATCTTCCCAACCTTCCAATCTTTTATATATGCTTCTTGATAATGAAAGCCATTTGAAATATATAATTAAAAGTGACTAATGGCTTTGCAATTTAAAATGATGATATCAAGGGCCTAGAATTGTCATCAAAGCGAGGCGATCCAAACAAATTTAAATAAATAAATAAAAGGGCTCTCGTCACTCTCCAATTTTGTTGCCTTTTCAATTTAAGGACAAATTAAAACTATATTATATGCTGAATGTTTCTAATCCTCTTGCTCTTGTTGTTTGTTGTTAATTGTTAATATATTGTTAATTGTTAATGGTTTAATTAAGAAATCATGCAAGGCGCAATGGATTCCTCTCATAATTCTTTAAGTAAATGGAGAACCGATACCTTTCTATCCCCCAATTAATTACTCCTTTAACTCTTGTAAATGTATGTGAGTGTGTATCCTACTACTAAATTCTATAGTGCAAACGTTTTGGGATTGCAATCATAATATCAATGACTAATCAAACAGGGCTTCTTTTGAGTGCTAGGTTAAAAAAAATTAAAGTACTCAACAACCAATCAATATCAATACTTATTTAATTATAGATCCGTTTTAAAGAGAAACATACATAAAGATGCAAGAGGAAATCATACGTACCCTAACTTATCAAAAATAATAAAAATATCTCAATTTTAAGTATAATTTTTTATTTTTTTCCCTCCCTGCTACTTAATTATTTTTATCTAACTTCTGTTGAATAAGTATTTTTAATTACTTTATTAATACCATAATAGTTTCTGGCATTTTCTCCATATTTTTCATCCGATCTTTAGGTCTGAATTAGATAAAAAGTTGCCTTCTCCTCCCAGTTTCCGACAAAATAAACATGCGTGGGGGGTTATTATCAATGGGAAAAGGTATTGATTATAACCCATCTCAAAAAACCCTAAACGCCATACTTGAGGTTATGAAGGTTTGGCTCTGCTCGTCTCTTCTCTTCTTCACTGGTATGTCGTAAAGACAAACACATTGTAACGTACTGGGGCATCTCATATTTGCCACGCTTTGACTTGAAATATCATCTACTGATCGATTTTTCTTTGTTTTTAATAGCACACTAGGGTTCGAATATTCCTAAATCAACAATTTAAAGAAATTTATGGAATAATTAACATCTCATGACCCAATCCAATGGAAAAGCTGGATCTTTCTCTTCATTTGCTAGTCACGTGTCGGCTTAGCTCTGTTTGCTGCCATTGCTGCCATTCATCAAAAACAAATAGCTGGTAATGTTTGTTTGATGATAGATACAAGGACAGGCAATGGTTTTAATTACCTTTGTTCACTGATAACGATTTTGCATAATTTTCATTGTTTATTGGGTCTTGAAACTACGTGTCAGTAAATTTCGGATAGTCCATGGAGATACGAAGATGGACAGGCAGACAGAAAATATAGCCAGCAGGCCCAGCACAGAGCTAATTATTGTGACAACCTAACCACCACTTTTTGGCTTCCCTTCAAACTTTCGAACTCCATTTTATATTCACTTATTTCGAGAATACGAATTTATCACTATTAAAATTAATTTTTTATTATCAATATGATTTATTGATAATTTTTTTCTATTTTCATGTGATTTTTTAAAAATAATTCAAAAATTATAAATTTTGTATCAAAAACAAAAAAAAATACATAAAACAAAGTCAAAGTAGAATATAAAGATTAAAAATAAATTTTCCAAATAAATTTGAGATTGGTCATCTTGGATTTTTTTAACTATATTTTAATATTATAAATTTAAATGATATTTTATTAAATTAAACCGCAATCAAGTTCTAAAGACCTTCACATTTCAAGGGAATAACGTGGAAATGTGATATGGTTTTTATGATGGATTGATATTTTTGTGGTCTTGATGATTGTATACATTATTATTTGCAATAAATATTTAGCTAAGAGTGAGGACAAAATCTCAAATAAATCAGAAGATTTAAGTACTGTGATGATGAATAACCTGAAAGTTATTGTTCTTAGTAGAAAATCCAATGGTCGCTGGAAATCGAGAAATCTTGTTGTTATCTGCCATTAAACAAGAGTTCGAAAAAGTCAAGTTATTCAACGTCCACGTTATCAAGAACAGGAAAGTGAAGCCTTTTATTTCCTTTTTCTGATAGGACTTGACAGAATTACGCTACCCAGATCATGATATTGAATGTCCATTCCCTTGACTTATCATGTTTTCCCTTGCAATCGACTCCAAAAAAATTGCTTTCATGACTCCAGCCATCAACCAAGAAAATATTTAACAAATTTTGTATGGTTAAGTGGTTGTAGTCATGCCCCCAATTCTGAATTCTGCGACTACAAGTTTAACACAGCCCTATCAGAATCTGGGCTATGCTTAGAAAATACAGATTGTTCTTTTCATAGTTTGATAACAAAAGCCTTTGACTTTCAAGAGTTCAATTATTTGATTTCTTGGTTTACAATCATAAACAAAAACATCGAAACTCCTCCATTCAGTAATTTGATTTCTTGAGCATTTTAGAAAAGTGGGGAAAATTAAGAATTAAACGTTAACTTAGTGAGGGTAGAGCAAGAAATGGTTAAAGGGTGGAATTTTTGGAGGTTGTGGAAAAACCCTCCAAAATCTATCTGT
This sequence comes from Populus deltoides, assembly GCA_015852605.2. Classification (NCBI taxonomy): domain Eukaryota; kingdom Viridiplantae; phylum Streptophyta; class Magnoliopsida; order Malpighiales; family Salicaceae; genus Populus; species Populus deltoides. The sequence goes on along the minus strand of CM027576.2, from coordinate 15,662,641 downwards.
GTCTGTATTCAAGAAATTAAATGATGGGTTTTTTTTGTTTTTTTTTTTAAGTTTTAATAGCTAAGTTATTTTGATTTTTTATTCATAAATATTTTATTAAAATATATTTCTTCTAAAGAAAACTGGTTTCTAAAATTTTTTAAATACTTTAGGAATTTAAAATGGTTGAGAAGTTTTTGAAATATTTTTATCCAAAACATTTTGAATTTTTATTCCTTAAGAACGGTCAAGATTTTAATTTTTATTAAATTCATTTTTTTATTTGTTTAACATTTTAAACGAGTATTATTGTGATTATTTTCTTTATTAAATTTTTCTTACAACTATGCTCTTTTAAGAAATATTAATTTTTTTATTCTTAATTACATTTCGAAACTTTTTATGTTTTTATAAAAAATTAATTTTTCTATTCCTTTAAATATTTTGAAATTTTAATTGGTAGTCATGTAACAACTTATTATAATTTATTTTAATTAAATTAAATTATTTAAATTTTACAAAAACGAGTAATATTTGACCAAATCTTTTTTTGTATCATGAGCATATTCTCCCATGATATGAACAAATGGGTGATTATAGGGTATTTTACCAGATTTTTTTATTTTTTTTTAATTCGACTCTCACTTTCTTTGTTTTTCCTCACACTCCATAATTGTATCCTATTATTATACATTATTTACTATTTTACTTTATTTTAGTTTTGATTTAATTATAATTTTAGTTTATAATAGTTCTTGCATACTTAAGAACATGCTTGATTATTTGTTAACATTTTAATTACCTTTTGAATGGTTTTACACCCTTTTTAACATTTTATTTTTCAATCCTTGTTTTACACTCCTCTTAGCATATTTAATATTGCATTAATTTTTTCTTTCTAAATAATTTTAAAAAAAATCAAATTAGTATTATTTGTGCCTATTTTTTATGGTTTTGATGTATTAATATTAATATTAAAATATAAAAAAATATATTTTTAATTAAAAACTACTTTAAAAAAGAATAAATCACCACATTATAAATCAAACACTTAATCTCTTGACATTTAATATCAAATAATCATCTAAACCCAAGTAAAAATCCTTTAAACTTGAAATTTATACAGACTCATATTACTTTGTACTTAATTTTTATCAAATAAATGAGAATTGTGAAATTCAAACTTGTGACAGCTTGAATATTAATATTCTAATACCATATTAAAAAATCATCTCAACTCAATAACTTAAACTATTAAATAAAATCTCAAAAAATAATCTCAACCCAATAACTTAAACTATTAAATAAAATCACAATATACCATTTATATTATTCACCACTTTCAACCCCAAAGCAAATGCAAATACATCATAATTCGCAATACTCAAAAGACGAATCCTAACTCAGTTAAACAAAAACTAGTTCCATATTTTTCAGGAGGCTCCCGGTCCCTAGCTTGGCTGTTCCCGGCCGGTGCCGCACCTACCATTAATTCTATTCTTCAATCTATGGCCGCCATTAAGCAGTTTGTACATATATTCTTTTATATATCTCCTTAGCTAAATTATGGCCACCAAATACCTATGAACCTGATTTTCTTTTTCTTCCCCTTCATCACCTAATTCTTTGAATTGGTTTAAAAGTTAATAGCAGCTTCCCTTTCACGTTTCCCTTGCTTGCCCTTTTGGTTTCTTTGCTGTTAGAGAGTGTAGAACGTATGCTAGTATCTCTTGCAACCCTCTCAATATAAGGGCAGCCTTTCTTCATTTATGAAAATATCCCTTCACAAACAATGAGCCATAGGAAGGTTTACTCACAAGGTAGCATACCCTTTTCATGGGAAGACTCACCTGGAGTCTCCAAGGTCATCCACAAAGAATACACAATAGATATAGGGCTAAATGCCGTTAACATATCATCCCCTACATCCCCTATTTTGTTTCCTCATGACTCCGATACCTCCTACAAGGTCTTAGGCAGTCATGGCATAAAAATTCCTCTCCCTCCATGCGTGAGCGCGAAGATAGAGCCTCCACGAAGAAGCAAATCAGTGAAAGGGTTTAGATGGTGGCAAGAAGACCCTTTCCTTGCAGCTTACAAGGAATGCACAAAGAATGGGAGAAATGGCAAGTTGTCAAGTGAAAGCAAGAAAAATGTCAGGTCTAAACTAAGGAAGAGCAGACTTATCTTTTCGTGCAAGGATTCATGTGATGTCCAGGATGATAATCTGGTTATGCTAGCTAATCTTCCTGCTATCCCTAGAGATAGAGTTCGAGGAAGGTGAAATACATTTGGATTGGACTAGGATTAGTTTCTCTAGTCAAATTAAATTCTTAAACTAATATATGAAACCATATTCTGTCTGCATTCTTACTTAAAAGAGATTTAAACCCATTGCATGTGTGATCCATCGATGTTGTTGATAATATTCTACTCTTAAGTAACACTACTAGAAAATCAGACAAAGCTTTCTCAGCATTTAAAGAAAATTCTGTTGATATTATAAATTGTCGACGGAATATCATCATTATAAACTCGCTCATCATGGTTTTTATTTTATCAATAATTTCATTAATAATTTCTAATACTAATAGAATCATCAACGAAATATTCCATTAAAGTTTCCAAAATAAAATTTTTGTTAGGATTCCCTCCCTAACAATTACTCACAATAAACTCATAGCCACATCAAAAAGATTTTTGAACATCTAATTTTACTATAAGTGGGCCGACGTGATCAAAGCCCAACAACTAAGGATGGTAATGTAATTTCAAGCCCTCCATGATTGCTCTGTATATATAACGCTGTAGAGTTAGGGTTTGAAAGGCATGGAGGAGCGGCAGCCACCTCTAAAGCCTGAACTCTTTTAAAATCCAGGCGTCCTGCTCTTTATTTATTTGTGCTCCTTAACTTATATTTTTTAATCTCTTTCTCTTTAGTTTCTGCTGCCTCGAGAATGATTGCTCATTTTTGTGTCTGATAAAACTTTGAGGCTGTGATGACTGATTACGTTTCTCGATCCTGAATATCATCATGTTAGCTCTTGGACGGACCAAAGTGAGAGCTAGTTTTTCATTTGTTGACAGCATTTGTGCGTGTCTGAGCCTTTCTTCTGTTGATTTCAATTTATTTTTTCTATATTTTTATCGGTTTTGGATTTTGAAATTGTGAAGGCTGTATGGTTTTGGGTTGCAATGATAATAAGATCAATTCCTCGTACTGAATAATGCTCAATTGGGCATGACAGACTCTTTGCACCCATAGAATCTGAGCTCCCATTTCCGTTCCTTCAAAATCAAAAATTGTTTCTTTGTGTTGTTTTTGTTTTGGATCATGTACAGTATGGAGTTAGTGTTTGTGATTATGTTAAATGTTTTTTATTTAAAAATATATTAATATAATATTTTTTTTATTTTTTATTTATTTATTTTTTACATGGTATATTAAAATAATTAAAAAAAAAACTCAATCATAGTTTTAAAATCAGACAAAAAAATCTAAAACCAGACATTAAAATCAGGCAATATGCAGGTCTACCCATTGCAAGGGCAAGGTAGGTTATGGGCATGGAGAGTGACTCTAAAAACAATTTTTAAAAATTAAAAAAGATGTTTTTTATGAAATTTTTTTTTAAAAAAAAAAACTAATGGGCCAATTGTTGGTTTTGATCGTTAAGCTTGGATTGATTAGTTCCTTGATTCAACATGGTTTTTTATTGGAACTTATTTTCCTAGGAATTTGACTATGAGTTTCAATCTTTCTTTTCCTTTGTTAAAATTTAAAAAATAATAATAATAATTTTTTTAGTTATTTGCTCAATTAATGTGTTAATAAAAAAAAAAATATTATTTTAATAATTTTATAAACAAATTATTTTACAAAACAACTCTTATTATATTTTTAAACACCTACCTTACCTAGAGTTCTTGAAATATCCCACATCGACGGATAAAAATTTAATAGCTGATTTTATTAGTAATACTAGTTACTGACTTATAATTTATGGGAAGCTTTGGGAATGGGTGGACTAGAAGATGGGTTGATGTGCTATACTATTCTGAAAAATATATTTTGGGATCATGCGTGGTTATCAAAAACAAATTTATGAGGATAATAAAATCTAAAATGAACAACATCTGGTAGGTTAAACTGAATTATAAAAATTCTTCTGCTTTATATTTTAAAATAAAAATTAATGACTCGATATAAGAAATAAACAATTGAAAGTTGAAACGTTTGGCAACTATAAAGAGAAAAATTGAATAGTCATCATGAGATGCTAATTAAGAACAACAATTTTTAATAGTAATTAATATATTCATATATCATTTTAGTTTTTTCTATTGGAAAATACTAATCAATCGCAATTAATACCCTCTCGTATAATTGAGGAAAAAGTTATTTTGCAGGGGATTTTTCAAGAAGAATTCTCCATCGATTAGCAGTAAGGTCATGACTCCTTAGCCATGTAATTTGCCTTGTAGACGAAGAGCTCTCTATCATGTATTATTATATGATAATTAAGAGTGCTGTCTATTAGTAAATAAACACACTTCCACGGCTAAACATGGTGTTTTTTTGTGGGTTATTGAGCTCAGACATCCCCTTAATTTGACTGTGTGGATGCACAATTCAAACCATTTTAATTTTGGATTTTAAGAAGGGAAGTGAGCAGTGTATCCTCTATGTTGTAAATGATTTATCGGTATTGTGGTAGTTTTTATTTTTTAAAAAACTTTTTATTTAAAAAAATATTAAATTGATTTTTTTAAAGTGTTTTTATTTTAATGTGCTAATATTAAAAATATAAAAAAATATTATTTTAATATATTTTTAATTAAAAAACATTTGTATATCTTCATACTAAACACATAAAAAACCATATTAATAGAGTGGTTATGGTTTAAAGTATTTTTTATTTGAAAATATATTAAAATAATATTTTTTTATTTTTTAAAAAATATTTTTTATATTAAACATAAGTTTAATCACATTTCCAAATTCTAGAAGAAGCTTCACCATTGCTAAGAGTAGGTTGTTGTTGTTTCTCGAAGTCCTAAACATACATGCCACAGCATAACTCAGTAGATATCACGTTTGAACATATAATTGTAGTTATTTTTTTAAAGTATTTTTAATTTATAAATATATTAAAATAATATTTTTTAAATTTTTTTAAAAATTATTTTTGATATAAATATAAAAATAATTTAAAAATATTAAAAATATATTAATTTAAAATAAATATAAAATAAAAAATTTTAAAATATTTTTCGAACACAAAAACAAATACAACTTGTATATCTTGTTACGGTATTCAAGATTTGCCAACACAACTTGTATATCTTGTTACGGTATTCAAGATTTGCCAACGTGTCGTTGTCTTGTACTTGCAAGAGTTAAGGTGTGAACTGTAGTACTCGTTGGACGGTTTTCTTTATTACAGAATCATAATTCATACATGTCTTCAGTTTTGGAAGTTTACTTGATAGTTTGAAGTCCTAGGGTGGTGCATTCCAGCACATGAGTGCACAGTGGACAGTAGTACTGTGCTTAATTTTGCAAGAGAGTTTCTTCTTTGAATCTAATGAATTTGTTGGTAAATAGTTTACCAAGCAACTGGAATACTGGTTTTGCGCCAAGCACAGCTTTATAAACTAATTTGACTTCGCGGGTTAACTCGTAACTTAAGTAATATGGAGCAACCCAGAGTCAACCCTGAAAAAACCCAATAAAATCTCTGTCAAAATCTATTGAATTCTGTTTTCAAAATGAGGTGATTTTTTTGTATTTTATAAAATAAACAAAATTAAATTGATTTAAATCAATCCCTCTTATCCATTACCCGGAAATTACTTCTGATATACACTGATTTGGGTTTCAAAAACGAGGTCGACTGTTTGTGTTTTTCCCAAGCACCAGGCAATGCCAGCATCCCAACTGATAGATAATTTTATTTTTTATTATTAAATTTAGATCAGAGTTTGTGCACTTACCTTTACATATCTGATACTGCTAAGTTCATGTCCAATCAGTAATAATTTGGCAAGCGGGAGCCTCAACATAGGTCCGGTCTCAACAAATTTTCACCAGAATCGGGGTCCCAGCCCTTCGAAAAATCTACACTGATGTCAAGCCAGGGGGAGGCTAGGACCGAAATTGTGAAATTAGGCCGTGGCTGGGCCAGAGCTGCTTAGTTTACCTTGAAAATAAATAAAAATAATGATTTAAAATTAAAAAAGAAAATTCAGTTTTTTTTAAACACCACCCAAGGAACTTGCGGGGTCTGCCGGGTGGGCTGGCCACAAGAGTTGCTCCTGTCTGGAGTCCAGGGAACTCCATCTTAATGTTCAATAGTGATTTCTTTTACGTACATATCCTTGAAGCAACCTACCAACTGGATCTGGAACGGATAGGACAGTGCAGATCACATACTGGCCTACAAAGAATCAATGATCGATATGTATTTTTGAAGTTAAAGCATTATTATATTTTGCTGTTGCTATGGAGGATGATTCATCAGCATCATTGATTCTTCTATCCCCCAACTGTTTTGATGTCTTGCGTGCATATACCATTCCCATGGTTTCCCTCTTCTCCATTATTTTTCTTCGATTCAACATATCCTATCATTGAAACATGCTTCCTGACACAATCTGATAATGCATTGTAAGCTTGCGTGAATGATGGAGGTTATACACATATATATCACATAGATGCAGCAAGTTTAGAAGGTTGAAACCATGGGAAAAAAAGACATTCAACTCAAACAAAGCAGGAGAAAATTTACTTCAATTCACACGTTAAAGATCCCTACAGATCCATATGTGCAAGAATGGCCGATACCTATTCAATTGGGACCTATTCAATTGGGAATCAGCCAAGTCTTTAATTCTAGATTTGAGGGGGGGAAACAAGCAACAAGGAGAAAGAGTCTGCAGAAATTAATAAGATAAATAACTCCAAGCTTCTTCTTCACAAGTTTCATCCTAACCATTTTCTTGATTACAGGGATGGAATAGGGGATCACTTGCAATTATCGAACCAACAACATCCTCATACAGACTAGCACTTTCATTGTTTTTCTTGCTCTCTGCTCTTGGGCTGCTACCTGAACTGCTATTTGAAAGTGAACCAAAAGTCGATTTCTGCAAGACTCCTGTTGGAGAAGATCCCAGCTGCGGGCTGCCATCCCAACCCTCTCTTAAAAGGTTAAGAGCTGATGAGCTTTTGCAGGAATCCGCATGGCTGGCGCTGGTGGTCAGGACCTCTCCTAAAGGGCCGCCAATTGAAGTTCCCCAAGAGATAGGTATCCAGTTGGCTTGCTTCTGGCTTGATTCATTATGGTCACCGCTCACCCTTAAACCCATTTGTATAGGGTCAAACTCGCGAGATAACCTCAATGGTGAGAAGGCAAGTTTCTCTCGCGGAAGTGAGGATGACGACGACGAGAAGTCTGACGAGACCATTGAGATTGACATTGAGAGCTGGGTACAATCAGATTTCAACTCTTCTGGCCAGCTAATGACAGAACGATTTGATTGGTCCTTCGGCCAGTCATCAATGAATTGACGAACGGGATGCTGATCATGGCTTTCTTCATCACTAAAGTTTAGAAAAGACTCGTAGGGTTTAGCGTTAAAGTAAGAGCTCTTCTGCGTTGGGTTAAGGAGAGAATCATAGGAGACAAGTCCAAACTCTGTTTGAGAGCACTGTTCAAATAGGATATCTTGTCTAGGAATACAGAAAGTAGACTCGTCAGATTTCCGGTTGATAGTGGAAGACATCATAGAAACCCTCCGTGCATCTTGTGCTCTGCAAAAGACATTCACTTTTCTTAAGACCAAGCCGATGAGTATAATTTAGTAAATTCGGTGAAACAATGAACAAAGTTTCTTACAGTCAAATGCGTCAACAAGATGTAAACAGGAACCATAACCTCCACAAATACATATTTTTCTACAAAAAAGCCTTCAATCCAAATGTACAATGCAACCACAAATGGGGAAGCTATAATGAAACCCATTGAAAAAGGAATCCTAAGTGTCAACTACCAGGACTAGTCACTGTCACCTAAGTAAAGATGAAATAATGGGGTCAACTTTATGGTAAAGTAAAAGGAAGAGAGTATGAATACACATGCTTTTAGAGAGAAATGCCATCTTATAAAAACTTGAAATGGATAACAAAAAGGCAAATAAAACAAACAAGCAAAAGGAAGCTCAAATGCACATTTTTTACCCGTTGACACGAGCATCTGCAGAAGAGATGGAAGCAGCAGCCGGCTGCAAATTTTTTAACTGTTGCTGTGTGATCACAATGCTGTTCGAGGTAGCGCCACTGGTTGTAATCGAGGTTGACATGGAGTTAGACATTGGCACCACCTTTGAACTGGCAGTCCCAGTAGCAGCATGGCCAGTCTGGCCTTCCACAGGCTTTCTTGAACGATGGCGGCCTCTGTTTATGTGCCTTTCACAATATTTTTGGTCAGCTACAGCATCCCTTGAGCACCGCCATTTCTTGCCATCAGTCCGACGACACCTTCCAGGCTCCTGATCAGTGTTGTTGCCAGGGTAACCTAGGTGGAAAGTGCCCCATCCCACTATGTAGATTGGGAAAGATGCATGAAAAAGAAAACAAAAGGAAATCAGAGAAATGAAATAAATCAGCCAAAAAAAGGGGAGGAAAGGGGAGAGAAAAAAAGACTATTTCACTTCAAACAGAGTATTATTTTATATTTATAATTCGTGTGCATATATATTTGGACATCATTTCAAAGATCATAATAAATTGAAAAAAGTAGGCTATTAGTTTCAGTACCAAACAAGAAAAATAAAACTCCAACACACAAAAGAAAAATTGAAAAAGGATATGCAGTGTTGATTCTTCTAACTATTTCAAAGGAAGGAAGAAGCTTACATGAACTAGGAGGGAATGATCCAGCAGAGGAAAAAGGTACGCCATAAGGGTTGAGAGATTTCTTGAGAGGAATGATTAAATTGGAAGGCACAGGCACACGTGCAGTGATGTATTTGTAGATCAAGGCCTGGTGTTCAAGCTCCATCCACTGAGATGGAGTAAATGGTCCTCTAACCCCAGTAAAAGGCCCATGCATGCTTGCATTCAAGTTTCCAGTGCCATAACCTGCAACATTAGATTAAACATTTCTTGCCTGTAACATTCAAAGAAGCTATATGTATCCTTAATTATATTCCAAATTTGACATAGAGGAAAAAAATAAACTATTGCATAAGTTTTGTCTGTGTACTGTTGATTTTCCTAATTTTTCTAGCTCTTTCCCTCTTTTGTAACTAACATGTTCTAACACCGAAAATTAACCAAATCCAAAGCAAAAATACCTCGCTTATAAGGGTGGGGGAAATCAACTTTTCCCTTTGACAAGACTCAAAATGTGAAATTTCTACTAAATGCCCATGAAAAGACCATCACCAGTACATGGAAACAAAGCCATACGAGGATAATAGCAAAATCAACCTTTTAGATATGAATGTAACTAAAATCTGTCATTTCCCAAAAACCCATTTCTTAAAATCAAACATCAAACAAAATCTTTATGCCAATTGTAACCCAAAGATGAGAACTTCAACCCCAACAAAAGAAAAACTTATGTACTTACCTGCACTTCTGCTAGCGGAAAGAGGTGCGTGCTGGTAGTAAGGAAAACTCAAGGCAGTGTGGTTTTGTGTGTTTCTCTCAACCAACCCAGCATCTTTAACGAGAAATGGAGTAGCTTCTGGTTTTGGAGAAGAGAAGCTTAGCATGTGCTCTTGTTGGCGAGAATCGTTAGAAAACATAGAATTAGGTCTCAGCAAAGGAGCGGGTTGGTGCAGTGGCATTGTTTTGGTGGAAGAGAAATCATCAAGTTTTGGCATCTTTGAAGCCCTCCAGTAATCATCCTGAGCAGATGCAGATGAAGATGATCTTTCTTGCTTAGTTAACACAGATCCAAGAATATTTGGTTTGGTCTCAGGAAGTGAGACATGAGAAGGAGCATGACTACAACTTTCAGGACCCACAAGACCCTCCAAACCAAGAACCCCAAAGTCCATGGCATTAAGCTACAAAAACTGTAAAATTAAAGCAGCAGTTCATGGCAAGAAAGTGAGAGTATAAGAAGAATAAACTTTCATGTCTTGAAACAAAGGGAAAGAAAAAGAGTGGCGCATCTTAAGGGTGGGTTTTGCACTGTCTAGAGAAAGACTTCAGATTAAAAAAAAAGGAAAAAAAAATAAAGGATTGAGCTTTGAGAAGGAAAATAAATAATTGGAGAGAAGAGAGAGGGAGAAGGAGTTGAAACTTGAAACTGAGGGAGCAGACAAGGCTACCAAACACACTCTACACTTCTCGGACATGCTACCATTCATTGTTTTATAGCTGAAAAGGAAATTTTTTGGTCATCTTAAGGAGTAAGGACACTTCAAGTTACCTAAATGTCCTTGTAATTGTAGTATTTGATTTTTTTTTATTATTATTATTTTTACAGTAATGAGATTTTTTTGGTCATCTTTATATTTTAAAAAGAATTTAACAAGTGAACTTATTGGTTCCATACGGGGGGTCAAAAACCCCAATTTTGGTAACAAAAACCTTATATTAAAAAGTATTTGAAAATATAATAGTAGTTTTTTAAAAAATTATTTTTAATTAAAAATATATCAAAATATTTTTTATTTTTAAAAATTTATTTTTGATATCATCATATTAAAATGATCTAAAAATACTACAAAATATTAATTTAAAACAAATAAAAAATTTATTTTAAAAAATATTTTTAAAACACAAAAACAAACCTCAATGTCTGCATCCAAATCAAATCATTAGCAATCTATTATCCATAGTTTTAAGACCCGGCCCAGTGACCGCCCGGTCCAAGACCCAGGTTTCGGGTTTTGACCAGGTCACCAGGTTTTGACCGGGTCGGCTAGGTCATTTTTTTTTAAATTAAAACGACGTGGTTTTGATAAAAAACAAAAGTCAACAGGTTTGCAATTGGGTCTTGCTAAGTCAGCCGGGTTATTGAGTCACACTAGATTTTTTCTTTATCTATTTTTTTTTCAACCTGACACAATTCCAATTTTAAATTGACCTACTAAACCAGGTCGGGTTTCAAAAACTATGCTGTTATCTAAACGTAGCAACCATACAAATAAGCTAAAGAGAGATTCATTTTTTAAAAGGCTACCTAAAACTAATAGTAGCATCGTTGCTGCATCTTAACCTTGCTTGCTTCCTACCAAATACATTTAAAAGAATTAAACTCGTTTATTTGACGGAAAGTTAAGTTATTTAAAAAAAATTTAATTTTTTTTTGTGTTTATTTGCTATTTAAAAAATTAATGAAAGAAAAATATTTTTTAGTTAAAAAATTTTTTTATTTGATTTTCAGAAAAGTATTTTTCTTTTATTTTGGACAGAAAACACTTTCTGAAAGTTGTGAAAAATTTATAAATATCATATTATTTGCTTATTATATCAAATTTTTTAAAATTTTCATTTTAAATATATATATATATATTGTTTTGAATTATTTTTTTCAATTTCATCCTTTAAAATTTGATTTTTGTATTAACTTTGGTCCTCATTTTTTAATTTGTTATTTATTTTTTCCTTGTTATTTTTTAATTAAAATTTTTTATTTATCAAATTTGATCATCATTCTTTTGATTGTTACTTATTTTATTTGAAATAATTCATGAAATGGTAATTATTATTATTTTAATTTTTTCATCTTTTAATTTTTTTATTTGTTAGATTTGATTTCTATTATTTTGATTATTATTTATTTTATTTGAGATAATTTATGAAATTATATTTTTTTTCAATTTCATTATCATTTAACTTTTTTAATTTGTAATATTTGTTCCTCGTTATTTTAATAAACTTGAAAAAACTAAAACATTAATAAGTTATTTTCCAGCTTATTTTATATGACATAACTAAACACTGAAAAATAGTTTTCAACTTATTTTTCATTATACTACCAAATATCAAAAAATAATTCACTTAAAAAAATAATAAATTTCAGCAAACAAACAGTAAATTAATATTAATACATGTGAAGTGCTTATGTTCTTGCCTGAGATGCCAATAACATTCTTAGAAGTATATTTTTTATTTTAAAAATAATATGCATAAACTTATAACATATCAACTTGAATTAGTCAATGATCGGGCTAAAATAATTTAGAAGATTATACGGCCTGAACTTTGGTTTTTATAAATAAAAATTTTAAGCCAAGTCTTTTTTTAATGTAAAAAATGAATTGGCCATGTGAAAACTTAGCCAAGTGAATAACCCTGAAATCCCCAAAACCAATTATTTATCTAGCTTGAATTTTAAATTAAATAATATAAAAAATATTATAATATTATCTAATTAATTTGACAAGTTTAAAAAAACTCGAATAAACAAAAAAACATTATTTATTTTTAAAAAAATTAGAATAATATTATTTTTTTATATTAAAATGACAACATATTAAATCGATTTTAGCCAATTTAAATTAACCTGTTAAGATCATAACTTGGGTTATTATTGAAATCATAACGAGCTAATTCAATTGATTATTTGTCTTTTTTTTTTCTTTACTTATTTTTCTCTTGAATGGGTCTTCATTAGGCTTAGATGGAATGAAATTTAAGATTAAATTGAAAAGTGTTTTAAAAATTAGGAATTAAATTAAACGAAGAGGACAAAGAAGTGTAAGTACACGCACCAGCATGTGAAATATAGTTGTCATATTGAAGAGGCACGTGTGTGCTCCTTCGAGCTTTGCTGATGGTCTTTATTGGAATTGTCTTGGTCGAGGATTTCAGTCAAGGCAATGCACGGTCGTGATAGAGCTTCTATGAGGCTTTAACGATTAATTCATCTTTTATTTTATTTTTTTCTCTACTTTTTCTTGGATTTTACTCCTATTTCTTCTTTATCCAAGAATAGGGCTGTATTTTTTTTCAATTTTAATTATAGTCCCTCGATTTTTAGTCCTTGGTAAAACGAAGAACTTGAAATATTTCTTACAAGATTGAGCGCCAAGATATTTTTTTTGACTCAATCAAAGCTCATTGAATCAAAATATAGAGCCCAGTCCCATTTAAAGGAACGGTGAATTGAAGAACAAAGAATTACGGTGATGGAGAAAATCGAATGACCAAAAAAAACTGAAAGGATGAAGAAAAGAAAGCAAACAACAGTGCAAGCATCAAAACGAATAATAAAAAAAAAAAACTGTGGTGACAGTACAAATAAACTGGAAGGGCAAACAGTGAATAAACAGTAAAAGAAAACGTGAAACACCAAGCCGAGTTAGTTTTTTTACTTAATTATTTATCGTATGTAAACCATGTTTAATTAGGATGTAAGAGTGGTGATGTAGTAATAAGTATCATGTTTGCCTGCAGGATTATCTTAACTCTACAACTAGACAGGACCATTCTATCCAAGGAATGGATAACACACATCTTTCGCTATAAAGGTCTCCTTCACCATTGAAACATCTTTTCGTGTCCAGTCAATTCTCTGCATGTATAAGGATTTTCTCAGGAATGTGGTCAAAGCAGTCGTGTATGCTAGATTGCTAGTAAATCAGGCCCCTAAGCCTTCCGTCCCGTGGAAAGATGCTTCTTCTTGGTAAATCTGTAAAATATGTCTTTTATTCCCCTCAACATCCTGGAAGACCAAATCTATAGAAGGAAACGAATAAACAAACAATTCTTACAGACACTATTAACTCTAACTAAAAGAGCTTGTTTGCTTAGAAATCACTATTTATTAAAATAATGCTTTGCATTTTTTAATTTCGTTTTTTTTTATTTAGGTATCATATTTTTATGTACGGATTCTAAATTTGACAGATTAACCCGATTGATTCAGATTTTTTTAAAATTTTGTTTTTCAATTTCATGCTTTAATATTGATCTGATTGAGAATTAAACTTTATAATTTGTTTTGTTTACTTTTCATTAGATTATTCTGATCTCATGACTCAAAAACATTGCTTAACAAATTAACCCGTTGACCCGGGTTAGTTTTTTTTGTCTTTTTTAATTGATTTTTTTTACAATTTCATCAATTAATATTGTGTTTGATTGGGAATTAGGTTTCATGATTTGTTTCTATTTGTGTTTCATTAGGTTATCCTTGTTTGATGACTCAAGAATAATGCTTAATGGTTAATTAGGGTTGATTTGACTTATTTTTTATGTTATTTTTTAAATTAAGATTTTTACAAATTTCATCGTTCAACATTAGATCCGACATGGGTGATTGATAATCAAGCTTTATAATTTGTTTTGACTTTCTCTCTATAGGGTTATCTTAATCTCAAGATCAAAGTCACAGATTTGATATGTTAACCTGGGTTGAATCAGGTTATTTTTTATTTTTTCTATAAAATTGTCTCGGTTCAATGACCCAAGTCATAAGTTTGGTGAATTGAATCAGGTTATTTTTTATGTTCTTTTTAATTTTTTTCTTTCTTAATCTCATCCTTCAATATTGACATGGTTAGGAATTATAATTCGTAATTTGTTTTTCATGGGTTTATCTCGATCTTATGACCCGATTTGCAAATTTGACATATGAACTTAGATCATTTTTTAGGTTATTTTTAATTTTTTTTTAATTTTATCCTTTAACATTAGGTTAATTGAGAATTAAACTTTATAGTTTGTTTTTATAAAGTTATCACAGTCTTATAACTTGATCATGAATTTAACATTTTATCCCGGGTTGACTCAGGTCAATTTAATATATTGTTATTTTAATATTAAAAAAAGATATCATCTTAAAAATTTGTTTAGTTAAATATTGTTTTTACGAGTTGTATGTGTTGTTTTTAGACCTATAAAATTAATCGGGTTATATTGGATAAACCGTCAAATGATTTGATTTTTTTTCCACCAGAAAAAAAATAACATTTACAACATTTGAATAATTTTTCTTACGTTAAATTTTATGTCATTTATACGCTCAATTCAGGATGTTCAAGGCGGCAGCCTAATTTGCAGAAAGATTAGAATGATCCTCCTCCTCCCTGTAGATTTGCGGCAAGAACATGAAAAGATATCTGTAGAAGTCCATTACACTTTCACTTTTACAAGCAAACGTCTTGTAATTTCAGACAACAACACCTCTTTATCCGTGTCTGAAATGAATGTTTTGTGATGCTTGCCATTGTTTTTCAATGGAAGAATAGTCCTCTTTTGCTTCTTCTTGGCTTCATCGTTTTCTGGGTCCAGCAGCCGTCGTAATCTGAGGTAATTTTGTTGTTGGTTTCCGGTTCAATCGATTGGAGTGCGGTTGTACTGCATGTTTCTATGTGTATATATATATATATATTTTTTTTTAAAAAAAAAACAATTATATTAATATTTTTTAATGATTTTATTATTTTGATTTGTTGAAATAAAAAATAAAAAATATTATTTTAATATATTTTCAAATAAAAAAAACATATAATTTGGATTCAATTCATAACTTATTATAATATTCATATTTAAAATAAAATAAAAAATTAAATAATTGAATTGAAATATATTATTTTAAATAACTATAGAAATGAATTGAATTAATAATATTAATTATTTTATTCTTAAATCATTTCTTTTTCTCCCTTCATTTCTTTCCTTGCCCATGACATGATGGGTTCCTTTACCTCTATGTTGTACTTCTTCTTCTTTACCCCACGCATGGTGACAAAAAGAAAAAAGAACGAATTTTATAGCGGTGAAGGATGAATGAATTGTCAACAACATGTTTTTATTTTATTTTATTTTATTTTGACACAATAACATAACACATTGTACTTACTTTGGATATAAAAATGCATCTTTCACCAAAAAAAAAAAAATAATAATAAATAGAGAGAAATGTATTGTAGAGATACAAACATTCAATTTTGTAATGATTGAGCAATTTAAGATCCAAACTAGGTAGTGGGGGTCAGAAAAAGATGAAGGGAAAAAAAGACAATGGAGGATTTGGTAAAAAATAAGGTCCGTGTTGTTAATTGTATTTTTAAAATATTACATTTAATGCCAATTCTAATGGGAATTACCGTAGCAAATCAGAGGGTTTTATTTGTTTTTGATAATTTCTTGACAATTAAATTCTATTTAAAATTCAAATCAATACTATTAAAAATATTATAAACTAAAAAATTAATTTAAATCTTGAAATTGAATTCAACTCCAAGCTCTCCAAACAGCTCTAAGAGATTTTGATTTTTTTTTGTTGTTTTGCAGGGGGATGAAGTTTTTAACAATTCATAATTTAATTAGCTAACAATTGGGTTCGCCACACACATGGCTGTAGCTACGTACCATAAGGCAGATCTCCCTGTAAAATGCATATGTTCTACTGTTGCATGGGGGTGGTTTTGGGGGGTGTTTTTTTTTTTTTTTTTTAGGGGGTTTTTTTTTTTTTTTTTTTTTTTTTTTTTTATTCAAATTAATATATTTTTAGTGTTTCCAATCATTTTACTGTTGCACGTTAAAAAGATTTAAAAAGTATTTTAGTATGAAAAACATAAACAACTTGCAACCCCTAATAATAAACAACTTGAACCTATAATCAAGGTCAAAAGAGGGGGGATTAACTCGTAAAAAGAAATCACCCTAGCTACAATCGTGAATCCTAACTAGAAAAGTAGAAATGCAATGTGTGAAGTAGGAATCGGACCAGCTAGCCTATCGACTTGTTATAAATTTCCTGAAAAAAGATACGTCCAAAGAGCATGAAAGTCCTCTCCAAAATCTTCGACTGATTTTTCCAGATTAGACCAGTAAAGAACTCTCATGCTCAAAGCAATATTGAGCTCCAAATGTTCATGCAAGACAAGCTGGATTCTATTCAATATCTCGGGCAGCAGGTGTGAAGATCACCATAAATGATCTTGATTCAAGCCCTTTGGTCTTAGTAAATGCAAGAGCAAGAGTCTAGGTTATTTTGGGTGCTATAGGGCGTGGAAAACCAAAGACTAGGCTTTATTAAAGTGGAGGAGGAGGCATTTGAGGCCCTAGAGCTGTTCCATGTAGATGATCAGGCGTGGGTGGGTCATTAATCTCCAACGAATGTGATGTTTGTCTCGTATCCATTTCCTATAATCCTACTCTATTAATTCTGCATTAATGTGCCTTTGAAAATTCGTAACCTTCCAAGAAATGTTCTTCGTCTTCTTCTCCTTATTATTTTTTTAAAAAACCGACACTCCAAGGGAGCTGTGAAGTTCTCTTCTCTTTTCTGAGGTATGAGACGCCGTGCTATTAATGTCCTGCTGATAAATTATTTCACTCGGACAAAAATATATATATTTAATTCAGACAATTGAATAGTATTATTATATGTTGCTAAATATCCAGAGATTGGCCTCGTAGAAAATATATTTATTGTGAAGTTATAAATCTACAACCACAAAGAAATTACTTCAAATTTAAGTTCGTAGCTAGTTTACAATTAACAAATACACCATCTCCAAGAAAGATAGAAAAAACAATGAGCTACGGAAAAATCCAAGAAATTCCGTTCTGAGAAATTTAACAAGTTTCATCTTCACACCAAAGCTAGTCAATGACAGAAGATGTCTAGTGTGTACACAGGCCATGGAATTCATTTCCATCATCTTCAATGCTCTAGAAGCAATGAAGCATGCTCATGTATATCGTGTTAATTATGATACTGGAAATACCAACTCAGTAATTTACATCTTTTATATACATACAACTAATTAGTCATGTATTGGATGATTTTTTTTAGCAAAAATAAAATTAAAAAAATACAAGCTTTTCAAATGTGATTTTTAAAAATTTTAATTACAAAAAAACACCTATATGCATCTATCTAATTAAATACACCGAGAACCATTTGCGTCAGTAAATGCAAAAAACAAAGTGCTAACACGACTATTCGACTCGCTTCGTTGCGGGTCGAGTAATTTTATTTTAACGCAAAATAATTAATATATATTTGTTATTAACATGTTTTCGAGTAAAAAAATATAATTGTGAATCAAAAAATCGATGTTTACATATAATAAAATATAATAAATGTTATATACGTTAATAAAAATATATAACATCTGAAGCTAATTTTTAATGTACCAAAAAAATTATAATAAAATCCTATTTCATTAACTTATTTTCTCTAAATAAACAAAATAAAAACCCAAAAATTAACAATTTTATCACGGCTACAGTAAAAACAATTATAAAAAATTACAATTGTATCATTTCTACGTGAAAATGCTATTTGCTTGTAGTACATGTATAATATAATGTACAAGGAAGGATTTTAAACAAAATTACAACCTCCCTGTCATATATATATATATTCTTCATTTCGATGTGTTTCAAAATTATTATATATTATTTAAAAGTCAAATCATTAATTGTTTGGTTTTTTCATGTTCAACTACTCTCTCCTTCATTTATAATATCATATACTCCGAATCTATCAAATAAAAGATATAAAATTCCAAATAGTCATGCTGTGTTATTAAATATAGGCTCTGTCAAATTTATTTTAATGCCAATTTTTTATATAAGATATGTTAGCATCCATAACCATCTCCCCAGCTCTCTCTTTTTTATATACTCTCAACTATAGAAATATCACCGGTCCAGTTTTTACATATCACTTTCATGCACATATTGGGCTTGTGGTGGTCCAGCTCTTGCCCGTGTGATTGAATCATATCTAAAAGATTTGTTTCACCGTTTTTAATACCCTTTTGCTTCTAGTTAGCTGCGTTTTATTAGTGTTTTAGAACAAAAAATAAAAAATTAAGTTGGAGATGTATGAATAAACATATAAAATAAATACTTTTTTAGTTTTTTAAAATAAATTAAATTAATGTTCTCTTAGTATTTTTTAACAATTTAAAAAAAAACATTAAATTTTTTCAGTGTTGAATTTAATTGGGTCAAGTTTTTATTTAATGAATCGAGTGGAAACTTGAATTGGGTTTCATCCATTTTAAATCATTAAGTACCCTCCACTTCTTTTACAGAGATCATCATCCATCCCTTGCAAAAGACCAAAAAAAAAAACCAAGACATTGTCTTGTAGGGGAAGGTGGGGGGGCATGGAACTCTTTATTCCTTCGGCCATTAACTATTTCATAGCAGCTGATCCGATACGTTGCCCTCGAACATGAAGTTGTGGAGCCTGAAAAGGAAGTGCTTGAAAAATCAAAGCAGTTAATTGCAAAATCTAGAAGTGAATACAGACTTTAAAGTCAATCTTGCCAACTTTCCATAGCTAGCATGAACAAAATAATACCAAAACATTGATAAACCCTCCGCGGACTAGGAAAACTTCTCAGCCTTTTTATTGGAATCCAGTGCGTTTACCTTCTAGGACCTGATCTTAACCCTTCAATTCGCCTCTATCCGTCTCGGGCTTTGGGGTAATTTGATTCATTTTGACAGCTGCAACAAGTTGGCTTTTTTAGGGGTTTGGTTTTAGTGAATCTCAGCCAGGTACCACGCAGAGCAGTTTGCTTGGTGTATGTGTGCTGTTTTGAACTTTTGATGCGTTGGAGTTTGTGCAATGGCTAGAGTTATTGTCTTTAAAGGTTGCTGTAAAGGGGCTTGCTTCCATTCGACACGCTCACAGCTAAAACTGAAGGGTGCGAGCGTGTTTGTCTAGTGTGGCGGGTGTAGTTTTGTCTCACTCGTGTCGTGTAATCAAGGGTTCAAGGGAAAGAGATTAGAGTTGGTGTTTTGTCCTGTTCTTGAAGAAAAGGAAACAGTAGCGTTTCAAGACCCGACCCTGCTGCCGGTTGATCAGGATCCAGCCTTTTACCACAACATATTGCAATATCAGCATTTAAAATGATATTTAAAAATGGTTTGGAAATGTAGGCGATGCAATCCCCCTTTCAAGCTAAAAACAAACATAGATATTTTTAATATCAGTGTATTAAAATAATTTAAAAACATTAAAAATATATTAATTTAAATCTAATTTAAAAAATAATCAGCACTACCAAACATGTTCTCATAAAACATTTGGAGCAGAGCAGGAGGAGCTATCTCCCAAATAAACGACTCTAGCGTCTGAAGTTTGTATCCGAACTGAAGCCCAACATTGGGGTGAGGTTCATTTTTACTTGACAAAAGCCCGTCCAAGACAAAATTAAGCAAACTACTAGTGGTTCTAAACTTGATTGTTAGCTTAGCCCATGATTATATTTTGTCTTGTTTAAATTAGGAATTTTATAGCTTGTTTTTGTTTCATAGATTTTTTTTTATCGAAGAGATTTATCTGCAAAAACTAGTTTGGGTTATTAAGATACTAGTTTGGGTTATTAAGATTCTTCTATTGATACCTCTGTAGCAGCAATTGTTGTTTTCTTTCTGTTGTGGGATTATGCTTATTGGGGGTTTGGATAGTTTTAGAAAAAAAAAAGAAGATAGGCAAATTTGAGTGTTTACAATTGCCCCTCTTCGTAAATTTTCGTGGTAAAGAAAGTGTACAAAGAAGTTGCAATCAATTTTCCTAAAACGATCATGGAACATTTTCAATCAGATTGGACTTGAAAATTGTCAATTTTCCTAAGAAATTTGATTCAGCTGGCGTCAAGCTAATTGCAATCGGTGTTGTTACTCCAGATAAAGCTGCTATGCTGGCCGACCGGTGTGTTTTAGATTGTGCACTTGATTTTAGTTCGTGTATGTCTTCAAGAATAATCATTTGGCAGGCAGCATTCATTAAGCTGATGGTGTTTCTTTAAAGCATGTCTTCTTGAAAAATATTAAATATTCGAAGTTAACATTCTCATGGATTCTTGGACACTCGATGTTGCTCGATTTCGGATGCTGTAGTATTGTGTCATGATGTTTTCTTGCAACAATGGCAAGAATCATAACACAAGAAAAGAAAAATATTTGTGATTTTGTTGTTTGATTTGGCATGTTGCTTTCTGCTCCAAAGCTGCAGCAAATCATCTTCCGCAGCCATCTTTCCCAAGACTGGAGATGCTTACATTTCTTTACTGTGCCATTTATCATCAATGGACAGTTATTCAATAAACTGGGAGGTAATCCTTTACTCTCACATACTAACGGGGTGCACGGATTGTTATTGTGGTGGGTCGCATTTGCATGCGAGGGGCTTTTAATATACTGCCAGAATGTTGAATAATTTCCATCATCAACCATTTTCCTAGCAAATTCCAAGCCATCATTGCATTTCTACACTTGTTATTGTTTTTCCATGCTATGGGCCATTTTTCTTTGGGCAATTGTCGTAACTGAATGATTTCTCTCGCTGATGATGTTTGATCAGTTACCATTTCCAATGGATTGCCTTTATGCTGACCCTGAGCGCAAGGTAATGATATATGCTCAAGTCTTACATCTACTTGTTATATATCTTAGTTTACGATGGCAGACACTGAAGGACACTCATTATATTTCAGGCTTGTGATGTCCTGGGCTTATACTATGGTTTTGGATGTACATTCTTCAATCCAGCTAGCGTAAGCTTCCTTTTATGCTTTCTGTAGAAGTCTTTTTGGAGTTTGTCTGTATTCGCAATATGCTTCATTTTTCATGCTTTGGTTAAAGGTGTTTTCAAGATCTCATGCTCTGCGTAAAGCTGTGAAAAACAACACCATCGAAGCCACCCCAGATGATAGAAGTGGTGGACTGCAACAGGTTTGATCTACTCCTGACTACTGTCCAGTGATGAGGATTTTTTTTTTATCATAATTTACCTGTAGGTCTTTTCATTTTGATTTTAAGAGGTTATGAGCAACTCATTAAAAGAATGAACTTCACAAATAAATAGAACAAAAAAAATTATATAAATGATTACAAATTACAGACATATTAACAGTACTAGGTTCCCTATCAACCTGTTCATGGACCTGTGAAGTCAACTTTGAGGAAATATGTGTTTGACTAAGTGAATCGATGATATCCTGAAATGAATCTCGAGCTTGGTTCGTTTATCAAATACACATGCTGCAAAGCTATCTGCCAATCCCAAGACTGAACTGTTTATGACTTGGTTCATCTGCAGCACTATCTGCCCTCACTATAATTCCAGCAAGTTCTGTTCCGTTGTTCTCAGGGAGGAATGTTTGTCTTCAAAGGGAAGCAGTTATTGTTCCAGTTGCATGAAGGTTCACTGCATAGCAAATATCAGTCTTTCACTGGTTAGTTGCCCTGCTTTTGTTAATCTGCTACCATGGAATAATAGTGGCAAAAATACATTGGTCTTCAGTTGTAAATCAGGTAGCACAGGCTAATGCCTGTCGAATGTAGTTATCAGAGCTCGCCTGTATTTTACCTTGAATATCTGCTTCAATGTGTTGATTTTCAAAAGAAAAAATGAAAATAAGGAAAGTTTAATCAGCTAGGTGGGTGTCCTAATCAATCAAGCTTTCTAAAGTCAAATACGTAAGGCAAAAATACCCAAATGCCATGAGCAAACATCCCTCTCTGCTGTCATTCCTTGTGCTGTTGCAAATTAATCCATATTTCCAGGGCCTTTGCCACCAAAGATGGGTTAGGAGTTTGGGTTCTTCTCTGAAAGAAGCCCCCACCTACACCACCTTGTTAGATATTCACTTCTTTTCCCTGGAGAACTTTCTCTGTTTGCACTCTTTTAATACAATTTAGGGGACATGGGAATGTGGGTAGCTCTGTCAGTGGCATTCCGATGGCATCGGCAAGTGAATATTCAATATAGGACTGGGCCATTGCTTGCTTTCCTTGCACATCTCCCACAATCTTGTAGGGTCTCTCTTCTTGAGCAGCAGTGCTAGGATGATCACAAGAAAATATTCTACCATTTTGTCCTGAAAAATAACTTTTCCTTGGAGAAGCCTTAATTTATATCCGTTCTTGATTGCATCCAAAACTTATAAACTTGGGATGATCTAATGTGCATACTACCACTAAATCGGTGTAAATTTAAAGATTTAGCAAACATGTTAGGGAACATTAATAGAAAGACTTCATTGAGAAATTTTTGAAACATTTGGGATAAAATTTATAAGTTTTTTATTTAATTGAAAATAAGCATATTTGAGATTAAATTAAGATTTTTTAGTAGGGTTTAAAAAATAATAAAAATATTATTTTGATATATTTCAAATAAAATACACTTTAAAAAACAACTGTTTCTATATATTCCAACATTGTCAAAATAAAATAAAATGCTAGCTGCTACTAGTCTTAGGCACCATTTATTTTATGAAAGTGGTTCCTGAAAACTATTAGATTGGGTTCTTGTTTTTTTGATTGTTATTTATTTTATTTGAAATAATTTATGAAATTGTTATTATTATTTTTTTAATTTCATCATCTTTCAACTTTTTTATTTGTTAGATTTGATTTCTATTATTTTGATTGTTTTTTATTTTATTTGAGATAATTTATAAAATTAGATTTTTTTTTCAATTTCATTCTCATTCAACTTTTTAATTTGTAAAATTTGTTATTATTTTAATAAATTTTTAAAAAATTAATAAATTATTTTCAGCTTATTTTTTATGAAACAGTTAAATAATAAAAATATTTGTTAATTTATTTGTTTATGATACTATCAAATATTTAAAAATAATTTATTTAAAAAAATTAAAAAAAAAAGAAAAGAAACAGGAAAAGGAGAGACAGAGAGCGCGAAAGCTAGTAAAGAGGGTAACGACGTTAACTTAAAAGTAGAAGAGCTGGCAGGGATTGATGGACATATCACTCTTTTCGGGAACAAGTAAATACACATGCAATTTCTTTTTTAAAAGTAGAAGCAGAGCCCCAAATACTCTTATGAATTTCCATGCATAATTGCATACATAAAGCCCAAAAAATAAAATAAATCCATGCTCTACTTTATTTGTTCCGAGGGTTGACCAATTTTAGCTATTTCTGCAATCTTCTTATTTCTACGCAAGTGTTAGTTTTAGCTGCTGCATTCCAAAATAAAAATAAAAAGTTTTAGATTTTTCTTAATGAGATTTATGATATGTATTGTTTAATCAAATATATTTAAAATTGTAACAGATGGCTTGCGCTTGCTAATGATATCTGGTTCCGGTCGTGTAAGCTGCTGTGAGCTAATCCAGGCTTGAAAGAAGACGCGTAAGCTCTTTTTTTTGCCATCATTTGGCTGATAAAGAACAATCTGATATTTAGTAATAAAGATCCTCATTATGAAATCATGTTCCTCGTTGTTTTCACCAGGCTGTCTATGGATTAAAGCCATTCACTCTGACTTCCCGTATTGTTTATCAAGCAAAGTTAGAATGTCAAACCAGCAACTAAGAAATGAGTGGTGGGGAAAGTTATAATGTCTATTGATGATTCAATGATCTCGGCAATTGGGTTTGCTAACAACTGAATTTCCATTGCTGCTACTCTTTGTTCTCTAATAACACCAGCAGAAGTGAGTTCTGAGCATCAGATGGAAGCTACTGTGAATATTAACGTGTGACGAGAGATAAGATCTGGGTTTCTCTGCGAACCCATTAGATTAGACACGAGGTCTTTAAAGGGCTCAACAAGGACAACACTCTTTGTTCTCTGATAACACCAACACAAGTGAATTCTGAGTTCTAGTTGGAGTTTACTAACGGTCTAAAATTTATTTTTTATAGTAGCATATAAAAAATATATAAAAACATAAAAAATAATAATCTAAAACAAAGAATTTTTTTTTTTCAAAATACAAAAATAACCAGGAATGTGTTCTAAGGGATAAAAGTTGGGTTTCCCTTCAAAACCCTCTAGATTAGACACGAGCATTTACAGGATTGAACAAAGACAATATTCTCAGACTGGCCACACATACACCCCTTTTTTAGTGGGCTGGCCATGTCATTTTTTTTTTTCGCAGACTGACTATGCATCCCTTTAAATCAGGCTTATAATCTTAAATCAAATTGCTATAACTGGATGATGCACTACTCCTAATTAAACTTAGTTTACTCACCACGAACTTCAAATATAAAATGTATATGTATTAAATGCTTACATGTTCTCCTGCCATAATAGAGTTTGATAATGGTGGTGAGGCATGCTAATTTCCTACTTATCACCCTACTTTATCAATCAACAATTATTGGAGGCTATTATTCCATATAATTACCTTTGTACTTAGCTAAATAGAGTTTTACCATCTCTGCCCCTCATTTTATCCAAGTTGAAATGCTTGTTTGTATACATGCACAAACAATTCTTCTTTCATAACATCTATATTTATCATCTCTTACAATTCTATATATTGCACTGCACGTGTGCGATGTTGCGGTAAAACATCCACCTTTAAAATCTTATTTATCTAAAAAATGTGGTAAATATAGGGAAACAAGGAATTTTTGTCTTTTATTAGTGTAAAAATAGAATGGGAGTCGTCACCTAATATTTTGGTCACTAGAAACCCTAACTGGTCTCAGAAATCGGATACGGGGACTGGTTGCGTAAAGAAAAGGTATTAGCACCCCAAATACGCCCTACCTAATGTAAGCTGCATTGTTTTATTGTCTGATAAAATCTAAAGTCTTGTCATGTTTTCTAATTGTTGGTCCGTCTGTGATTTAAGAAAAGTTCTCTTCGGTAAAGAGATCCTTATCTTATCGGGTAAAACCTAATCATTCTAACCTCAACAAAAGAATTTAATATCCGGAATACGTCTTACGTATAAGATCATAACCCTAGATACTAAAAGAAAACAAAATAATTTTTTTGAATTTTTGAAATATTGGCCTAGTTCTCGTGACTTTAATAAACTGGTTATTAAAGCCAAAATGCATGCTAATACCAATTTTTTTGAATTTTTGTTGTATGAAAATATGATATGATTTTTTTTTTAGAGACTTGGCCGTATGCATGAAAACAAAACATTTTTTTTTATGTTTTGACGAAAACCAGGTATTTTAATATCGGATTTGTATCTTTACAGTATAAAAATACAAACCAATATTGATCAAAATACAGTAAAAAAATACACGAGGAAATCACAAATTTTCTGAAAATATTTTTTTGATTTTTTTTTGCTGGGCCGGACCTGGCCCGCCCATTTCAGTGAAATTGGGTGGGCCGCCGCCCAAGATAAACAAAAACAAACAGTGGAGAACTCTCCACTGTTCATATGCAACGTGAACAATGGAGCAACCCGGGCGAGGAAGAAGAAAAAGAAGAGAAGTGGTGGCTTACCTGGCGGTTATCCGTTCTTGCAGGAGCTGAAGCTGCCGGTTATATGCTGTTGGACGGTGGTTCTGTTCCTTCTATGTTCTGTTTTTTCTCTATTCCTTCTTCTCCCCGCTTTTGTCTCATGTTTCTCCTTTTCTTCTTCTGCTTCTAGTGGTGGTGATGTCGTTGTTGATGGTGGCTTAAGGTGGCAATGGTGGCTGCAGACGGTGGCTCTTCTCTGCGATGGCAGGCAGTGTTTGCTGCTGTTCTTCTCGTCTGTAAGAGGTGCAGGCTTTTTCTTCTTCTTCACGGGTGTTGCAGCAGGGGGATGAAGATGGTGAGAAGCTGACGGTAGTGCTGGTGATCGGTTGGGCAGTGGTGTGCTGCGGTCGCTCTTCCTCTTCTCTTCTGTTTCTGTGTTGCTTCATATCTTTGTTTCTGTCACCTTGCTTCTCTCGTTTTTTTTTCTGCCTCTTCTCCACCCACGGTCACTATCTCTGTTTCTCTCCTTTCTTTCTCTTCTTCCCCTTCATGTTCTCTGTGTTTCCCTCTTTTCTTCCACCCCGTTTGCCCCTCTGTTTCTCCTACTTTTATAGGCCAGAGACCTTGTGCTGGTAACGGCCAGCTTGATAACGTTTGCAGAGGGATGATAACCGTGACATATGCCCCATAATTAAAACGAATTGGCGTTGTTGCTGCTGTAATGTCTCACAGCCAACTGCATGGAACCGTTACTGATGAAGAAGGTAGTGAACAGCCAGCTGCATGAAACCGTTGCTAATGAAGAAAGCAGTGAACAATGTTCAGTGAAACGACACCGTTTTGCAATTTTAAATGATATTTCTGATTTGGTCCTTGGATGTTTTTACAATCTTATAATCAAACCCCTTAATAAATTATAATTGGATCCCTTGATTCTAACGGCTTTTTCGGTTTAATCATTGGTTTCGGATTGTTTCAATTAAGTCCCTAATTGGCCATCAAATTTCAATAATTATGCAATTAAACCCTTGGTTTGACCAAATTAACTCTTTAAAATTATAATTGGACCTCAGAACTTTAATTTCATCCAATAAAAGCTAAAATTGACTTAAAAATTAATTTTTCTTGGAATCAAACACTCCATAAATTCAATTAAACCTTCGATAAGATTTAATTGAGTCCATAAACATCTGATTTCGGACTTTTCTTCCTCAAATTGAATTTTCCTTGTCAACAGGGTTTTCACCAGTAAAAAATATACTGTCAAATTTCAACCTTTTGCATTTTTAAACCTCTTCAACCAATTTGGCTTTTTTTCGGCATTCCAACATCCTTTTCTCGCTCTTAATATTTTTTAGATTTCTTCCGAATATTTTATATATATATATATTTTGTATTTTCTTTTTTTTTTGGAACCCAAAAATAAGTAACAACACTCTATAAACATATATAACATAGCCTTAAAGGCTTTATTTCTCCTACATCAATTTTAACTTAAGTATTTGAGGATCTTTTAAACCTAATAAAAAACTTATTTTGCATATGTCATTGAAGCTCAAAGTCTAACATTAATCTTAATGCCTTAGCCCATTCATTAGCCTTGGAAAGACTTTGATCTTATGGGTTTTATATATATATATATATATAAAATTCATTATTGGCTCTGTTTATAAGGACATCTTAAATAAAAGCTAGTTTAATTTCTTTTTTTCTTTTTTTTTCATATATTTCCCAACTTTGTCCATGATTGACAACTCATAAACTTTAGAAAATAAGAAGGCTATAGACCTTCCCACTACAATTACACCATTAAATCTTTTTGATTTTTAATAGCTAGCCCATCAAGTGAGAATACTTGTAGAGGTTCTTTTAGCCATATAAGAGCAACTAAGAGTCTTGATTCTTCTTGAGTAAATGGCTCCACCTTGTAGACAACTTCAAGTTCAAAAGGAAGCAAGTCAAAATACTGTGCAATAGAGCATGAAAAAGCGTCAACATTCTCAAAACCAACATAAAAACAATCATCATCATCGTCATCACTCCTCATTAGAACTTGTTCTGATAGCCTATATAGAAAAAAAAGATTTTAAAAGGAAGCTAGATATGTTGTTATATAGGTCACTAATATGGGCTTTCTATTGACTAAATAAGTGTGACACATCTTTCAATGTACTTTATCTTTATAAAAATAAACCTAATCAATTATAATAGGTTCATAAACCCAAGAGAGCATGAGAAAAACATGCATAAAAATCTAAAAGTGATCAAGATGCCATGTGTAAGTTTCCCTCGACAAAATTCTATAAGTTCAAGTATTTTTTTACCCTCAAAACCTAATTTTCATCATATTTTCACCTAAAAACACATAAAACAATTCATAGAAACCTCCATAACTACATTTTCAACCCCAAAATATATTTTAACCTATCCAAAAATTTAAAATCAAATCAAAACACATGTTTTGGATTCCAATATATTTTTTCTAGCATGATTTAAGGTCCAAACCATTTTTATTGAGCTTTCCTTGTCAAAATAAACTCGTTAACATTAAGATCAGTGTTTTTTATGGCCAAAATATGATCGCTCAAAAGCTTTTCCTCTCCTCTCCCTTTTTGATGTCTCTCTTTCATATCTCAACTATTAGGGACTCAAATGTGATATAATAAAGTTTTATAGTCAAAACATAAACTTTGAAACCTATAGAGACCATGGTGTAAAAAATTATGTTCCCATAAACGGTGCAATTAATAGTGTTTTGCGTGCGTAAACGATATGTTGCATAGTGAAACACTGTTTTATTTTAGTTTCAATTTTTATTCTTAATTTAATTTCAATTATTTTCACCTATTTTATTTTTTTAAAGGGAATAAATAATTTCATGTGTCTTTCTCATCATCTTCAATATTGTTGTTCATTTGGCACGTGTTTGTATTCTTAAATTTCCTCAAATAATCTTTAAAATGTATCTCATAAATAGGTCCAGAACTAAATAAATTTTTATTTTAACATCCAAATTTTTTTTTCTTAATTACCAAACCAATCCCTAAAATTTGTAAATTCCTTTTAGATTGAAAATCCAAATAAATTGATCACAATGCACGAATTTCACAACGTTTTAAAAAATTAACCAAAAATTTGGTGCTCACATGTCTTTTATGGCCTCGTCTGTATATGGGAGACACATTATACATTGGAAACAGTTAATACAAGATATAAGAAATGCAAAATTGACCAACTTTTTTACGCAAAGCCACAAGCTAGATGCTCGATTTTAGCCGGCTAATCTTAAATGGACATGGATATGCTAGGAGCATATTCCAGACTTTGAACTATGAACAAGAAACTAACACCAGGGCGGATAAAAAAACGAGTACCTTCTCAATTTCTATAAGAAAAAGGCAAATGAGTAAAACCGACAACAAGGTAATTTAAGCATGAGCGGGCCTAAGGTTGTGCTGGTCACTGGTTGTGCAAAAGGTGGGATTGGCTATGAATATTGCAAGGCATTTGCTGAGCATAATTGCCATGTTGTTGCTTCTGACATTCCTGAACGCATCAATGAAATGTTGGAGCTTGAATCAGAAAATATTGAGACTCTTGGGCTTGATGTTTCATCCAAAGAAAGTGTATCTTCAGCAGTGAGCACAGTCGTATCCAAGCATGGTCACGTTGATGTATTGATCAACAATGCTGGGATAGGAAGTACCGGTCCTTTAGCTGAGTTATCATTGGATGCAATAAGAAAAGCTTGGGAGGTTAACACACTAGGGCAATTAAGATTGGTGCAAAACGTCGTGCCATACATGGCATCTCGGCGCAGCGGTACCATAGTGAATATAGGGAGTGTTGTGGGGAAGGTTCCTACACCATGGGCAGGGTCTTATTGTGCTAGTAAGGCAGCAGTCCATGCCATGTCCAACACCCTGCGTGTTGAGCTAAAACCATTTGGAATTAATGTTGTGCTAGTGTTACCAGGGGCAATAAGATCAAATTTTGGTTCTGCTAGCGTGGAGAGATTAGGAAATCATGACTGGAAGCTATACAAGGACTTCAAAGAGGCTATAGTAGAACGAGCAAAGGCATCTCAAGGTGGCAAGGCAACGGATGCGACCATATTTGCAAGACATGTAGCTAAGAAAGTGTTGAGCCCTAGACCGCCAAGGCAAATTATGTTCGGTCACATGACTGGTTTGTTTGCCATGCTTTCTTGTTCTCCTCTATGGGTTAGAGACCTTTTCTTTTCAACTCGATTTAACCTAAATAAAAAGGTGTAGTTAAGGGAGAAATTAGTTATCTTCCTCAGTCTATCTCACTACTCACAATTAATTCCAGTCTTTTTTTACTTTTTCTTTTTTATTTTGACAAACTATTGTTCTTTTCTTGTCAACATTTGAATGTTTATTTTTAATGTAAACAATGTTCTTTGTATTTCTTTATTTAGAATAAATGAAGGAATGTCAACATGTTTTTTTGCTCCAATTGATTATTATACAACGTGGTTAATTAGCTTTTTATTGTATTGGATTTGTTATCTTGCAATAATCGTGTATATATGATTAATTATTAACATCACATGTTAGTATTCTTACATATGTTTGTTTTGTTAATTGTCAATCATAAGACTACTCTTTTTTGGCTTTCAAAACCCATTATCATGGTAAAATGTATGGTCTAGTGTCATCCTTTATCACCGGTATATTCAATGTTGCTTCTTCCTAAACTAAGTCCTAGTTATTCGACCTTGTTGCCATAATTTTTTTCATGTTTAGGAGATAATGGTGATCATTAATAGCTAATTCATCATCCTCATCAATGAATTTTGATGATTTTTATTGTGATTGATGCTTATGTTATTCTTTTTCATTAGACTTTTTAAGCCTAAAGATCTTGAACTCTCATTGGGTGTCAATATGTTCAACTTTGCCTCGCAAGTTTTCTCATTTGGGAAAGATGGTATGAAAAGCATCATACTTGTAAACCTTACAAAATATCTTTTATTTAAAAATAAATTAAAATAATAATTTTTTAAAAAAATTATTTTTAACATCATCATATTAAAACAATCTAAAATAAATAAAAATTAATTTTAAATAAAAAAACTTTAACCGGTGTTGAATCCACATGCCAAACTGCCTCCAATTCTTCATGCTGTCAAATGGTTAAAAAGACATAGAAATAAAGTTATATTTTTTTAAAAAAAATCTGAATCAAAGTTTTTAGTTAATTTTTTTTTTCTTATTTCTCTTTCTTCAACTTTTAGCTAATATTTTAAAATATATTATTTCTTGTCAATTCTGATGTTTTATATTTTCATAAGTGAAAAAAGACCATTCCCGGTATTTGAGTCCACCGCAGCACCCACAAGGAAGTCCTCGTGACACTCCATGCAACAACACCCTAAGAGTTCGTTCCCTTTTCCTAATATAATGAGATTAGATTTAGACATTTTACATTGCTATCATGCATAGTGACCTCAAATGAACTTTTTCAAAACTTGTCAGAATCACTATCCACAAAAAATCAAAACCAGTTTTGAGCCAGGGAGGCCCTCGACTTGTTTGGTTCCATGCCATCTTTAGCTTGTAAGGTTATCCGGTCCCTTGTACCGATGACAACTTTTGTAGCAGGAGAGGAGACGACGGGACAAGGCAAGGACAGTCAAGAGTTTGACTTGGCAAAGCTTGATGGTCAGTAAAATACGGCGTCGTCTTCACTTCACTTGTCCTGCATGCAGCAACCCCACAGAGAGAGAGAGAGGTGGAAGAGAAGATGCCTCGTTCATGCCTCTTTATCTATCTACCACCTATCTATCTTCTATCCCTATGAGTTGGAAATAAAAGTAGGCCCAGAGAGACTACACATTGAAATGACTTGATGGAGCGCTTTGGTTTTCTGCTCCGTGCTGTGAAATCTACTGATGCCTGCTGGCCTCCTGCTGCTACTCACATTAAAGCAAAAGCAGTACCTGGTCTGGTTTTTGTTTTATCAAATATTATTAGCTGGTAGGGATTAATAGAGTTCAAGGACACATTAAGATTTATATAATACTCCAAGCTATTCTTAAAATATTAATTGGGTGCATGGTAATGAGATATAGATGTTTTAATAAAAATTAATAAATTATGTTTTAATTTAAGATCTTTTCTCAGGTTTTGTTTTTATATTTTTATCATCATTTTTAATGTTCAAATCATATAAAAATATTTAAAAACTCAACCCTACTTTAGAAAGTATTTCTAAATGCATTATTAAACATTGTTAAAGAGAGATTCGTTAGTGTATTTTTTTTCGTTATAATGTTTTTTCAAAATGGTTTTTAATTTGTTCTTCTCAAAAAAATATTAAAATAATTATTTAAAGTGTTTTTAATTTTTTTAATATTCTGATATTAAAAAAAATATTTTAATATATTTTCAACTGAAAAATATTTAAAAAAATTACGGTAATAAAAAATGCACATAACTTTTGGGTTATGTTTTTTTTTTGTTTCAACGAAATTCACAAAATAAACTCTCTCGA
The DNA here is from genome assembly GCA_015852605.2 of Populus deltoides. Taxonomy (NCBI): domain Eukaryota; kingdom Viridiplantae; phylum Streptophyta; class Magnoliopsida; order Malpighiales; family Salicaceae; genus Populus; species Populus deltoides. The sequence continues at coordinate 15,630,000 of CM027576.2, read as the reverse complement.
ATGTATATCAATGATCTAAAACTATTTTCAAAATAATTTATATGTTAATCAAAATTGAATAATTAAAAAAAATGCATCCCACACGTGAAGAAGATGTTTTCTGGAAAAATAGACAGGCTTTTGCAATCAAGGTAGCAATCCTCGAAATTAATTGATGGGATTTGCTGGGTATTGAACAGAAGTCGTACGTATCCACTTGAGAAAATGAGGTTTCTTTGCTACTAAAAATATATTTGTCTTTGGTGTAACTGTAGGTTTTTCGTTCAGGATTTTTAATGGTATCTTGGGATGTTCGATGGGATGGTATTAATTAAAGTAAAGAAAAAGAATGGCAACAAGGGGAGCGTAGGGTAAAGTAAAAGAAGAGGTCTTTCTCATACACAGATCCCTATGGAATGCAGGCAGGATGCCCGGCATTGCTTGCTGGAGCTCATTCTTTTTGTTTTAGGCTAAAGGGTCTTGCTTTGTTCTCTTTAGAAATCTTTTCAGAGAGAGAGAGTATGGATTCAGTTGCAGGAGTTTGGATTTGTTTCAGGTCTTTAGATGAGTGGTTAGATTTGGTCCAAGCCCAATATATATCCACTTCTGCAACTAGCTAGAGAAAAAAAAAAAAAAAAACCCTCTTAAAATATTAGTGAAAGGAAAAGGAGAGATATATACTATGCTGTTACTACATTCTTAGTAGTATATATGTCTTCACCAATCATTGTGTTTGCCCTAGCCCTTGCCTCTGCCCTTGTCTAAAAATTCTTTTCTAATTAAGTTAGAATTAAGTGACATCAGAAAGCACAAAAGAAATGAAGTCCATGAACAATGATGATGGTAACAATAACCATAATGCTGACTGGTTAGGCTTCTCTTTGTCCCCTCAAATGAACATGGAGGTTCCATCAGGTACTGATCATCATCAACAAACACGGTCTGCCTCTGCTGCTGTTCCTACTGCAATCCCAACAAACCTTTTCCACTCCCAATTACCACACCTTAACTGTGGTCTTTACTATGGTGTTGAAGGTGAGAATGGTGGCTTTTACTCCCCTTTGCATGTTATGCCACTGAAGTCTGATGGGTCGCCTTGTATGATGGATGCTCTCACCAGGACACAGCCTCAAGGTTAGCCTTACTTAGTTGAAACTTAACTTATTCTTTGCTTCTTGGCTTTGTTTTGTGCTTTTGGGTAAATGTTGATTATCAAACTTCTGGACACTTCTGTTTGACTTTCTGTGTGAAGCAACAATGGCAACAACTTCAACACCAAAACTTGAGGACTTCTTTGTTGGTGCAACTATAGGGACCCATCACTATGAAAGCAATGATAGAGAAGCTATGGCTCTTAGCTTAGACAGTAGTACTACTATGTATTATCACCAAGACACAGACCATGAGCCCAACAACCAAATTTGTCTAAACCATCTAGAACAGAACCCCAGACAGCAACATCATCACCACATTCAAGTTCAACAGTACCCATATTACTCTAACTTTAGGAACAATGAGATGTCAGTAGGAGAGGATGCTAAGCAAATGACCCAGGCTTCAGATTGCAATCTCCTGCTTCCAAATATGGGAGATGATGGGATAACTGGCATGAAGAATTGGGTTTCGCGAAACCATCAAAGCAATCATGTCATGGAGCAGAAGATGCTTAGATGTGTGGTTGAAAATGGAGGTGAATCTGGGCCTAATATTAGTGCAATGACATTCGGGGATTTGGAGTGTTTGAGCTTGTCAATGAGTCCTGGCTCCCAGTCAAGCTGTGTTACTGGTACTTCTCAGCAAATCTCCCCTTCTGTGACTGACTGTGCAGCCATGGAAACCAAGAAAAGAGGACCCGGGAAGGGGGATCAGAAGCAAATTGTTCATAGGAAGTCCATTGATACATTTGGGCAAAGAACTTCCCAATATAGAGGTGTTACAAGGTTACTACTTCTTTTATCCTTAATCTCTTTTCTATTTCCTGCTCTTTTATTTAATGTGATTTATCTTTTTTGAAACAAGTCTCTATTTTTCTTAACCATAAAGTCTTTTTGCACATTAATTTTTGCACTGCTCTTTCCTGTCTTGTCTGTGCCTCTGATCTCCCTTATTTTATTTATGTTTTTCTCTCAATTTGCTTGCATTATATTCCTAAAAACAGATTATTTAATGGATTTTGTTTAATCAGGCATAGATGGACAGGGAGATATGAAGCCCATCTATGGGACAACAGTTGCAAGAAAGAAGGTCAAAGCAGAAAAGGAAGGCAAGGTTAGCAAATAAATGCATAACCAACCATTTGCTCTTATGTTTTTCTTGCTTTGAATGCTTCAGCATTTTTCTTTCTTTTTTATTCTCAATTGACCCGACTAATAAATTTATATCACTGGTTTTTGTTTTTGTTTTTTGCTTGCCATTTCAAACAAATGATGACTCTCAGTTTATCTGGGTAAGCCTCTTTCATGTACAATGATCAGAATTTTTTAAAATTTTGTCATATAGAGTCAAATTTATGCAGTAAATCCAAAATATAAATTTCAGGGGGTTACGATATGGAAGAAAAAGCTGCAAGAGCTTATGATCTAGCTGCACTCAAGTATTGGGGACCCTCTACTCATATCAATTCCCCTGTAATGATTTTGCCCTCTTTTTTTATTTCATTCCAATTTTTTTTTATCATACTGAAAGGGAATTTTGTTGTTGCTTTCTAGTTGGAAAACTATCAAAAAGAAATTGAAGAAATGAAGAACATGACCAGACAGGAATATGTTGCTCATTTGAGAAGGTTTAACATCATTTGCCTTAGTGTGTATCCATGCATTCACATGGTTTCTCTTTTGGATCTAACTTTTGTAAGACATTTTCCTCTTTATTTGAGCAGAAAAAGTAGTGGGTTCTCTAGGGGAGCTTCAATTTACCGAGGAGTAACAAGGTCTTGATATCCTACATTTACTTAGCAACATGTGAATACTGCTCACTTGCATTTTGTACGAAGAAAGTGATTGTTTGGCCCTGAAGTCTCTGTTCATGTTTTAATTTTTAGCAGACATCATCAACATGGAAGATGGCAAGCTCGGATTGGAAGGGTTGCCGGAAACAAGGATCTTTATCTAGGAACATTCAGTGAGTTCGTGGGCTAATCATGTTTCTGTTTATTGAATTTATGTCTTAATGTTCTACGTTTGTGCTCATGTATTTATTTGCCTCTTGTTTCCACCAAAGTCTTAGTGCATGCTTGTGCTTGTAAGATTGCATTGCTTCTGCCAGTTCTAATCTTTATTCAAACCAAAACTTCAGGCACCCAAGAGGAAGCAGCTGAAGCCTATGATGTAGCAGCTATAAAATTTCGAGGAGTTAGTGCTGTAACCAACTTCGACATAACAAGGTATGATGTGGAACGAATCATGGCTAGCAATACACTTCTTGCTGGAGAATTAGCCAGGCGAAACAAAGATATTGGACCTTGTAATGATGCTACTACCGATCACAATTCTTCTACTCATAAGAGTGAAAACGAATCGGATTGGAAAATGGTCTTCTGTCAGTCCTCCCAGCAACTGGATCACAAAGCCTCAAATGCTGTGGACAATTACAGAACTCAGGCTTTCTCGTTGTCCCCTGAAAATGTAATTGCAAATGATAGCATTTTCTCACTGCACCAGCAACAGGTAGAAGACTCGTCCAAGATGGGAACTCACATGTCAAATGCGTCGTCGCTGGTGACTAGTTTATGTAGCTCTAGAGAAGGAAGCCCTGATAGAGCAAACCTACCAGTGCTCTTTGGAATGCCTCCCTCAGCAGCATCCAAGTTGTACACTAGTCCAATTTGTGATGTGAATTCTTGGATCCCAGCAGCAGCAGCAGCCCAATTGAGGCCTGCTGCAGTCTCATTGCCTCACATGCCAGTTTTTGCTGCTTGGACAGATGCCTAGAGTTAGTGTTTTAGTAAAAAAGCGCTGCAGGGGTTTTTAGCATGAAGAAAACACGAGAAAGAAAGTTAGATTCGGTTTTTTTATTTGGGATTTTCTTTAGTTGATGGAGAAAATTGAGGGGGTTAACAAGAGCTTCAAATTTTAAAACTCATCCTTTTTTTGACCTTCCTGCGATGATCTTGAAAAGTAGTAATGGTGGGAGAGAAGCTTTTAAAAACAATATGATTGAAGTCTGTAGAATGATTTTTGCAATATGGGATGGCCATTCTCATAATTAGGCTCTGTTTTTATTGCCTCTCTCAAGTACAGAACAGAACAAATATGGGATGGCCACTCTCTTTTGCTTTGAGCCTTTGACCATAATATTTCTGATCTCATCACCACTTATGGCTCTCCATGCACACAACATCATGATTACCACCCGCCTTTATCATCCAACCTTTCTCTAAAGATGACACCACAATCTACATTGCATGCCAATAATTCCAAAAGTTGAGAGAAAAGAAAAGGTGGGAGGGGATGTGAATTGTGATGGTGGAACTTGATTCTTATTCAAGGGTTTTAACTGGTTGGTTATGTCAGCTACGCAAAGGAAAAGCACTTGACACTATAAAAAACATCAAAGCTCTTTCGTTCAAAGCACATCTTACTCACCACTACAAGCTAATGATGGTGGGCATAAAAGCAATTCCATGTCCCCATGTACGTAGATTTCAATGACCAGTCAGTGCTTCACATTGCGAGTGAGTTAACACACGTGCTTTCATGTTCATTATTTTCGTTCTTCACATTTTCTCCTTTTCCTTCCTCTCAAGCAGTTCTTGTATCATTATTATTTGGCCTTCACATAATAAAAAATAAAAATAAAAACAATATTCTTTTAAAGAATGCAGATCTGGTTCTAGGTTATGCTTAAGAAGATAGAGTCGAGATAGGTTTTCAATGTATGGGCCGTGATATTTCTTTATTGTTTGTTCATCATGCATCAACTTGTTGGTAATTAAGAGGTGGAAAAGCCATTATTTCATTCGATTTTCAGAAGATATAAAACGAATATTTTGCTTCGAAAGTTTGGTGAAACAGGTTCGACTACATGATCAAGATTATATATATATATATATCGCCAGCAACAAGCACATGACTAGATTATCTTGCAAATAACACGACATGGATGGGCTATGTATGAGTTGGCATAAGACTGTTCGTGGTCTTTGCTCTATTAAGAGTACAAAGACGCAGTTATTACTGATCTGTAAGTTGCTCTACAGCTTGGACGCCATGAAGATTCATGTCAGCGTAATGATCTAAAGAAAAATCTCAACCACCAAGTTGGGCACACCGATTTTGACTTTGATCGACACCCTTTTTTTTTCTGGCAGAGGGAGCTGTATTTTTATTTTTATTACTGATATAAATATTCACATTAATTTTATACGTGTGTTTTAATTAATTTTATAGATTTTAAAATTAATAATTATATAAGCATACAGAGAAAAAAAAAGCTGTAATAATTTTAATGGTCGAGGTGCTTCTAAATTATTCTTACAGGGAAGACAAAAAAAACATGCATGTTCCTCTCGAAATGTATCGGGCATTTCTTGAATACACCCGAAGTGTGTGTATATCTTGTGCTATATTATTTTGAGAATAAATCTATAGATAAATCTCATACCTTATGTTTTATACTTCATTAATATAATGTTTTTATTGATGTATCTTATCGAAGAAAATGAGAAATCCAACTTCATTGTTCTTATTGTAAACGCAAAGAATCCTGACAAATATCATGAATCCATGTGCCCTTTGGACAAAGATTCAGCAGTATTTATTTAGCAGCCAGCTAGTTTGGTGGCTCTGTGGGTCCACTAATTTTTTTTATTTTTCAATCCAAGTTTTTTATTTGATTAATTCATCCTTATCTTTCCTTTAAATTCCCTTCATGCAATTATTCTTAAAAAAAGAACTATAGTAATTTAAAGAGAAGGTTTAAAAAAAAACGAAAAAAAAATGCCTCGATATTGTTTTCATAAGATTGTATCGGAAAAATAAAGTAACAGTTAATTTAAAAATTATATAACTAATAAAAAAATATTGATTATTTATGAGATAATTGTTTTTGGAAGTATGCACAATAGGTTTATATGTTCGTTCGCAAAATAATGATCAATGATAGTAACATTAAAAAATGTAATCCTATCTGAAGAATATAATATTATAGAATGATTTTTAATATATTATTTTATTTAAAGAGAAATTGATTTAATGATTCACAATAAATAAATAAATAGTAAGTTGTTAGTGTTTTGTGTGTGGGGGCATATTAATTTCCAATAAAACCCATGATTCATAATTTTTTTTTTCTACAGCATGACTATATAAATTGGTTTAGAGTTAGCCCCCTCAAGTGAAAAATATTGCAAAAAGCTAACTTGTAGGGGGGGTGTATTGAATAAATTTCAAGGAAATGACCATATTAATTTTTTAGTATTTTTTATGGTGATATTAAAAAATTACATTAATGTTTTTTTTAAATAAAAAAATAAAATAAAATAAAAAATCCCTGCCTCTCAAACAAAGCGGCATGCATGGTGATGGGTGGTGTCAAAACTCAAAAGTAATGGGCTAAGACCAAACTTGTGTAAATAATTGTCGTTAATGGCTTAAAGGCGTACGTCAAATTGTAATTAATGTCAAGTCGAGGAAATACGCCATGATGGTGTCTGGCACTCATGCTCCAAGGGATCAACTAAGGTAAAATCACCGAATCATGTGAATTGTTAAGCTCTCCTAGCGACTTGTTTAAGGAGATTAACACTAATATAAAGCAAAGGGTCTCAAATGTAATAAAGGTCGTCTTTAGTGTAGTTGTATTTTTAGAAAAATTAATATTTTTTTATTTTTAAATTATTTTACTGTGCTAATATGAGAAATCTTTTTTTAAAATTATTTTAATATATTTTTTAAAAAATTACTTTAAGAAAAAAAATATTTATCAAATAAAAATCTTAAAATTATGTAAGATAACCTGTAATAAATAAATAATTGAAATATATATATATATATTATATATATATATAAAATTAAATGTCGGGTGAGGAATATTTTAAAAATATATTTTAAAATGTACAAGAAAATACACCATTGATATATAACATGCTCTAATCCAGTTGGATGAAGAAAAAAAAATTATAGTAAAAAGAATTAATATAGTTTGATAATTTATATTTTTTATGTTTCCATACAAGGAAGATAAAGTTTTTTTTTTGTTATATATTGCATCACTTTTTGTAAAAAAAATTATCTCAACCCAATAGCTTAGGTTGTTAGGTAAAGTCTTAGAATGTGATTTATATTATTCTCTAACAGCCTTTCTCAAGTGAAGTCTTTGGGTTTAAAACTTGCAAAGACCTACATTATCTTATGCTTAATTTTTATCAAATAAATAAGGATGATGAGATTCGAACTCTTGAATGCTTGGTCACCAAGGCTTTGATACCATGTTAAAGTCATCTCAATTCAATAGCCTAAGCTATTAGGTAATATCTTAAGATATGATTTATATTATTTTCCAACATTTTTTAACCATGCTTTTGTATAGAAAAATTAATCAATTATAATCTTTAATTTGTTCATTTTTTTAATATATCTTTGTATCAATTAGTTTTATCAATATTTGCAATCACGCGCATTTCAGGGAGTGATTTCAATATAAATTTGTAAGAATTCAATATACTACAAATTAAAAAGAATATGTTATTGCTGACATTTGCATTTAGCTAAGCTTGGTTACATATTGAATCTATTTTTCTTTTTTTCTTAAAGGGTTATAATATATTAACTTGAAGAAATATCTTTACCTGTTCATGTATTGTTCACGTGATCATTAATTCTTGATAAAAATAGTTGATAAATAAAATATATTACAGAATATAAATGGTTATTTTACGAGTGTGTTTACGCGCGCGCGCGAAGCACGAAACAAGCAGCCGACTACTCCAAGGGCCGACGACATCATTAATCTGAGGAGCAATGGTCATGATTAATCAAACAAAGCAGAGCTCAAGATTGAGTGACCAGACGCAATCTTCTTGAAAGATGATCATAGGAGTCACTTCATGACAGCATTACAGCCAATCAATACGGGCTGTTCGTTTCCCTGAGGCTTTAATAATAACGATATGTTGCCATGCACTGTGCATCAATAATTACAATCCGAGCTTCATATAATATTATTAGCCGACGACATCACACTATATATAATCATTCTATGATCACCTTACGAGAGAGAGAACGTGTTTGATCTGAGATCAGCCATATCTGCCTCCGTTCAAGATATCAAGACTCCACCGCCGCTACCTTTCTTGGGAACAAATGTTTGAACTTTTCGTGTTAAGCTATATTAGTAGGTAGTGTTTGATTTGAGAGCATGTCCACGTTTTTTCAACACGAGAGCTTAGATTCCATGTTGTGTTTTGATTGTCCTCTCGAGTTAAAAAAAAAAATTAAAAATAGGAAGACATTTAAAGAACATGGAAATTCTAAATAAATTTCTATTTTCATTGTTATTATCTCTTTTATCTTGAAAGACTAACTAAATTAACCCTTATAAATTATTTTAGCATTTAGTTAGAGAAGTGATTTTTTGCCTTGAACTTCCAATTATACCAAACTAGCTGGGATTTAGCTGGGATGCGGGACATCAATGTTTTCACATGATGACCACATGCTATGCTAGGCTTTTTGGACATTCTTTCATATCAGTACCACACTTTATTCCCAAAAATCGATATTTGTGTGTTAGGCTGATAAATCACAACCTAGAAAAAGATATGGTTTGCCACATTTTCCCACCAAAGTCTAAATCAGACCAAGTTGAATGAACATGTGTCTGTTTGCCCCACCTTGCTTTCTACAAATCGTGGACATTGTTGTGCCAAGAACAAAGGGCCCGTTTTGCTGTCAAGGGCTGGGCTTCGAATTCGATGGCTGCGACGAAGCAGCAGAGGTTAAAACATCTGGACTTACTGGTTCGAAAAAGGAAAAAGAAGGCAGTGGATAGTTAACCGGGATAATTCCATTGATAATGGAGCGACAACTCTAGGCAAATAAAAGGGAATGAAATCCTAAATCACCAAGAGTATTGAGATTTCAACAGTGATGTTTTCGTTTTTTAGCAAGGACTGTTCGATGAAACCTCTCAATCTAAAACTGTATATTATTTATACATTTGCGCTCACCAACGTAAGAGGTCCAAAGAGATAATGTTGCAATAATTTAGGCTGACGACGGTTCTTCATCTCCTAGTAAGAGCCAAAGAGCAAATGTCACATCCAGTTCTCGTGCGCAAAAGATATTGTTGTCCAGCACATATCCACGAGAGGTTGGATGCAAGCAATGAAAAGTTGGACCGACCGTAGAGAGGAGGACATGGTGCTATCTGAGCTAGGGACCATAACTGGGCTACAGATTGGAATAGTGAGAGGAGGCGGGAAAAGCCAAAGAAGCAGAGGGCCTCGAGATTTGAGGGTTAAGGCCCTCGTTTTCACCTCACAAAATCTCCTGGACCCGTGTAGTCCCATGGTAAAGACCTTTCACTTTCACTTCTTATCATGGTATAGAAGTAGAAGATTGCCCTTCGAGGGCATGAGAATGCAGCCCCAACAATGTGTTGGTTTGTTGGCGCTCATGTTCTGTCTGATGTAACTTCAGCCTCGAAACCCAGGGTAGATATTGGAGATTGGACCACTGGTTGAAAATGAAGCCCAGCAAAGTCCAGCTCCAGTGTTTATATAGAGGGGAAGCATTACATTTCAGGTGACAAGAACCCTTCTTCGTTATGTCTTGAAGAGTTCTGGTGGTGTCGTCAACAAATCTCACCTGCAATTCAGATGAACTGTGGCCCAATTCAGACCACATGATTGATGGTACCGAGTGATAATTGTTTTAATCAATGAACTACGATGAATTATTGAATATATTAAGGTTCTTTGATGAAAGAAAGTGAGAAGGAGATTTTTACTGGTGTGGGATCTATACGTGTCTCTCTCCTTGTAAATCACTTTAATAATCCACAACACCTCCTTTATTTTTTTATTAATTTTATTTTTAATATTAAATTTTTCTTGATTTTTTTCTTGATTTTATTTTATTTTATTTTAATTTCAATATTTAATATTTAATTAATTTTAAATTGAACTACATAATTTATTTTCGGTTTGTTTTTTATAGGTTTATTTTTTACTCGAACAAACTTTATAATATTTGGTTCTTTTTAATTTTATAAATGTTTATTTTTGTTATCATATAATTAAATAAAAAATAAATTACAAGTTTTTTTTATTAAACCCAGTAGAATTCAAGATCCAAGTCGAGGGTTTGATGGGTAAGTTGAGGAACCCAAGTCGATCCAATGCATCGTCATCTCAATATTAAAAAAAAAACTTGTCATCTTGTATTTATTTTTTATGAAATCAAACTATGTTTTTATTGGTTATTCAGATTATTTTTAGACTTATCAAATTAATTGAGTTACATCGAGGCACCTCACAAATGATTTAATTTGAAGTCCGAGTTAGATAACAAGTCGGTTCGAGAAATTTTAAAATTGACTCATTAGATAAAGTTTAATAACAAAGTTAAAGAGTTTTTCATGACCTAAATATATTTTTTTATATTTAATTTTTTGTATTCAATCCGCAATATATCAGCTATATATATATATATTAACGTGGGTGACACCTCGACTAATCTTATGGAACCTAAAGTTAACGACCATGTAAGCTTCTAGTATCTACGAGATTTGTGAGATTCGAACTAATAATCTCTAAAAAATAAATTCAGGACCTGACCAGTTAAACTTTGTTTTTTAAAATTTCTAATATTTATATATTAAAACATATGTAATCTACAACACAACACAACAACAACCAACAACAACAAACAACAATAATTAATAATATTAATAATAAATGTATTACGGTGAACAATAATAACAATAATAATAAGCTAATATTAATTGTGATCCAGCGGTTAAAAGGACTTGTTCTCATCCTTTGCATCAGGGTTCAAGTCTTATTATGCACGCATGTCATCTCCCGCGGTGCCATATATGTTTACTGGGTTTCTAAGATGTTTAGTGGATTCAGGAATTAATTATGATACGTGTAAGTGTAAGTTAGCTCGAAAATTTTAGAGTGCAAAAAAAAAATAAAAAAAAATAAAAACAGCTTTTAGAAGTCTCAATGCAAATAAGTCTTCGAAGCCAAAGAAGCTAGCAAAATATCGATCATACCTAATGTTTATAAAAGAAAACAGTTGTGTAATCATGACTGTTGAAGAATTAGCTTGACAAGATTCTCTACGCATATCCTTTATCTTGGACGTCACAAAATTAAAAAGATTAACTAATTACTTGCTAGTAAACATGAATTAAATAATAATTTACTCTTTTTTATTATTATTATTATTGTTTGAACTAAGTATTTATTTTGGGATTGGTGGACTTTTGCTCGTAGTGATGCAACAACCGTTGGTGGCAATCAAATCATTGCCACTAAAACCAAATTAAGCTGCTGAAGTGGAGCCTTTGCCTTAGATTCCAATTTGTAGTGGGGAAGTCTACCTTGTACCGCTATGCCTGTAGACTGTAAAATCTAGTTGTTGATTAATCTTGAAATTTGAAGATTAAAAGCTTGATTTATGATTGGATTTTTAATACAATTGAATAAGATATTTATCTAATTAAACTTATTTAATCTAAATAAATTTTAATGACTCGATTAACCTGGTTAAATTTGATACAAACACAGACATGTCAATATCTTTAAGAAAAAAATAAAGTATTATCATTTTGATAAATAAAATTGATTTGAGTTAATATGAGATAATATAACGATTCAATTGACGAAGGCGTGACGTAGTCCAAGGTTAATTACAAATAGAACAAAATTGAGGAAATCAAAAGGTTTGGAACTCAATTGATCATGAAATTATACATGAAGGGCTAAATTGAGGTTTACTATTAATTTATATCCCGTTCTTGTCCATCGCCCATCATTCAAGAATCGGCAAAACGTGACGATGTTTGCGAAAGTTTTTTCTCCTGAAGTGAGGTTTGGGTCAACGATTACTCTTTAACTTGGAATTTGTCTGTAAATGTGGTTTAAATAGAGATTGATTGTATTTTTTTTAATTGTTTCGGTACGTGAATATTAAAAATAAATTTAAAAAAATAAAAAATATATTATTTTAATGAATTTACCAAGAAAAAATTGAACATATCCTTTAACTGTAGCACGAAAAGGGATGTAAAGCAGAATAATGAGGACAGACCGCACCAACAACAATGTTCAAACTTCAAACTTGCTTTAGAATTCCCATTCCTTTTCAAAATTGCGGAATGTAATCAATCTCATGTGATGATTACTAAAACCGGCATTAATCCCTTTCTTGAGCACGCCGTCTAAGGTCTCACAAATCAGGCATGCCATATCTTCGTTTTGCATTCCTCGCTGGAAGATCAAAGTGCCTCTGCATTATTATTGAGACAGCCCACAAAAAGGAAGTCCTTTTGAGTACTGGTAGCTTATGAACCTCACATCTCCAAGGATTTCTACGCATTTGCACTGCCCAGACATGTGATACTGATTCATTACAGCATCCGCCTGCCCTGGACATGGACCCACTCCTATTCACCATGATTTCTCACAGAAAAAAAAAGGGTTCATTTTTTTTTTATTTTTTGACGAGTTAACAATTTCTCCCATCCGTAAAACATTCATCTCTCATTACACTTTCAAATGAGTGGTCAAAGAAGCCAAGAATCAATCCCTGAAAACCATGATTACATCTCCTTCAATGACTTCCGCACCAAAATACTACCTGCAATCGAAGTTCCCACATGGTAACTTGAAGAAGAAATCACCCCATTGGTTCTGTTTTTTTCAAGAAAGAATGTTGACATTGGACAGCTATAGCTGCTTGTCTTGTGACCTGCTAATTACCGTAACGAAAGGGAAACAGGAAAATGAAGAAGAAGAGGGGATACCAGAAGATTATAAGAAGAAGATCATGTGAATGGTGATGAGTGGTGTCAATTAATATAAATGATGGGAGAGAGTAATGCAGGTAAGTGGCAGGGAGTCCTCTGTGTGTGAGAATGATGTGAGGGCATTAAAACTAGATCATAGATATTATTCCTCGATCACGGATATATCCATGAACTCTTAAAAACTCACCTCTTCACAGGACAAGCATTTAAGTAATGTGTTTATATTTTTTAAATATTTTTAGATGATTTAGATATATTAAAATAAAAAAAATAATAATATCTAAATATCAATGCCAGTAAATTCAGTCTGCTCTATATAAAAAAAAATCATCTCGATTAAATTGAATAAACTCATAACCCGATTAGTTTTTTTTTAATCAACTCATTATACAAATCTTAGATTGAATCATGAATGAAATCGGGTTTATTCTTATGCTAAAAACACACTATATAATATATTCTTTCAATTTAAAAATAATCTTATAAAACTCTAATATCGAACACGTATTCAATTCCAATTCCATGTCCTTTTTTTATATTATTTTTCCTTGAATGCATCAGTGGATCGACAACAATGCTCCCTTCTGGTTCCCTAGGATTGGAACCAAATGACCAAAACGACCTCAATGCTTCAAGAACGTGTTGTCACTATCTTGCACTCCATACGTGCAGGTCACCACCCCACACAAAACCCCCACCTTAGCTTTCCTCTCTACTCTTTCATTCTCACCGAGCCCCATCCTCCCTCTCCCTCTTCTTCACTCTTCACTCTTCACTCTTCACTCTTCACTGCCAATGTCTTCCCCTCTCTTCCCTTAAGCCTCAAACCTAACCATTAACCAACAATTAAAAAAACAAAAGTCCAACTACAAGAACAGGCCCCCCTTTTTTGTTATAAATAAAGGAGCACCCACTCATTCTCTGTCCTTTGAAACTAAGCCAAGAACTGAAGAAAAGGAATTACAAGTAAAGTGTCTACTTGTGTAAGCCAAGAAAGAATCAAGTTCTCTGTCTCTGTCTCTCTATCGATCTCCAGATGGGTTTTTGGTCAGTCGTGTTGTTTACTTTGTTAACCTGCGCATCTGTCTCAATATCAGATCCAAGTGATGAAGCGTGTTTAACCCACTTTACTCAATCCTTAAAAGACCCAACAAACTCACTTCAAAACTGGACAAAATCAAATTTTGCAAACCCATGTTCTGGTTTCACTTCTTATCTCCCTGGTGCTACTTGCAACAATGGTCGCATCTATAAGCTTTCTCTAACAAACCTTTCTCTTCAAGGCTCTATATCTCCTTATTTAGCAAACTGTACCAATCTCCAGTCACTTGACCTCTCCTCTAATCAAATTACAGGCCCTATCCCCGCAGATTTGCAATCCTTGGTCAATCTTGCTGTGCTCAATCTCTCCTCTAATCGGCTTGATGGAGAGATCCCACCACAGATTACAATGTGTGCTTATTTAAATGTTATTGATTTGCATGATAATTTCCTCTCCGGTCAAATCCCACAACAGCTTGGTCTTCTAGTAAGGCTATCTGCTTTCGATGTGAGCAATAACAAGCTGTCTGGGCCAATACCTGTTTCATTAGGGAATAGGAGCGGTAATTTACCAAGATTCAATGCCACTTCTTTTCTTGGAAAT